>JAULUF010000038.1:1632500-2207500 GCA_031834385.1 Semotilus atromaculatus | reverse complement strand
TCACTAATCCCCACTGTCCTCTGCATCTGCACACACACACACACAGTGTGCTATCTGGGGCAGCAGAAGGTCTGGGCATGAGTTTTGCACTGTTGGCATCACAGCCTGGGCACTGGCACTCATGAGACTGAGAGAAAGCTGGGTGTGGTGTGGTGTGTGTGTGTGTGTCTTAGTATACTAATGAAATTAAGGTGGCATGGAAAGAAACAAGATGTATACTATACATAGCATATACATACTAAAGCTCTGTTCATAACTGTTCATGACTTGGACAAGAGAGAGACAATGAGTAAGACAGAAAAATGTGGAGTAATTGATTGGTTGGTTCAGGGACAGTAATAAAACACCACCAATCATTTCTGTCACAGTTCGACTGATATTTGTAATCTCTTCCTATCTGAGAGGGCAGATGCCCAGGTCATCCGGCAACAGCTGGCTCTCCATGTGCTGTGACCAAGTGTTGGAGGGTGTGTGTGTGTGTGTGTGTGTGTGTGTGTGGTTTCAGCAAGTCATCATAAATATTCATTGTCTCATTGAAATTTTATTGCCAAATGATTCTCACTAATGCCAAAGAATTAACTATCCGTTTCTGTCCTCATGCTCTCCTCTGTAGCTCTTTTTTTGTACTTCTATTATAACAAAGCTTTTTATGCATGACTATAAAATGTATGTATATATATACACACACATCTTGTCTATTCAAATTAATTGCATATATCAGTATTTGTTTACAAAAGCCTGCAGAATTACAACAAACATTAAAGTGCAAAAAAGAAAAGGTAAAATAATTTTAGATGCCGTTTTAATTTAAAAAATATTTTTTTACAGTTAAATATATAAAATTATATTCTACTTTATGATCACATATTGTTACACATTTTCAATGTGCTAGATCATAAATTACTGCCTTTTTATAGCCTTAAATAGTACGTTTATTCAGTACTGCTGCACTTTTATTAAAGTCCAGAAGAAATTATCATTTCTCAACGTTCTTGATGTTTCAGACATCTTGGAAGATTTATTTTCCTTTGACTTTTGCTGTCAGGAATTCATGGGGTAGAACTCAACTGAAATAACATCCAGGAATGTTGATGTAACAACAGCAGATCAACACAGGTATGACTCCTTCATAAATTCAGATTGAAAACAGCTGAAGCTCACAAAACAGAGATGAGAAATGGAGTAAGAACCCAAGAGAAGACGACAGAATCGAAACGTTTAAAAGACAGATGGGGGGAGAGAGAGAACAGACAGGCAAAACAAAAAGAAAGATGTAAAGGCCAGGTATTATAAGGGAAGAGAGACAGGTAGAATAAGAAAAGGAAAAACGGGCAGTGAAAAACATAAGCAGAATTCATCAGGCTTGAATTAAACAGGACGTCATCCAAACATTGAAGAAAGAAACGTGTTTAAAACAAAAGCCTCCCAGTCAGGAGTAGCAAACTCAACAAAACTTTAGCTATAAAATGGCTTTATTAAACTAATTCTTGCCTTGTTGCACACCAAGTACTGTGCTTCAAAGCTACAGTCAGCCAAGAGTAAAACAGCCGTGTTAACACTGTATGCCCTTGAATCAAATCTGAATAATGCTTCATGAATAATGGTTGAGAGTAAAACAGAAGGACACATTGTGAAAAACATCTTCTATGACAACGTCTTTTTGTTTGTTTGTAATTGGAATTGTTTAATTCGCCTGAGACTTTTGAGAGAAGAGATTTATTTTTTTAACAAAATCAAGAGTTTTTATCGAAGAAAGGTTTTAATCTTTTCACATCATGTGCCATTTTTACCTGGCTTTCGCCATTAAAAGTAGCTGTGGTGTTAAGTTACACAAAATCAAACTTGTTTGTAATTGGACATTTTTATTTGTATTATAACAATGTATGTGTGTGAGTCTTTCTACAGTCCTTGCAATCTACATAAATCTGACCCCAGAATACACACATGCACACAGTACTGTGGGCGTCCTGCATCCAGCGACTCTGTTTCACACGCCAATGACCCCCTATAGCATCTGCCCGATTGCCCTCAGCTCTGAAAGACCCCAAAGAGCCAAAGTCAACGCCCTCGACTCTTCAACAGCGCCTGGACTGGTGGCGTCCACCCAGGAGTCTGACCTCTTGCACCGCAGGGGCTTCCAGAAATGAGGTAACAAGGGCCAACGGAGGCAATGAGGATGCATGTTGTCATCATACAATTGGTTTCTTGGTCAACCTCATGCATTAGACTGGTAAGAGGCAGGGAAATTCATAGGCACTGGAACGACTTTTAGAAAAATCTCAAACTAAATTAATGAAATTGTCCTCAGTGGCATAGAATGGTTTGTGTGGTGTAAAGGACACGAGTTAGCCTGTCGCCTGAAGAGCAGCCAGGCGTATGCAGCGACCCTAGGCGGATCTCAGGCCAAGCGCCACGGGCAGTGTGCTCAGCTGATAAGGTCACTTTGCGGTGATCCAGTACAACAGAACATGATTTGGCTTTTAAGGAACATTGTTTGTATGGAGTTGCTGGTGGTCCAGGCTTAGCTAATCACAGACAGGCCTCGGGTTAAGATTGAACTTTACCACGATTACAGTCAGAGTTGTATGAGATGCACCTGGTCTTCAGCTGGTTGAAGAATCCATCGTTGCAGTGGTATATTTTTTTAGGCCAACACAAAAACCAAGTAGGTATTTTTTCCATTGGCTTTTGGATTACTGCAGAAAATAAGCTCAGTGACCATTCTTAAACATTTTGTTCATCACGATAATCTTTTTTTAATTCATTTTGAAGCCTTAATACAATTGGCAGAACTAAGCTTTTCTGTCTTTATTTAAAAACGTTTTCCCTGAAAATGTGAGTTAAAATAGTTTGCAAGAGTGCGATTATATGCGGACGAGATGAGTTTACCTGTTCCAACATGTTAATATACTCGACAAACTCGCATTTAGACACTAGTTAACAACTGCCTGCCTTAAGACAAGTAAAAGACCACAAGGGAGGATTATTGACATATTTTATGCCATAGAACAAAACATGAAAATATCTTGAGCTTGTGTTCACCACAGACCTTATTTCAGGCATTTAACCAAAAACACCATTGACTTCAGGATGATGGAACCAGAAGAGCTAAAATGCTAGTCTCCAGGTTTTGGCCTGCAAAAATACATCTGCGTCTGAAATGACATACTCTCTTGAGTAGGTACTTATTTTGATTAAGTAATTATTTCACGACCGCTAAAAAAGCGTGTGTAGCGTGTGTAGTATGAATGTAATTCAAGTGTACATTCACCATGTTGTCATTGGCATGTGATGTGAACCACCAGCGTAAGTTGTGTCGCTTCACTGGCATTCATAAATCCTCTCTTGTGGCCTCCTGGGATTGTAAAGAGTCCATCTTATGCACACTTAAGAAACTCACCGGAAGAAGTCAGTAATCCAGGTACTTTTTACCTACTCTTTTATGAGTACTGTGAATGCAGACATACTTCTTTTGTCACATACTGTTTTTTTTTTTTCTGCTATATGAGGGAAGTATGTGATTAAGTATGCTCAGTATGGAAGTATGCTAGGTTAAATTAATGCAAAAACTGAGTGCACTACAATGGCCATGTTATACATTTTAACATTTAATAGTGAAAACTATGCAACAATAACAATGTCCTCGTTGTTCGTGGGAGGATTATTACACTTTGCTTACGTAATTGCACTGGAACATGGACACTGCAATGGAAAGTATGACCTGAAATTTCAAAATGACACAAATCGAAACTTTCATTTCAGAGGGTTCTTCTGAGGCCCTTGTAGAGGCCCGGAAAATTTGCCTTGTGGTTAATGCAGGCTGTGTGGGAAACAGTCGTGTTAAAGCAAAGAGAGATTATTAAATGAAGGGATGTTTGTGTGAGTGAGTGAGTGAGTGGGAAAAAAGTTCAATGTCTTTGTGGCGTTGCTAAGAAAGAAATTGGAAGAGATTTGGATACAAATTTCAGTCATTGGACCAACAAGAGTATTCACATATTTTGGGATTCTTTGTAAATAGTAGTTTAGAGGATGAAATTAAGCCAGAAGTCACAGCAGTGAGCCTTTTATTCTTTATCATAGTCCTTCTTTGACATAACACTGTTAGAAACTTCCTTTTTTTGTGGTCTACGCTGACGTTTGACGAAACAACCTTGGCCTTGTCATGCGCGCATGTTGAGCTCAGGTCACGTACGCCAAAACCACTCTCTTTCAGATTGTTGTAGACCAGGATTCTGCATAAAGATATGGTTATCCGCACCGAAGCGCCCTCGCTGTGGTCTGTGGGTTGCCAGGCAAATCTACAGCTATCAGACCACGAGGCCTGTGGTGGTGAACTTGAGATAAATGAACCGCTCGACACACCCCTCACTAAAATACCACACACACTGCTGCTGTCACCTGAGCTATGTAGAAAGTTATGGTGCAATTCTTTTCTAAAGGTTTACACATAGTGGCTGAATCCATTTCTGAGTCCTTTCGTTCTCAGAATCAAACTATATTTAGTTTATGATTTAAAATGATGTCGATTCCATTTCCCGTAATACCTACTATTACAGGATATGACCATGTCCTGCAGTGAACTATAATCCAATTTGTGTCAGATCTGTCTTAAATCCATTTGCACTTTCTGAAAACGTCCTCTTTTAGATGAGAAAATGTTAAGAGCAGCAGTCGAAGCCAAGACTCGCATTCTTGCCACTTTGTTGCTTGGGAGTAACTGTTTTTCTTGGGGTGTTTTTTTTCTCTCCGGCTTCCATTTCTCCTTAAAATGAACAGCAGAAGACCGTTACAGAGTACCAAGAAAAGAAGCGGCGGGGGAAAAAAAAAGAGAGAATGTTTTGTAATTCAAAACGGCACTTAAAGAGCCAGATTAAAACAGGGGAGGCTCATATGGCAGTTTTCATTTATCTCTCCCAAAAAAAAATAAAAAAAAATAAATGGTTACACATCAGGAGGCAGCAGCTGAAGTCATGTTTTACAGCCATTACTTGTCCTGTCTTATTTGTGACCAACCTGTCTTGTTAAAGAGATTTATTTGTTTATATTGCAACAAGTAATGTTTTTAAATAATTCTAAATCTAGTCTATTATAATTAAATAATTAAGAGTAGTCATTTTTTAATAAATGTAAGAACAATTTCCTCAGTTTAAGAAAACTGGCTCACAGTTGTAATTAAGTTATTTTATGATCTGTTCTCTGAATTATAATTACAGCTCAAAGGCCCAGGAAGAGTCTTGCACCAATTCTATTAATGAAAAGTGATTGTCTTCTAACTTGAGGAAAAGGGCATTTATAAAAATCTCTGCATGAAACGTCAAATTTTTAAGGATTTTATTATTTTTGTTATAGTTGTGTACATTGGACGGTTTGTATTGCATGTAGCCATTTATTACACTGATGGTGTCTTTATATAGGTGGCATTGTGCTCTTTTATTATTGATGACAACATCAGGGTGTAAACAATTAAATGATCATAAGTTATGACAACATGTTTTTACATTGCTTTAAATCATCAAAACAAGTTTCAACATTGAAGTACAAAATTCAACTCTTTTTTAAAATCCGTTTAATGTAATTTAAGTTGAAATTACTTAAATTTAGTTAAAACATCCAAGTTGATTGTACTTAGATTTAAGGCAGCAACTTTTCTTTTTACAGTGATGCAGTCTTCATATGGTCACAAACAAACATAATTTAATGGATCAAGCAGCCTGTACATTATTTTATAATTGAATGACACAGTTGTTTTCATGCTGTGTAATTAAAATTAGTAATACCTGACCACACCAAATGTGCAGTGACCCCTAATACAAATAAATACTGTTCATGGTCCACTCGGGTCAGATGCAGACAGGTTTCTACAGCGCTTCTGTGCTTCACTGAGAGCCTTTTTAACTGTAGTTTATTACAGCTGCTGTCTTGTCTTCTGCCAGGTATTAAAACAGCGTGGTACCGCCTACGCTGCATTGCGGTCATATTAAGAGGTCCTGTAGCGAGCAGGGCAGCGCTAGACTCTCGTTAACTTTAACCGGGATTTCAGTGATGCTGAACCCGCGCCGGTCTCACTCTTTCCCGCGCTGTGCGAGCGCAATTAACGGCGAGTCCGATTCGCTCCAAACTCGACCTGGAACGCATTATTCGATCGTTAAAGACGAAGTTTACTGTTGCTTCTAATTGTTCCGTGTGAAAAAGAGCCACTGGGGAAGATTTCTCACAGTTCTGCTTTCAGTTCCTTTAGTCGTTCCACATCGGGGATTTAATAGTTCACAGAATTCGATTACAAGCTGATAAATGCACCTTCTGATGATCAAAACAGGATGAATTATTCTCGGTAGCTGTATGAAAGCGCAGGGCCTATATGCTCATTTTACACGTCTTCTTAATTATGCCTGAAAGTTATTAATTAGGCTTATTCGCCATTTAAAACCACTGCACAGTTAAAAAGGACAGAATTACAATGGGGTGTAAACGATCATATTTTCGAAGAGATTCAAATGGTTGCAGAACTGTTTGTATTTTTTGTAATAAGATTTATGCAGATAATAAATGCAGATAATTGTGATATGAAATACCATCTAGCCCATAGCCTACGTGTTTTATTATATCAAGATACAGTTTTATTTAATAGGCTGTGTTTGTTGAAAAGGTATTTTATTTATATTTTGGATATGGTCACGTTAATTCACCAAGTTCAAATTTCACTGTATAAAACCATAGGCTATTCATGGCAAATTATTTTAAGTCTTATAAACATTTTGGTAAAATACATTAAAATGCATTGATGCATAAAATACATAAATGTAGGCTATTGGGTTTATTCAGCTGATTAAATTATTAGTTATCAATAAATGCGCAATATTATGTTATTGATATAGCATTATTTTGTATGCTCAATAGCCTATATATTTGTATATATTACACAATTAAAGTGAAACATTAATGGATTTAAAATTCAGTTTGGCAAGCTGCACTGAATGGGAATGTATTTTAGAATATCATAATTATGATTTTAAAAACAAATTGTTATTTTTAGTTTGTGTTTAATTAAAGTCTCCGGCCATTTGTTTAGCTTTACTTGTTACAGTGTTCAGAAATGTTTTAAAATAGTAGGCTAATTATAGGCTATATTTAATAAACTAACGAAATCAATGTTGATCAATAACGAAGGATTAAACAAATTAATCAATTTATACGGAAATGCAGTGCTAAATTAATGCAACATATAGCCTTTCACAAAGGAACGCTTTTATTTGATGATCCGCACAATCAGAGCAGTTGTAAGTTGAATAAAATATAATGAAATGCTAAATATTTTTTATTTTGATCAATTAAAAGTTTAATTTATTTTAAAGAATATCTGGTAAGTGTAAAAAGAGTTAAAAAATATACACTATAAAGTATGCGAGACGCTTATTTAAATATTGTTTAAAAACGTATTATTATTATTATTATTTAGTATGTCATCATAGTATCTATTAAGATATAGCATTTGGCCAAACAACAGGAACAAAATACTCCAACGTCTTATTTATTTTATCACTATTAATCATCAACATATTTATTTATTTTTTCCATTAATTTTCCCATATCTTACTATACACAAATAAAAAATTATAGGCTAAATGTATAAATAAATACAAGAGACAATTCTTGACTGCCCCAGAAAATGAAGCACTGGCCTATTATCCGCGTATCGGTCATTAAATTATTTTTATTTCATTTGACCAAAACCGTTTAAAATGTATAATTAAAATAATCATTATATTAACAATAAGCCATATAGCCTATACAATAACGTTTTTTTTTTTTTTTTTTTTACTCTGCTGGATTTATTTTAATTTTAAGTGAAGCTTTGTCAGTATCAGATAATTTTGGGAAATGATTTAGAAATCCACAGTAACATTTATTATTATTTTGAAAACTGAATTCTGTAGTTCAGTAACGGGCTTTACTTATAAGAGTTGAGGATTATTCGTAATCTTGAAACTGCGGTTTGTGAAATATGATCAACTGTTCAACATGTTCTCAATTTCTATGTTTATAGCCTATTTGAATCACAGTCGTATATATCATGTATGGCTCTGTGTGTAGATGCTATATCTCTCCAAGTCTAAAGTGATATAGTCATAGACTATCGGGGATAAACTTTGAAACCCTTTCTGAATGCAGGCAAGCAGTCTATTGGAAGGTTGTGATGATGCATTTTCTTGTATTGATGGGCCGTTGGGTCTTGTTTGTGGTGTTTCAGAAGTGACAGAATCTGAAGGATGGCTCGAGACACGGGCTGAACGGGATCATCGTCACTTCTCGGCACCGCCTATACACTAAGGACTAAGATCTTCCCTGGCTTTTCTGATTCGACTGCCTTTAAATTTATTGACTTGACCATAGGCTACTCCACAAAAATTGTTTTTTTCCCCCCATAGGCTTCCCCCCGTAGGCTTCCTAAGTCCTTAAAATTTAGTCATTATGCACTCTTATAAATAAAGGTTGCAAAGGTGTGTTTTCGCAGAGATGCTAGAAGAACCATTTCTGGTTCCCCACAACCGTTCATCCGTTCCTAAAATTCCTTTTTTTTTTCTTATACTCTTAAAGGTAAAGGTTTTATTGACATTGGCGGATCCATGAAGAACATTTAACATCCATGGAACATTTCAATTCCACAAAATGAACCTTATTATTAAAATATTCTTCACACTAAGAAAAACAAATGCCTCTTTTAAGAACTGTTCACTGAACGGTTCTTTGAGGAACCCAAAATGGTTCTCCTGACATCACGGCAAAACCCCCCTTTTGGAACCTTTAGTTTTATGAGTGTGTGAAGAACCTTTTTCCACTATAAAGAACCTTTTGTAAATAGATAGATTCCATGGATGTTAAAGGTTCTTCAAGGAACCATTGATTCCAATAAAGAACATTTAACCATAGCAAAAGCTGATCGATAACGGACGGTAGGCTACATGATCAACGCAACCTATAGCCTACTGTCATATTTACCAAGTTATTGTAGAATTACACACCATAAATAAACGGAGGTTTTTTGTTTAAAACATCTAAAATATCCTGACAGTTAGACAACTGCGCTAGGGGCGCCAAAAGACAATTTGGGTTGCGCAAGCCGAACCTCAGCCGATTGCGCCCAGAAAATTACAGACAGAAAGTGTTGATAAAATGTCGACCCCCCCCTGAATAATCATCAGTGCTCCTGCAAGCAAGATAGAACTCATGGAATTTCTATACTTCTTGCACTTTTGCTCGTGTTCTATTTGAGTTCTTTTTTTTTTTTTTTTTTTTACCCGTCTATCCCTGTGTGTACCGTCTGGCTTGGTGTTGAGTAATCCGCGCAGTCCATGATTTTCCCACAGCCCTGCTAATGCCCCAAAGCTGCAGCTGCCACACCGGCCGGCCGCGGAGCGCCACACGCTGCCAGTTGCTACATTGATCAATAATTCACCAGCTCGACGCCTCCCCAAACCCGCTACCCCGGTGCAGCTTCGGGTCGACTGAGGCGACAACTGATATTTACTCACGCGGAGGGGACGTTTACTCTCCCGTGCGTTTAAAAGCAGCGGTAAGCTTTAGCCAACAGGCGAGATCCCTTCGGTGCGTCTACGGATTAGACTGTCGCAATGTGCACGACTCGTGTTGGTGACTGACTGTGACGCCTCGCGCTTTCATCTGTCCGGGAACAGCGGGGGTCCCGTTATGGTGCGGACAGTCGGAGGCTCGAAAGAGGGAGATGCATTCAAGACAAACAGGAACTGACTTCAGGACATAAAGACGACGAAAAATCACTCACATTCACGCAGAACGTAGGCTATCTACGTCCCTCACGCGAGCTGTTCTGCGTTCACCGGCGCTCGCGGAGCATTTCGACCGAGCCTGTGAATCCTCCGGTCGGTGCTGACAAGGAGGCTCCGTCGCTCGGCCGATGACAGCTGGAGAAGCATATTAAACACGGAACAGTGAACGAGCAGTGGCCGAGGACGTCTATAATTCCGTAAAAGTGGCAGAGAAAGCTTTTACTTTTACAGACGGAACAAACTCTGGGAAACAGCCCGACTTGTTGAGTTGTTTTTTCGCTTCCGGTATCACCGAAGAAACCGACGGGTGCACCCGCTCCCTCTCCTCTTTTTTTGGACGCTGAAGGTTTTAAAGAAAAATGGGCTTTTGAGGAGAGCTGGCAATTTCCCCTGAACTACAATGGTACGTGCTATGAGAATCAATATCTTTCCCACTGTTTTCAGAAATCTTAGCCAACAGATTTCAAATGTCAAAGAGCTGTTTAGAAATGTAAAAAATAGGCACAATTTAACAACTTATCTCTCTAAGATAAATATATACTTTTCCGTGTCTCGTTTATAGGCCTATATGCCTGTTAATAAATATTATAGAAGTTAGGCTATGTAGCTTTTTGGAAAGTGCTGTGAAATACCAAAAACCCTTTTTTTATTTTTGTTTTTATTTAATAATTTTTTTCATGTCAGCAGTTAGCTAAATAATAATAATAATAATAATTATTAATATTCCTCCAGATTTATAAAACAACATAATGTCTATATTAGATGAAATTTCAGTGTAACAGGTAATTTAATTTCTTGATTGTCATCAGTTTTTTTTTTTTTTAGCCTTAGGTTCATTTTAGGGTGTATACTTGAATGTAAATTTTTATTCAAAAAGGCTTCATTTCTTTAAAAGAAGCACCTAAACTGAAGCAGACAAACGTCTAAATCATGCTCATCATATGGAAAAACCATCTGGCTTAATTAAACTGGTTTTAAATAGGATTTTATTTATGGAGACATTGATGACCAACTAGCAATTTTTTTTTACATTATTTTTTATTAATTAATAAAAGTTTACAAGACCGTCTAGCAGTAGAGCTTGTTCGAGGTTCTCTTATTAGAGTTTTTATTTTAGATTAGAGGTTTATGTAGGCCAGTGAAGATAACCTTCTAGTTTAAACTGTCATCTTTAAAATAAAATCAAATAAAATACATATCATCAGCCAGAAGAAAACTGCTGAGACGTAGCCTACTATATCACTGTAATGGGATGAATACAGGATGATCTTTTTTGAGGCAGGGTAGTTTGTCTTGAGAGATTTTTTGCACCACAAAAAAAAAAGCAGCATTATTCACATTAAAAGATACTGGGTCAGTTACATGATGTATAATGAAACTATATGCAAGAGAAAACGATACTTGTGATCTTTTCCCTTCATATCGACAGTGTTCGCAGAGACTTTCACAGGTGTGAGATAGAAACTCCAGTGTGTTCAGATGAGCAACTTCATTTCCAGTTATCTGTTAGTTTAGGATTCATACGCTCTAGTAATTGTGTCTGAATAAATATTTGCACAGCAAGCACATTAGGCTGTGTTTAGATAGTGAATTCTGTGCTTTAAGTCATTCCTTAAATGTGAGATTGACAGGCCTTTGCAGGCTGAAGGGGCTGGATCTGAATACGAAACGCCATATTTGCCTGCAGCGAGCATTTTTTCTTCATGACAAACCTTTTCAAAGCCATGAACATCCTCTTCAGCCAAGCACACCTGTGAAATCTACGCAATAAAAGAAATGCAAAGCTGTTCTCTGTGAACGAGGTCAAGCACTCAAGTCAGATTAAAGCGTCTGGATGGCGCACACACTCAACTCGCTCAAATCGCCCATTTAAATGCATTTGGCAAACCTGCATTTGCCGAACTTGGTTATGGAGACTCCGCTCAGGCTATGAATTCCAGAACCGTCTTTTCTAGATTGACTGGATGCCAGGGTTGCCATGGATGCGATGGCCCGCAGTGATTGGTGGACTGCTGCATGAACTTGTTTCTGGGTGTAAACTTCTCATGGGAGGACGTTTTTGTGTTTGTGGCATCTGTGTTGGCACATGAGATGCCATAATGCAAAGCCACCTACACACACTTTTATTCAGCCCTTGATGAACATGTGCGGACGCACTGGAACACCACTGCACACCTGCACACACAAATGTAACTCCTAGTGAATGCTTGCATGTATAGATGCACCTGGACCAGAACGTTACGGAGAAGACAAGCCGTGAAAGTGGAGATCAGAGGTGCCGGGTGCAAATGGGGTTTGGCGTGAGCCAGAAAACTCATGTCAAAACCCCAAACAGAGCTTTAATAATTAGCAGCCTCTCGTTCATTCCAGATTCTCTCCATCTTTCTCTTTCTCTTTCTCCTTCTGCTATTGCCTCTGAGATGCTGGTGTGAAAAATCACATTTTTCCAACAGTTCTCCCCGAGGTGCTACTGGCAGACACACAGAGAAAGGACGCTTCATCCTTTTATATAGCACTCGTTCTCTCGTTCCTCCTTCTTTCTACTTTTTTTTTTCTTCTCTCCGTCTCTCTTTGATGCGGTTGCCATAGAGTACAAGTTTATATGCGGTCTGATTTGGCTCGGTCCTGCCAGCTAGTAAATCATAATGATAAAAAACAATGGTGCTAATAGTAATTGCTGTGTCGTTTGGAGACAAACAAAAGACAAAGAAAAAGAGGTGAAAAAAGGAAAAATCAGTGGGACCTGTGCTGATTGTTCTCGGGCCAGCTGGTTTTGAATGTGTGGAGGACAGCCAGGTGTGTGTGTTTGTGAGTGGAATTATTCTGCGTGACATTAGCAGATACATATGTGAATGAATAACTGCATTACTGCAAGCGCTAGGGCTGGGCGGCATGGCGATATATATCAGTGTAAGTGTGCGCACAGAAAGCTGCCTATTTCAGAAGGTGTTCGCGAATTTGTTACGTGCTCAATTTTAAAAAGTGTTATTAAGCACAAAGGATAAGCGGTGAAAAAGAGCTCAATGCGGTGTGGTCACGTCTCTCGTGAATTCAGTTCTCTTTCACGTCTTATTGCGCTTGAATGGTCGATGTAAACACAGCTGGTTCTGTCTCAGGTGAAAGTAAACAGTTGGGTGTAAAGCGGATGTGTATCAGTGTAATGGATCCGTGCGTTTGGTCTTAAAGTGACAGCAGCCTAATATTCCTGCTGCTCTGTGTCAATGTCAATCACACAAAGAGAAAATAACTTACTGCTCTTGACTGAATCACTTTTTTAGCTTTAATAAGAATACATTTATATTTAATGCAGACAATGCAAAATTTTATTCTTTTACATTTGATTATTAGCTACATTTCTGTACTAATTCTAACTATATGTTAAATAAACTGACCTAAAAAACTTAATTTGTTTAATTAGGCTATATTTTTGTTACATTGTATTTGTCCTATTGTTTGTCATTTGCTTATTTTGTCTTATTTTTAAAAACAGAAATGAGATAAAATAACTCAAAATAACTACATTGTGATATATATCGTTATCCTGAAATTAAATTGAAATAAGAATTTAGTCATATCACCCACCCCTAGAAAGAGCTAAGTTATTTGATAAGCAACAGCCAAAAGGGGTATTACTTTTGCTCGTATTTTGGGGGATTTCAAAACCCCTAACTCCATGTAACTTTAATATTTCGGCTTGTTGGGGAAAGTTGTGCTATTACTTTTTATAAGGATCTAGGAAGCCTTAAAACAGGTTAAAAACTAGACTTGTATTAAAGAGTGTGGTGGTTGTTGTTGTATCCTTGTCAATGTGGTCCAATGTTGTTTACAGGTTTGGAACAACATGAGATTGAATAAATGATGTCCAAATTGTACTATTTGGGTGAGCTATCCCTTTAAGCAACCATCCAGACCACCCTATAACAACTACATAGCAGCGCATTAACCAATTTTGCATGGACAATCACCACTCAAATTTACTCTGAAAAATGTGAAAGTCTAGTTTAAAGGTAAAGTGTGCAGTTTTTTTAAAATCTGTTTTTCAAACAACATTGGCTTAACCAATGATGTGAGTTCGGGGGCGGGACTACCAGTTTGTCAGTAGTCGACGAGGGTTTTGAAAGTATGAAACCATCATTCATTTTGCTTTTCTATTTGGCAATGAAATTATGCACCTTGTTCTAAAACTCCAGACCACAAAAGTGTGTATGTGTGTGTGAGAGAGAGAAACTTCAGATTTCAGGAATTTAACCACTTAAGCATTCCACTAAACCACAAACGTATTGCCATATGCCTCCAACCCATATACACCTCTCTCTCTCTCTCTCTCTCTCCCCCATATATGGAGGAAACCCCCTCATTTGATTCCGTTATTCCCACCAATTAAACATTTTAAACAAAGAGCTCTATTTATCGGTGAGAGCGAGGAAACTTGTCGTAATTAACACATTTACATACATCTCCATTGACTCCAATTAGGTCAGAGGCTCCCAGAGCCGCTTTGAAATGTCCCTCTTTTCTCTGTGCGCTTCGCCTCTAAAATGTTAATTAAGAAGAGGCTTGAGATTCTGGCTGAGGGCTGGCCATATGGACCCTGCATATGCTCCATATGCATACAGCCCATATATAATTAATAGTTCGCTACAGAAAAATGGGAGCTTTTGGAGGCGAAGACGAGTCTGAAGGTTCCTTCTCTCAAAATGAGTACAATAGTGAAATTCAGAGAGTTCCTCCAGGTACCAACACAGACTTCTGTTCTCCATCTGCGGACAAGACAAATGAGCGGATGAGCTCAGCACTGCGAAATACGGCCGTGTTGAGTTTGTTCAGCTGGTTTGAGCGGCCTTGCCTCACCGACAGCTTTGATTTGCTGGTTTATCTTAAAGAGATGAAGATCGAGTCAATTAAATGAAGAGAAATCGAGTGAGTAAGTGACGTTTTCCATTTTCTGCTTCAGTTCAGAGCGAGGGGAGCCTTTGGAAAGAGCATATGGTGAAATCTGGTTCGCTGATTTCCTGGAACATGAGAGCAATCAATACCCCGAAACTAAACAAAAGTAAACACTTGAGTCAATCAATACCTAAAATCCGCATAAAGAAATCCAACCATCATTCAGAGTTTATATTTGTGGAAGTGTTTTAAACCTTCCAGTTGCGTCAAGGCCAGAACTTTTTGCTAGGCCTTTGGTTAATGTTCTTTAAACGACCAGGTTTTTTAAGAAGAGCTGGAGAACAAAACATCAGTGGAAAAACTCACCTGCCATTCACTACCCCATAAAATGCTCCTTCCCACAACTTTCACTCTTCGACTCTTCTGTTTTCAACACATTTCTCAGAGCAGCGAGAGCCGTGAACTAACGTGCGCTTTTTAATTGTTCTCTTTAATTATGAAAATGCATGTTTATGTTCTAATAAAGCCAATCAGCAATTGTTCCCTGCTTGAATGAGATTTTAGCGCGCTGTAGCTAAGACCCTATAAAAATGAGGGAAATTTGGGAAAGCTAACGTTTCATTGGGTGGATATGAATAGGCTTTGTTATTCACCACTGCCCGAGTCTAGTGCCAATGCCTGGGACTTATTATGAGCAAACTGTGTGTGCGTATGTGCTGGAATAGATGTTGATATGTATTTATGCACACTAATGTGCATTTGTGGTTAAAGTTTATTGTTCATATTTGAACATTATTAGTGTGTGTGTGTTTTTGTGTAGATGGTGGATAGTTGTTGAATGAGGTCCTGGTTGGCTCACTGGAAACCTGCTGTGGTTTGTGAAATTTTAAGGTTTAATCTTTCAAATGGTACTTTTTTCTTTCTTTTTCATGGAGGTGAGGTCTGCACCACTTTAGAGACTGCTTTTAAAAAAATCATCCATATAGATCCATGCTTTCAATTAAAAAATTAATTCACAAAATGCTCCAGACATTTTATTTGCCATCATTTACACAATGATCATATACTCCTATTGATAATTATATAAGTGACTAAAGAGTAAGCACATATGTATTCATTTTTTTAATATTGAAATGATAACCACTGTCTTAATGCATCAAAATACATTGCATATGAAATGCATCATATGCCATAATAATAATCATATGCAGTCACCATCAACAATGTCAGCGCCAGCTTGACAAGCTTTTGGAAGGTGGGCTGAAATCCATTAGGCTAGCGAGTGCCTTCAGAAATCAAGGCTAGTTTTGAGGTTTGCACATTAATATGGATATTACTGTATTTTAAAATGTTTTACATAGGCTACTTTGTGCTACAAAGCTAAATTTTTTTACTAAATGTTAATGCTCTTGTTTATAATGTTAAGTGATTTCAGATGATGTTTTCTCAACCCATATCACTGTAAAAATGATATTTCAGTTGCAAATAAAACAAAGATCATTATAGAGAACGTTTTACAATAAAATACTGTCTTTCAGTTTTAGTTCATTGTACTTCCTGTTTCTTTGTAATTATTTTTTAATGTTATCATCCATTTCTGTGTAAGTAAATCTTGTTTTTCAGTGTACAAAACAGAAAAGTACGGAGCCCAATTCAAAATTTGCAATGAATACAAATAAAAATGACAAGAAACCAGTTAACATCAATAAAAGTTAGTATAGCAGAAAAACACATTCGCTTGAACTCACACAGATAAACACCTCACAAACACACAGATATACATTTTACATGGCATGATCGCACTGTTGCTGATGTATGAGCCAGACTTTTGTTTCTTTTTTGAAGGTGGAGAGTTTAGTTAAAGTCTTTATTTGTTGGAAAATAGTTCCACAGATTGGCTCCTTTCACAGAAAAAACTATTTGGGCAAAAAACATGTTAATTGTGCTGCTGTCTGTTTGACGTACAAACATGAGAAATTGGTTTATTCAAGAATTGAACACAAATGGAACATTGAGAAGCAATGAGAGTTATAGACCATGTGATTGACTGAGGTATATTCCAGTAAAGTTTAATGTTTCAGGCTTTGCGATGCAGCTCTTTGTCTGATTCATCAGTAAGAAGTAAGACTAAATTTGCTCTATATGTTTTGTGTTGTATTACAGGCCACAGAATCGTATCTGGTGCATGAAGGTCCCCATCGAGGCCCGGGCATCTCAGAGTGTTTCCTAGTGCCTGAATCCTACAGGGTACAAGCAATTTTCCTCTTTCTGTCTGTGTTATTGTTGTTCATTTTCTTTTTTTTCTCTATAAAACGACTGTAACCGGATGAATTGAACTTTGATTTCTTTCTCATGGCTGATGTAATTAATCTGCTTTCAGGCCAGACTGAGTTGGACTTCAGATTGTGATACGATGAGTTGGAATCAGTAAAGCAAACTTTGATAGAGCAGAGATATTATCTACGCTCTTAAAAATAAAGGTTCTTTACTGGCATTGATGGTTCCATCAAGAACCTTTGACATCCATGGAATCTTTCCATTCCACAAAAAGTTCTTTATAGTGGAAAAAGTGTTATTTGGATTGTTAAAATGTTTTTCACACTTCTTCTTTTAAGCACTATCCTCCGTTTCCTTTTGGAACTTTCATTTTTAAGAGTGTAATGCGTTCGATTTCTTCTGTTTCATAGCCTGTGAAGCATCTTTCAAGAGAACAGTGTGTACGTATGCATCATAAATCTCATCGGCCGTTTATGATCTCGTGTGCTGCGTTTATATGGTAAGATGGTGGTTGGCGTTGAGAGGAATGCCGAGTTTATGTGGAGAAGCAGCTGCAGGAATTATCTACATAAAATACCATCAGGATTATTTAATTGCCAGCCATGAGGGAAGGGTAAAAAGCAAAGTGTGTGTGTTTGTGTTGGGCTAAAACCACACACACCGACTATATCGCTTGCATATGGTTCTCTTATGTGAGTTTTAATGGAAGTTTTAGCTGCTGCAACCGCAACCCCAACCGTGGATCTGCTTAACAAAGAACTGGGTGTGTGCGTGTGTGTGCATGTATGTATTTGCTTGTGTGTGAAAGTATGCATGTGCTGAAAGCAGAATTGTTTTCATGCTATTTCGTAGAGTAATGGCTGCAAGATCTGTGTGAAGCATGAAGACTGTGGTTTTGGATTTGTGCCTTTCGATGTTGTAATGCCAACCTATGTGCCCTTTCTCTGACCTCGCTCTTAACTCTTAATGTCAGTGTTTTTCTTGTTGTTATATTGGCTGTTTTGCAGATGTGTTTTATCCTATTAAAAACATACTGTGTAGGATCTCGGAAAATCATATAGGTTTATGGGTTGCCTCTAACTGTATTTAGACCTATAACCTTATTTATAGCTGTTCTTTGCCATTAGGCCAAGGTGAATGCATAAACAGCATAAAACAAAACAAGCAGGTCTGACATTATCAAATTAAGGGCACGTTTACACGACAACGAACGAAGTACTAAAAGCAGAAACATTTTTCATGGACAGACGCCAACGAATCCGTGAAAAGGAATTAAAAACGCTGTATTATTCATGCCAGGCCAGTAGATGGCGATGGCACTTTGTAAAGAAACACTACACGTTTATAGACTAAACACTTAGGCCTACTTAATATGAATGCGCATAACTTCACCATTTTCACATATTTGTATGTAGTTTACGCAGAAATTATATAGTAAGGTTTTCAAAAAGTTGCACTTTGAATTTTGTTTCCAAATTTTGCGATTTCAGGCCCCCAAAACGCAGTTGACATGTAAATACATTAAACCTTTCCCGTTTTCAGGTGTAGTGTAAACGGCCCCTAAATATTAAAATTCTGAACGGATTAGGGATTTTAAAAATAAAAAATATTTCTCTTTTTTGTGTCAAAAAAATCAACAGATTGGTCAAATCCGTTTTCTGAACCTGCAGTGGTGGTTTCTAAAACCATTGGTTACCTTAAACCCCATTGTCTGTTTTCCCAGATCTAGACTACGATTTATGATGGATTAAGCTTGTAGTCCTGGATTAAATTGTGCAGTAATTGGTAAAACTCCTCTGTGGTGTTGGCTTAAGCACTCTGAGAAAGGAGTCCTAATAAAAGAGCAAGCTAATCTGCCTCTTAAAAGTTTGACAGCAGAGGCACAGCAGAGTTTCACGGCTGGAGAAGGTGCAAGATAAGCATAGTTGAGCGTGCTGCTAGGCAGCCTGGGCGCTGTGGTTTGCCACAAAACAGATGTGGATTTAGGAGACCACCCTGCAATACTGTGATGCAGGACTGGGGCCTATAGATGAGTCATAGAGGAAGAGAGTGGGGGAAAGAGGGGTTACTTACCTTCCATTACCTGATTAAAGATTGCAGGAGTATTGCATGGGGGGAAACGTATTGCATCGCGTATTGCAAATGTTTAAAAGACCATTGACACAAAAATTGCAGGCAGTCAGTCCTGCTGTCATTGATCAAGTTTTGCATATTTACTTGGAATTGCCAAGGCTTTGATTATTTATTAGGTTCCTATTTTCTAAGATTTATGTTATGTTAATAGTAGAGTCATTGACACATTTTCAATGACCAATATTTTAAAGAGCAGGGTGGCCGATATATAGGCGCCCTTTTATATGACAACAAAAGATCAAACAAAATTGCTCACCGTATTGAAAATTCACTATAAGAAAAAAAAACTTTTTAGTAATTGATCATCGACAAGGAGATTCATTTCGGAGATTAAATAAATGGGAATTACCATACACTCAAAATTGACCTGGAAATATTGATCTATAATAGATTCTAACATGTAGCTACCAATAGTAGCCTAGGCTAAGTGTTGAACTGCTGTTATGGCAATTTGTGTATATTTACTAAACGTGTATTTCATCTTTCCAATCGCTAATGAATAGCAGGCTGTCTTCTGCAAAGTTTTAGAGAATCAGAGAGCGAAGGGGGAGAGCGAGAAGGAGAGAAGTTTTTTTTTCTTCCTAAACTTTGAGCTTTCACTTTCTGCTTCGAGGCGGGGTTAGCGGCGCGAGCAGCATGGAGTAGGCGAAGGGGGACGGCGAGCTATTGCAATGCAGCAACGCGGCGAACTTCCACTCGACTTCAAAACGCGATTAATTTCCCGCCTCTGAGATAACTATGTACTCTCCGTACTGCTTGACACAGGTAAAATGCATTCATTTAATTAATCTCTCGTGTCTGTGTGTCCGGATTCTGCACTGTAGAACCGGTGCCGTGTCTTGTCTTGTCTGTTGCTGCTCAATAAATGCATTACAAGTTATGCATTGCGCTTTTTAAAACATGATTTTCACGCGCGCGTTTATTTCCAGCTCTCAGCTCGCGCGCGGTGTTGTTTCGGAATCGGAACTCTTCTCATGCGTTTCATTGCACATGGGATCGAAGAGAAAATGGCGCTTCTCCCAAATCTATTTTATATAAAAGGAGATTGGTTTGACCCGTGAGGAAGCGCGACTGGTAGGCTATTATAAACAGCTCGAATTTTAGATGTCAAACTATAAAACGTTATGGTAATATTTCTTTAAGCTGTTTTCCTAAGATGTGATGTTTCAGGAGTTTCAGGACTACAGCTCCCGTGCATGAACTTCTCCGCGCCTGAGTTGTGAGAAATAGCCATATTTCCAAAATCTGTTAAATATGCGTTTCAGCGTCTCGTTTTGTTCCCCTGTAAATTTTAGCTATTCTAATTTAGACTGAGGGGAATATAAAGTGTTAAAAGGCGTTTACTTCTGACTGTTGCCTATGCAATAAAATGTTTTGTTGACTTTATGCAATAGGCTATTATACATAGCATTTCATAAGTTATATTATATAGATCTAGGCTATTTAAATATGTTTTGTAATTCCCCATATTGATTCATAATTTATGGGAAAAAAATGCTTGATTAGTTTTATGAAGCGAGCATATGCAAACTGGCCTAGTCTATTTTTATACAGTAAAATGTTGTTTGTAAAAACACAACAAAACATTAACATAGTGATAAACGTACTTTTATGATCATGCAATTAAATTATTCCCTTAAAGTTCATTGACAGGCTATTATAGGCTAAGATTTAATCCGAGCAATTCATGCCAATTTGACGGCTGACTTAATTTACTGTTACCATCTTTGGGGGGAAAAAACGATTCTCTTTCTCTACCGTCTATATAGTATTACCCAATAATTGGCAAAGTGTCAAACTTTTGCAGTTACAAAATATTGCATTAAACTGTCTTATAGGTCAACAAAACCTTTGCTTTGTTTTGTTCTTTGTCTAAAGCTGGCTGTAGCATATTTATCTGTTGGCCGAGGAAAAATATATAATGCTTACAAATATGAAGCAGTGTTTAATATGCAAATAGGCCTGTATATTTGAATACAAATGTCCGTTTTTGAATCCCTGACGGCCTACACTTGAAGCCTTTTTGCACAAGGTATCGGGATAGGCCTGTTATTATAATTTTTTCAAGAAGCATGTGTGTTCTTCAAAGGTCTATGTATTTTAATAAATAATTCAAAAGTAAATTGAAAATGTATTTGCAGCGTTGTGCCATATAGTCTATGCGCGCAGGGGCTTGTTGCTTCACGCGAACGCGATCTGAGGCGGCTGGAATCTCGTGCTTCTCCCTCGCGCGCGCAGTTTGGCCCGGGTTTGTGGCTCTCACTCTCTCTGGCTCTTAAATATTCCTGTATAGCAGACATTCGACAGGTCTCTAAAATAACTTTCCTTTGGGGTGAGACATAGGCCTAAATAATTTAATTCTCTAGGCCTATAGGTAATAGGCGTACCTAAACTTGCTCTCTCTCTCTTTCTTATAATTTCTTTCTTTCTTTATTCAAGGCTATTGCTTCATTTTCAGAGGATTTTGCTATTGGCTTCAATTTCTTGGCTGCAAATAGACCTTTTTCTTCCCCCAGACTGGGTCACGCCAAAATCTCGGTGAATCCAAGACGTGTCTAAAATAAATCTAATTTTCTCTCATTTTGCATAGTTTACGGCTCTTGTTTTTCTGGATATTAATTGTTTCCTTGCTTATTACATTTTTAAAGCAAATGTCCAACTGCTATGCCCTTTTCCCCCCAATGTAAAGAAGGTCTGAACGGCATGCCGTACGTTTAGCCTAAATGTCTGCAATCATGTATATTATTTTTTAAGAAGCATTTGTGTTCCTTTTAAAGATATGTGTATTTTTCTTTAGTAATTCTAAAGAAAATGGACATTTGTTTTCAGTCCTGTGCCATATAGGCTAGCCTATAGGCCTACATGAAGCACGTGCATCTGCACCTTGCGGGCGGCCTATCAGCGCACGCGTTCGCGCGCATTCGAGTCTAATTAGTATCCTAAGCTTCTGATTCTTCTCTTTTTCCCGGTCTTATGGTGTGTCAAGAACAACACGTTTATTATTATTATTATTATTATTATTATTATTTTACTTAGCTAGCACTTCCGTAACCGTCATTCCAATAGGTTTGAATTTCAATATTTGCTTTGCAGACTGCAGTAGCCTATGCAGTCTGCGAAAAGGGCGATAGAGATCCAGTTTAGAGTGAAAAGTAAACAGTAGGGTCAGTGGCAAATAATGTCAGAGATAAAAACTATTAATCTTTTATTATAATCTAGTTTAAAACACGTGGCAAGTTCTTAAAACGTAGCCTACTTTTTTTTATTCATGTTGGTAGGCCTACAAGTAGGCTACAACATTTAAAAAATGCATCAAGGTAAAATATTTTATACAGCATAATTATAAAATGTTTTATAAATGCAAATATTCAAAGTCAAATTATGTGATTTTTCAAAATGTCCTCTCTGTTTTATGTTTTTGTGGCTGAACATGTTGCCATTTTTGTATCAAATACAAAGGCTACACTGACTTTTATGTGGCAGTCAGCAAAATTGTATGTAGCCTATACTGATTTTTTTTTTAAAAGGAAATAATGATAAATAATAAAAATATGCCAAATTACAATTATTTATTTTTGACTTTAAGTCTCAGATGTTTTTGTTGTTCCATATTTTTCATGCATTTTTTCCTCAGGCATAGTGAATCAGTTTGGGAAAGCAATTTCTTCCTGGACTTGATAATAAATGTGTATTATGTGTAATTATGTGTAATTATTAGTGTTTATGTAACGTGTTTTCTTTTACTTAAGTGTTAACATTGCATGCGAGAAATAAAAGCCTCGGCTTACGGCTACAGCTTTATCACACTGAGTTCCTCGTCTAAAATCCTTCAGCCAGTGTTGGCATTATCGACTGGGAATTTGATCGCGGCGATAAAAGATTCTTCAAACCTGCAATCGCGCCACGTAGTGCGTGTGTTAAAGGAATCCCTCCTTTGTCTCTTGTGGCTTTTGATGCGATTCAGATTGTAGGCTGGATAAATCTTGCGGCAGGCCACGTTTACGTGGAGTCAAAACTTGGGTGAGGTTTGCTGGTTTATGGGACGTTTCTGTGCCTTCATGGACGATGGAGACAAGAGGGAGGGTGCGATGTGTCTGCATGGTAATCCCATCAGCGTGGATGCTCTCGATCCCCATGATCCCACACTCACTCCGGACGTTTGTTTTGTTTTCTGTCTTATTTAATTACGGTTAATTATTAAAACAAACGAGGACGCACACGGCGCGTCAACAAATGTGAACAATAACTAATGAATTATTAACGTTGATAAAAGGTTTTCTGGAATGGACGGAACAGGTGGGGAATCTCAAGCTTCATACGTAATGGAAGTTAAGCATGGGTTGCCAAATGTGCAAAACGTCGTTTGGGGAGTCTAAAAGCCTCAGTTAAGGCTTTGCACATATCTCAGGACAAGTGGTTAGCATTAAGTTTTAATGCATTTTGAATTTTCTAACATTTGTCCCAGCAGGGGAGTATCTCGGATTTGAGGACATTGGGGGTTTAGCCCTAAATCATGGCATTTCTTAAAGTTGAGCAAGTACATCTCAATAGGCTAAGTAGGCTATATAATGATATTTATGTAGGCCTATATAAAAAAATTTTTATATTGGCCTATGTAACAGGAGAGACCGATATTGATATTTTATGTGGATCTTGTTATCAGCTTAGTAAACCACAGTTTACAATTTAGTGCTAGGATTAGGCATAAATGTATTGTCGAATAACGGAAACATTTGTTCACAGAGCAGAGGAGAATGAGGCTTATACTTGTATACATTATTTTCAAAAATTTGCGTTTATGTAATCTAAAATATTGGTCAGTCACATGATGCTTTTTAATACATTTAGAAAAAAAATTAAATCAGACAGTCTGCAAGTAGTGTCACTGCATCACAAACACATTGCTTCATTGTCTTTCCCACTTTAGTTCTCTGCCATGTTTTTTTTGGACGAATATCTATATTATATTATTCATATTGTGGATATTAGGGGTGGACAATATGACCAAATTCTTATTTCACGAAATGAAACATTTTATTTCATGATAACTACACAATATAATTATTTTGTGTTATTTCATCTAATTTCTGTTATTAAAAATAAGAAAAAAGAATCAAATTACAAACAATAGGACAAACACAATATGCATATAAGTATAAAAATATCAATTGAACAAATTAAGTTTTTCAGGTACACTAGGTTTATTGAACATGTAGTGAGAATTAGTACAGAAATTTAATAATCAAATGTAAATATAAAATATTACGTAGTCTGCGCTGTATGAATTAAATATAAATTTCTCATTAAAGCTAAAAAAGTGATTCATTCAAGAGTAAGTTATTTTCTCTTTGTTTGATTGACATTAATGACAAAGAGCAGCAGGAATATTAGGCTGCTGTCACTTTAAAGGAGAACTCCGGCGCAAAATGAACCTCGGGTGTAATAACACATTGGTACCGACTAAATCGTTCCCTGAGATTTGTTTTCATGATAATCGAATGTAAAGAGTTTTATCTCTAAAAACAGTTTAGCTTATAATGCTAGTATATGGGGCATATAATAAGCAAAAAGAGATCGCTAGTTAATACCACTAACAAGGCTCAAATTAGCCCCACACTAACACAGTAGCATAATGAGTGTCCTTACATGCAAACCGAAGCATTGAGAACTTTGTCAGTGTACAGACAGTTTAATAAGAAGATACTTTACAAAGAGTAAATTACGCGAATACAGGCAGGAGCCATCTTGGAAAACAGTCTCGACCAGTCGAACCACGAACACGGTGATACGTGAGCTGAACTGTGACTTGGAATCTCAAATGGTCCGTTGTTTCCGGAAGAAAGCACTGAGCGCACAAGAGAAGCACTGAACGCAACAAAAAACAAAAAAAAATTCTTATCTTCAATATCTACGCTCACCTTCGTGGTTCGACTGGTCAAGATGGCTCCTGTCTGTATTCGCGTAATTTACTGTCGTTGTAAAGTATCTTCTTATTAAACTGTCTATACACTTACAAAGTTCTCAATGCTTCGGTTTGCATGTAGGGACCCTCATTATGTGTTAGTGTGGGGCTAATTTGAGCCTTGTTAGTGGTATTAACTAGCGATCTCTTTTTGCTTATTATATGCCCCATATACTAGCGTTATAAGCGAAACTGTTTTTAGAGATAAAACTCTTTACATTCGATTATCATGAAAACAAATCTCAGGGAACGATTTAGTCAGTACCAATGTGTTATTACACCCGAGGTTCATTTTGCACCGGAGTTCTCCTTTAAGACCAAACGCACGGATCCATTACACTGATACACATCCGCTTTACACCCAACTGTTTACTTTCACCTGAGACAGAACCAGCTGTGTTTACATGAATACTTCACACGATGGGCATTTTGACACAATTGCGTGTGTATTCGGCCATTCAAGCAAAATAAGGCGTGAAAGAGAACTGAATTTGCGATCGGATGCCGAGAGACGCGGCTTTCTGTGTCATCAGCTCGAGCACCGCATTGAGCTCTTTTTCACTGCTTATACTTTGTGCTTAATAACACTTTTTATCAAACATGTCTCAAATTAGCGAACTTTGGCAGTGTGCCAGTCAGCACAAGCTCATTTTCAAGATAGATTACACTTATATATACACTTATACAACTTATACAAATCAAGCACGTCCGCTCTATCTTCTCATTCATACATTTCATCATTCTGAAGTGTCAATAGTGCTATATATTTACATACCGCGATATACACGATAGTAAAACCTCTAACGATATTATATACTGTGGTAACGATATACATCGTCATACAACCCAGCCCTAGTGGATATGGTATGTATATTGTTTGACAGCATAATTTGCATTTTTAATGGTCCTTGCTCAATACGACATGCACAATATATTTTCTAACACAAATCTCTGTAATGTTGGGTTAAATCGAGCAATTTCACATTACCTGAGTCATTTCCTATTCCACTTGTTAACTAAGCTAAATTTCTAATTTATCTTTCTTTCTTTGTTTTATCAGTCGTTTGCTCTTATTTACTGGGTTCAGATGGGTGATTGGTACGCACTGCTTGAGTGATTTTAACCAAACAAACAATTAGTATTATATGTGCTGTCAGATTGTTTGTTTCACCTGGACTGAAGTGCTTTTGCCAGGCCTCACTATTCACCCTTGATAGATATTACAGATTTTATAAACGTAACGGCAGTTTAACGATAATGTCAAATGCTGTTTTCTTGCCCTGTCTACCTTTATTGACTTTCCCCTTTCAGTAAGGGTCTTTTTGGGACATGGCATTGAGGGAGGAGGACATTGCGTCAAACAAGAACATCAACTGCTCTTTCCTCCAGTTTTCTTGCTCAGCCTGGCAGGGAAATCAATGAAACGGGAGGCTGTAACTAGGAGAAAGTGTATGGGAAATGCAGAAAACCCTTTCAGAAAGCTGGAGAGAACAGGTTGGGACCGAGGCAGTAGCCCTGGGGAACACCATTCGATCTCCATCATAGGTCATTTCTATATGGAAAAAACATATACTCTAGCTATAAAATGTCATACTCAATAAAACGCATGACTGTAAACACTTGTGCGCCCCAAGGGTGCTGTCTAGCGTTCCTAATGTTCACCCGAACGTATTTTTGATTACGCTGAAGCAAATAAATGATCGGATGTAGTACTGATCAAGCCATAGCAAATCGGCAGCAGTACCGTCACGTCAAGAGCATCTGCATGAACATCAACATATTGAACATATAGCTACATATAACACAGTTACCGCGAGGTCTGCCTCTGTTCAGGTGTCCAGTTCCAATCAGAATACAGTGCAAATTGTTAATAGCTTCAGTTTCATAAATCATTTTAAAAAGAGGGTGTTCCTCCCTCGCAGCCCAGCATGACCCCGCTGCAGTTTTGCTGGCATAACTTGTTTGGTGTGGTAACAATATGCAAAGTTACATTATATTTATGTTCCTGGCAGACACAGTCTTACCAAAACCCATTAGAAGAAAATACATGTCCTGTGTTTTAGCTGGCAGATAAAGACACGACTCAAGTGCTACATGAAACCTCAGGTTCGAAAAAGAACAAACAAGTCAAACTGTTGTAGCAGAAAAAAGACATTACACTTAAAAATGAAGGTTCTTTATTGGCGTCAATGGTGAAGAATGAAGAACCTTTAACATCCATGGAACCTTTCAATTGCGAAAGTTCTTCATGAAAATAAAAAAGGGTTCTTTTAAGAACTGTTGCGTGAATGGTTCTTTGAGGAACCAAAAATGGTTCTTTAGTGGAAAAAAGAAAAGAAAAGAAAGTTAATTTGGTATGGAGCCTATGCAGAGCATACTGGACAGATTAGATCATCTCTTGCATGGATACCAGGATGATAGTAACTCATCTGCTTTCTCTCAGAGTCTCTCTGTCTGTGCTTTGCTTTTTAATCTTTGTTCTACATCTCCATCATCCGTCTCTTATTAACCATCAGCTGTAGTTGTCGTGGAAACCAGCGCGCACATACAGCATATGCACAAGCAACACCGAACACACTTTGCTCATTTTACTCATAATCACTTCACTTAGCAGCACAAGTGTGTAACAATGCTGTCTTTCACAGCGGTGACCGCACTCTTGAATATGTCTCCTCTCTTGTTGCTCATTTAAAGAGTACCGACGTTCTGGCCCAGTGCTGTTGCAATTCACTAAAGTTGTGTGTCTTTTATTGGCCAGAAATAACCAAGTTCAATTGAAAGGTCATGTTCATATAGAGGCCAGAACAAGCATATGGGTTTCCTGCTTTTATGGTAGATCAACCTTTTTTCTTTACTGTTCATAATTTAACTTTAGGGTGAAAGACCTCAAGGTGAGTGAACATGCGTACCTTGAGAACATGCTATAAAAATAGTTTGACTGGCTCTCGCACACAGAATGAATAAAGACACTAACTGTTTTGCTTTGCTTTGTTTTTGTTTTGAAAATCTTCCATTGACTTTTTGAGAATGTGCTATTCAAAACCAGCGTCAGATATGGACCAAGATACAATTTTATTTATTTATAAATTTTTTGTTTTATTTTTTATTTGTTTGTTTTTATTATTTTGTTTTATTTATTTATTAATTTTATTTTTTGTTTTATTTCATTTTTTTCTATTTTATTATTTTATTTATTTATTATTATTTAAAAATAATTATCCCTTTTAATTTTAGTTTTATTCCTGTTTATTTTTTTTATTTTATTTGGTTCCTTTTTATTAATTTAATTTAATGTAATATTTTATTTTATTTACCATTCCTTTTTATTCCTGTTTATTTCATTCTTTTTAATTTAATAGTTTTATTTTATTGCTTTTATTCTTTATTTTTGTTTGATTGAATTCATTGTTTACTATTCTATTCTATTCTATTCTATTCTATTCTATTCTATTCTATTCTATTCTATTCTATTCTTCCGAGGTAGCAGGCTGCTCCTCAGTAATATTTGTATCACAGTGTGAGTCTTTAGGACGGCAACTAACCATGAAATGAGAAAGAAAATCCAAGAGCTACAAAAGGGTTTTGTAAAGGGCTTTCAGATGACGGCGTGTGTGAGTGTGTTTGACGAGCCCGTGGCTCTCTATGTAGCTGATAAATGGAGGGTTAAGAGCAAGTGTTTATAGTAGCACAGTAGCTGAAGAGGCCTGCTGTACCGATGGGCCTAAGACACTCAAGGTCGATTATTTCTGTCTGTGTGTGTGTGCCTCCTGAATACACTCGTCTCAAACAGTCAGTTGGCATCTATGACCTCAGCTCTGCCACTCTAGTTATATTGAGTAGAAGTCTGTGCTGTGAATTGTAGTGCATATGCAGATGTTAATAAAGTAAGTTCAGCTGTTTTGTTTTCAACATCGCATGCATCTAAAAAAAAACTTGACTGGACGCAGATTCTTTGCTCCGTTGCCGTGGCTGTCGGTTGCTCCCCATATTGTTGTTTGGCCTTTGGAATGGATCATGTGGAGCAGCGGCGAAACACTGACAACAAACCTTAACATTACAGTGTTTTATCCTTAGAGGAAAAAGAGTAAGAAAGGTGAATACGTTAGCTTGACAGCAGATGTTTTTTGGACTTGTTTTGTAAGGAACTATGCAGCATAACACTCTATGCACAGATCTTCCCAAAGTCGTGCAGAATTTTGCATTACTTTGCTATGAACGCTGAACTGCGATGCCCATGAGTGCTGTGATCTTGGGAAAAATAGAGCAATTAGTCTTTTCTGTCATTTATGCAAACATTCCACTGTAGTGACTGTTGAATGTACACACAAGCGCCGGGACTCTTGCCATTTGTGAAGGTATATAAGGTCTAAAAGTGGTATAGCTGGATTTATGAATTGATTACAATCTGTCAATGCATTGACAAAGCAAAAAAATATTATTTTGCACTATTTGCACGCTTGTTTTATCCACAGATCTAGTGAACTCCCTTGCTGTCTGTTCCTGTACCTATAGGCAGCTGCCTTCTAAGACAGCACATGGAATCTCATAAGTGAGTGATTTGAGATACTCTACATAGGCAGCAACTCAACGCTTCATAAAAAAGCACTCTTTGTGCAAATTTGTTTCCAGTAGCTTTCTTCTGGTAAAAAATCACACTCTGATTTAAAAAAAAAAAGCTTTTCTGATCACCAAGGCTGCATTTAATTGATAAAAATGTCAGTAAAATCATAATATTGCGAAATATTATTACAGTTTAAAATAACTTTTTTCTATCTGAATATATTGTAAGATGTAATTTATTCCTGTGATCAAAGCTGAATTTTCAGCATCATTACTCCAGTCTTCAGTGTCACATGATCCTTCAGAAATCATTCTAATATGATGATTTGATGCTCACGAAACACTTCTCGTTATTATCAATGATGGAAACAGTTTTTGTGAAAAAAAAAACAACAGTTTTTGTGGCTTTACATTTTTGTGGAAACCGTGATACTTTTTTTTCCAGGATTCTTTGATTAATGAAAAGTTCAAAATAACTTGAAATATAAATATTTTCTAACATTATAAATGTCTTTTACTGTCACTTTTGATCAATTTAATGCATCCTTGCTAAAAAAAAAATCTGACTCCAAAGTTATAAATGGCAAAAATCCAAACTTTAAAATTCCTGTCTACATTGGTTTTGTAACAGAGCCTCTATCAACGCAGGCTTTCAGACATGGACACAGTACGTGGTTAACATTCAGAACTTCACAGTGGCTGCATTAATGATGGATATTTTACTGTCATCTTATCAACACAACTTTAGAGCGCGTGATGTGTGAGAAATGTGTTGCTGCAAGCATGTGTTGTCTGACTGAGGTGCATTCTGTAACCCAGTGTAATCTGGCTCAGGTCTATTAGCGATTCATTGATTGTGCATCTAATCTGAACGGACTATTATTTATGATGGTTATCATCGAAATTGCCCGTAATGGCAGATAATTATGGCCAGATGTGGTCAATCTGAGATTAGCTTTTAAAGTCAACACACATTACAGTAAATCATCGCAGATGTGTAATATCCACACACACCCTCCCCCTTAATCTAAGCATCATGTTTGTGGAATGCAAGAACATGCGCAACTTCAATCTCTCCTAACCTTAAATGAAAGACATTACCCCTTCTAAGCACACACACACACACACACACGCGCGCACACACACACATGTTGGTGCAACAGCATTATGAGGATTCTCCATAGGCGTAATGGTTTTTATACTGTACAAACTATATATTCTATCCCCTTACACTGCCCCTGTCCCTAAACCTACCCATCAGTCACTGGAGACATGCTGCATTTTAAAATGTAAAACTTTTGAAGTGTCCTCATAAACCACCCATAAGTTGTAATACACATGTCATTATACAAATTTGTGTCCTCATAAATCACATAAACCAACCCACACACACACACACACCTTTGTTTCACGTATTAGCGAGGACATTGTGACTTCCATTGATTTTATTTCAGGTTAATGATATTTTCTGTGGCCCTACCCCTAAACCTACCCATCACAGAAACATGTGCAAAACACTAGAATTAAATAAAAACACATTTTGGCTGATTTATAAGCCTTTTAACCACTGAGGACCAGTGAAATGTCCTCCTTAGTCCACTGTCATAATATTTGACTATATAAAGTGAGGACATTTGGCCCTCACAAGTATAGCTAAACCTGTACTCACTCACTCACTCACTAACGCAGCAGATCTAGGCAGGTGGTGCTGGGGAGGTGGAGGACTTGGAAAATAAGTTACATGATTGCGCGCAACAATAGTGTATTCATTTGATGCGACGTGGTGATATAGGGAAATGTTAATGGATACGTGAAATCGATTGGCTGGGAACATTACGTTTGGTGAACCAATCTGAACGCGAATTGAGTTTAATGGCTGAGCTATTTAATTTATTAATTTGCTAATTTATTAATTTCTCTGAAATTATTTTGCACTAATTATTATGCTGTTGTTGTTTCTTGTCTAGGCTAGCTTCGCTTTTACTCACATTTTTCTTGAACTTTTAGATTTTTGATGGCAGATGATAAAAAGGGTCTTCATTGTCACACAATATTGCATAAATCATTCTAATATGCTGTTTTGGTTTTCAGGATTCTTTAATGAATAGAGTCCAAAAGCAGTGATATTTTTTTTCCTCTAAAAATAATCTTTTGTGCAATGTAAAGGTTCCATGGGTGTTAAAGATGCTTCATGGAACCATCAATGCCAATGAAGAACCTTTATTTTTAAGAGTGTACAAAGTTCAAAAATAATTGTTTTGAATGATAATAAGGTAGAAAACCCCCTTCTATACTAGAATTGAAGGAGAGACCAGAATATCATAGTGATTTCCAGGTGTACTATTTAACTCGAGCTGGTAAGTAACTACCTAGCGTCCACCCGGAACACATTAGCATCATGTTAGCAAGTTTTGCATGGGTGAAATTTTTATTTTAAAGTAAAACTTAATTTTACTTTGCACAATTTCTCATTGCTTGTGTTTTTGTCATGCCAATAAAGTGCACTAAAGTGAATCCCTTTGAAAGTCTTGAAGGAGCCTTCATAGCTGCTGATTTGGGTTTAGGTTTTAAGGCTGGTCACAGATCAGCATCACCATCGCACTGTAGATTTAGGGAGGTATGTGGTGAAAAGGGAGTATTGGTGGTTTTTAAACGACTGGAGAGAGCGATGGTGGTTTTTAAACGAGTTCAGGGAAGGATGGTGGTTTTTAAAGGCATGGAGGAGGTGATGTTTATTGACTTACGAACCGCTGCAGCCATAGAGTGTTATTTGGAAGAATGGATGGCAGGGATCCAGGGATTGAGGGGGCTGGAGCGGGGCACATTCGAATGTGAATATGTGTGTTTTAACACATAACACCAATCATGCTATGTTTCTTAAACAGGAACGAGACCTGGGTTAATGTTAAAAAAGAGCAAACTAGAGAAAACGGTCTCTCATAATCCCCCTGTGTTAAACAGATGTTTATTTTGTTGTAGGGTGTTATAAATGGGTGCCGGAGAAGTGGTGCCCGTTTCCTTATTGGGAACATTTACATGGTTTAACTGCTTCTCTCACACACTTACTTAAAACCTAATGATGGCATCATGATTTGCGCATCCAAACTCAACCTGTTCCAAAAGGTAAGAAACTGTCTCTTCTTTTCGTGAAATTTAAAAAAGAAAGGTTCTTAAAAATAAAAGTGTTTTTATTGGCATCTGTGGTTCCATGAAGAACCTTTAACATTCATATTCTTTGCATTGCACAAAAGGTTCTTTATAGTAAAAAAGGTTCTTAGATCATTCAATTCTTCACATAAAAATGGCTCTTTTAAGAACTATTCACTGAAAGATTCTTTGGGGAACCCGAAATGGTTCTTCTATGGCAGTGCGACGAAAACCCCCTTAAGGAACCTTTCTTTTTAACAGAGTAGTCTGTCCAAAATGGTGGACATAATGAGAAGAGTGTTGATTTAGAAACATGTTTGCAATTCATTCATTCAATACAGAAAAGTATTGACTTATTAGTATTTTACACACTATGTTCTGTACATTTTCATGCATATTAGAGTGTTGCGCCATTAGCTTAGCAACATGCTAATGCCAAACTCTGTTGAAAACATTTGTGTGTCACATTCGAGAGTTCCTGCTTATGTAGAGCGTTCCAGATCAGTGAGTTATGAGATTCCACTTCAGTTTAGTCCCTATGTAGACACAAGGCAGATCACTAAGTTGTGGAACTGTTTTTTCTCCTCGCTGCATGTATTCATAAATCTCATTCACTGTGAAGTTCACAGACATACTGAGATGTGTGCAGACGCCGCTTGGCAACCAAGTTAAATTTCTGTCAAAGTGTTTTAAATACATGCCAAATTCTGCAGACACAAAATACAATTGCAGTTGATTCCCATAATTTGCCAAATAATGCACAGCTGTTTATTTTCTTCTCTCTTTTTCCCTTTGGAAGTATAGAATTCATGATTAGTCAAAGCACAATATCATCACAGAAGGCTCTGCAAACAACTCGAACCAGATTTGTTGGTAAACTACACGTTGTGCCAATTAAAATGATGAAATGTGATTTCTGTTTATGTGAGATAATCTGAGTGCATCTGTAAACAGATGACTGCTGTCAGTGTTATTATTCCCCATCTAAACTCATAAAACAAAAGAGCAGTTGATGAAAGTCAAAGGATTTACAGCTGAGCTACAATTCTTTCAAATGCAATAGGCAGTGCAATTCAAAAGCTTAAAAGCCTAGCATATATCATCTTAAAGGTGCAGTGTGTAATGAGAACGACATAACAACAGCTGGTTCCAGATGTAAAAATCCCATAGGGGAATTTTTCAACAATAACTTTAAGCTTTAAAGACTACAATTATCTTACAATTTTCTACAAATTTTTTCGCAATTGCGAGTTATAAAGTCCAATTCTAGTCACAATTCTGTGACAAAACATGTTAACTCGCTATTGTGAGATAAAAAGTCGCAATTACCTTTTTTATTATTATGCTGTGACGGAAAACAAGCTTCTATATTTTTCGCTGTTGCTTCTGCTGAAAAAGTAGGCGGTCACTGCTGGGTCATAAGTTGGGGGCGGGACTACCTGTTTGTTTGACCGATTGTAGATAGAGGGTGTGTACATGAAACAGCCATTATTGTTGCATTTCGGTTTGGTGTTGCTGGTGGTTCGTGAATTACACAAGTAATTTTATTGAAATATCTGTCACTGCAGCCATCATATGCTTATCCATATGCTTTTTATGCAGTAAAATAGCCTCAGTGAATCCGGTCCGCAGCTGTGGTGTGACTCGGGCCGTGTGGCACGGTGCCAGCTTCCAGCCTCACTCCTGTGATATGTGTGTTTAGACTGGCTTTCACTGAGGTGGTAAAATCCAGACCTTAACCTGAAGGCAGAGCACAGTCAGTCCTCTGAGTTATGCCAGCCTTTCAATGCCGCCCACCACAGGAAAGAGAGAGGGGCAGCATTTAAAGGCTTGCTCGAAATGTTTTGGCAGGGATGTAATCGTGATCTTGGCATTGAATGCAGGCTCAGTCTAAGGAACTGGGTCATGTTCGGGTTAGCACTTTTGCAGCGTCTGCTCGCGTACTCTCAGAGAATTACTAAATGAGCTCAATATCTGGCAGTGCTTGACATTGCTTATCGTTACTCTTTGAGTCGGCCGTCAAGGAGTAGAGTTTTATGTGCATTTTATAATTCGCTGAGGAGCTCGTGATGATGTCATCAGCTCATTACAGTTGGCGTCGGATCAGTTGATTCGTGAGCGTTTCGTAATAGAAAGAGAATATTGGTGGAGGGATGTTCTGGGATCAGTAAAAGATGTTAGAGTAATTCTGTATCCGCCGTCAGATAGTGAACCCAAGCATTAGCATGGGCACGGTGCTAGTTTACCTGTACCATAAAGAGCTTTTGGAGGCCACCTTTTTACTTTTATTATGTTAACATGTTGTCCTTATCTCTTCCATTGGAAGCAGTCGTAACTCTCTGTGTACAGACTCTACTATGGCAGGAAAGCTCAAATTACAAGCTCGGGGGTCACTGTTAGAAAATGCACAGGGAATAAAATGACCTGATAATTCACTTGGGTTGCAGTAACCAACAATTGAGACGGTGACCGGATGCTTTTTCAATGGCCTTGTTTTCGGAAGTATCTTTCTCCTTAGGGATTTAAAAAGATCAAGTCCTAGGCCATGAACCAAACCAACAAACTTAATCGTGATGAAGTAAAAGAAAGAAAAACGGAAAGAAGTCACAGAGTGTAACTGAATGGTGCAATAATATAAACCTATTGTAATGAATGGTCATTCATTACAAATAAAACACTTGGATTTTTTTCACCAAATTTATTGCAAAATATTCAGAAATATACAAATGAGCAGTTTGAAAGTGTAGCGATGCGTAATGGGAGTGGCCGGTTGCTCGCTGCTGAGGTTTTTGGTTGAATTTTCCCATTTGCATTGTAACGGCTAGTTCTTTGATTGATGAGTAGGCTACTGTTGTTTTTCACTGGGATTTGGCTATTAAATATGTGGAAACTGCAAGTAAGTGTAAATTCAACATTTCTAGAAAATTCGTATACTGTATATCATCGCTTATCTCTGGTCTTTCTTTTAAAGTTTTAATGTTAGTAATCAATGAAAAGGGATTGAATTTGTACTTATTTTGTCCTCTGTTAAAGGTAGTACTTAGACCTACCTGTCTTCTATTTCTATCATTACCAAAACATTGTTTTGTTACTTATCATATTTTTATTATCAAAATGGTTCACTCTTAAAAGTAAAGGTTGTTTATTGGCAATTATGGTTCCATGAAGAACATTTAACATCCACAAAACCTTTTCATTGCACGAAAGGTGCTTAAAGGTCCCCCAAGGGTTTTTCATAGAAGAACCATTTTTGGTTCCCCAAAGAACCTTTAAGTGAACAGGTCCTTAAAAATCCATTTTTCTTACTGTGAAGAAAATTTTTATAATCTATACACTAAATAGCCACTTTAAAGAACATTTTGTGCAATGGAAAGTTTCCAGACATATTTACCGGTAAGAGGTTTAACCACAGATACTACTAAAGAACCTTTATTTTTAAGATTGTATAGTAGAAAAAGGTTCATCAGATTGTTAAACTTTTCACTTTTAAAGGTACAGTAAGCGATTTCTGAGAATCATCGTTGTCTTGCCTGATCATAACCCTTCAGTTTCCAGTGATATTCCTCTGAGTTTTACTCTTTTGTAATGTCAGCCATCTCTCTATCTAGTCTTTCTTCAAATCTCCCTCTTTCTCATAGTCTCCCTCATCATGAGTGGACACGCCTCCTATTATTGGCTACAAGTTTGTTGTGGTGCTTGGTCCAATCCACTTTCAACAGTGTTTTTCAGAAATTGCTTACTGCACCTTTAAGTACCGTTCACTGAAGGGTCCTTTGGGGAACCCAAAATACCTCTTCTATGGTAACGCTGCAAAACCCCAATGTGCAATATTTATTTTTAAGAGCGTAGGTCAGTTTTTAATAGATGCTTTACATTTTCAGAACAGTGTCATCAAAGTGATTTAAGCATGTAAATATTTTGTATACTTAATATTGGGAAAAACAAATAGACTATAATTGATGTGTACTTTGCAAAACCTTCACCCCGTCTGCAATGCAAACAAATGGCACAGCATGCAATCAGCCAGGACGTTGCAATAGATTGCTTGTCTATTTATTGTACTTTGTATTATTTTGCATGATACAATTCAGACTGTGACTGCTCAAAATGCAACCACAACATAATTTGTTTTTACAACATGCCGTAGATTCAGTAGCAGTAATACAATGTTCATTGTCCATCAGCAGACATAAGTCATTCTGTACCTGTTTTTTTTTTTCTTTTAGATCTTGATTTCCAGACCTAATTGCACTAACTGGGTAGTGTGAGTGTTTTCTTTCATTGTATCTGAGAGGCAAGGCCTCGGGTAGAAGCATTGATATGCACATATTGGATTTCTTAAGGGGATGCAAAGGAATGTTAACCATATTATCCCACTTAGAGGCTCTTCAGGTTGCCAAGTCCTGTCTTGGGATCTCAGAAACTTTGTGCATTGTGCTTGCCGTCCCTCAGTGTTCTTCTCTGTGGTCGCAGTCCTTTGGAATGCATCTGAATTGTACGGTTGCCAGATATTATCGGTTTGATCAATGTCTCATGCTCCTAAAATGCACCTTGCAGGGTTTAGGTATTTTGTTCATCTTATCTTAGCAAGTCAGGAACTCAGAAACACTACACTGTGTGCTTCATACAGTCTACTGTTAAGGGGCCGGGACAGGGCGTCGTGTAATTTTTACTCCCAAATTCTGTCCTCTGGCGTGCGTCCATTGCCACACCCCATCAGCATTTAAAGAAGTTGTTGTACAGTTGTCGATTTTTAGCTCTGGAACTCGAAGTGCTGTGAATGTACTGAGTAAAAATCCCCCAAAGGGCTCAATGGAAGAAACCGGATCAGACCCTTGGGTACTGCGGCGCAGAACTTCTCTGTTCTCTGACTGGACAAATTGTGCATTGAGCGTCTCGAGCAAGCTCTTAATGCAAAAGCCCACCTAAAAATGAAAATTCTTCCATCATTTACTAAGCCCTGAAGTTAAAAAAAAAAAAAAAACTATACGATAAAAAAGAAAGTAATATATTTACACTCTAAAAAGTAATTCAGGGGACCTGTTACCACAATGCATTTTTGCAATTTAAAAATTCAAATTTATTGTTCTAATTCAATCTTATAAATTGCAACAAAAAAAAATGTAGAGTTCTGTTGACATAATAATGTTGTTAATTACATCAACTTAATATCGTCAGTTATTTAAACTCAAATTTCTGCATTAATTTTAATTAGGTTGTAATAACTTCATGAAAATGTCTTGATAACTTCGGATAATAAGTTATGTTAGCATGTGCTATGATAGGTGTTGATTTGAACTGAAATAGATCAGATTAATTGGTTCCAGGGCTACGACTCTGGTAGTTGGAGCGTCTTAATTCCTTTTGAGTAATCAACTTAAAAATTTGTGTTTATGCTACAAATTATTATGTTCCTCTAACTCTTAATGCAAACTGTTGCGTAATTTCTTTTGGTTGAGCCAACACATTAGCCTATTTTTTAGAGTGTATATAAATATATATATTTATTATAACACACATTTTACTTCTCTTTAGCATACAATGTATTCCACTGAAGATGTGGTTTGGATTGACCTAGAACATTGTCTTAAATTATGACTGTTCCTTTGTTTATTATAGAAAGGTTGTGTTAACCAATGTCGAGTCAGTATCACCAAGCTAGCATTCTCTCAATTTCACTTTTTCTCTTATACTTCCACCCTTTTGATATAATATTAAAGAGATAGTCACCCCAAATAATGAAAATTCATAATTTACTCCCCATCAAGTTGTTCCAAACCTGTACATTCCTTTTACACAAAGCAAGATATTTTGAAGGAAATATTGGAAATATTGTGGGGCACAATTGACCTCCAAAAAAATTAAAATAAATATATATATTACTATGGGAAGTAAATAATGGCACGCTACTTTTTGGTTACAAAGGATCTTCAAGATATCAAAATAGATGTTTTATACAGGTTTGAAACAACTTGAGTGCGAGTAAATGATGACAGAATTTTCATTTTTGGGTGAACTGTACCTTCAAGTTTTAAGTCTTGCACATGCAGTATCAACCTCCCAACCAGAAGTATGAAAAATCATAAAGCTGCATAATTAGTCCTGAATCTGTTTGCAGAAGAGTGAACGGGCCAACTCTTTTTATTTATATTTTTACGAGTGTACCTTCCCACAGGTGTCAGGGTCATGGGACCTGAGCAAACACGCAGGCCAGTCCAGCCAAATGGAGGTGAGGTTATAGCGTGCTCTGGATTTATATCTCTGCGCTCTGGAGAGAAACTCTGGTTCCAAAGACAAGATGGAGAAAGAGGCAGTGCTGTAAAATAACTCTCTGAAAGCCTTTTAAACTGCTTCTGTAACCGTTTCAGTGTATTCTTAAAAGCCTCATAGCGTCCTCTTTACATTATGTAAAACTAGTTACCTTAATTAGCGCTGCTGCTAATTACTCATCCTCATACTTGGAGGTTTTTCAAAACGCCTACATTGTTCACTCTTAAAAATAAACGTTCCAAAGAGAGTTTTCACAGCGTGAAAAGTTCTTAAAATAACACTTTTTTCCTAAATTTGAAGAACATTTGAAAAATCTAAAGAACCTTTTGTGCATTTGAAAGGTCCCATGAATGGGAGTATAGATGCCAACAAAGGACCTTTATTTTTAAGAGTGAACATTTCCATGCCTAAATCATTCAATTTGTGCTACCATCATGCGGCTTTTTCTTCATGATTGGAGTTTTATAACCTATAGTTTGATGCCAGCCACAACATTTGAGGTTGGGAAGTTCGGTCTGGACTTCATCCGTCGTGGAGCAAGTATGCCCGAACCAAAGCTGTTCGGACCAATCAAATTGTCAGGGCGGGCTTTATACGATGATGGACAGATGATCAACAGTAGCCTAACGTAATCATCCACGTCACCAAAGAGCGCTTGGGTTGAATTCGTTTACAACAAAGAATGGCTGCCGCTGGAGAATTTAGATGTGTAGATTCAGCCATCGCGTCTGTTAGAGAAGATGTAGACAGCGCATTCATTTTAAAAGAGGAACAGAGAACCGCGATCAAGGCTTTTGTTGATCCAATTGAGTGCAGAGGCATTTTCTGTCCTGGTTCGGTTAAAACGCGCCATAATCACAGCCCATTGGAGCAGTATCAGACTTACATTCTGACTAGAATCTGAGTATGACAACGTCAGGCTAGGAGTTTTAACCAGTGGATGATAAAATGGATAAAACATCACGGAATTAAAATAAATGGATGAACCCAAGCCGTGTCTATGTACTAACTAGACTATTGTTTTTTTTGGCTTGGGCCAGTAAACAACCATCTAGAATTCAACCAGACGACTGGCAACTTCCCACAATGCCCTAGTACAGCCATTGGCAAGTTTTGCATGTGTAAGCACACTCACATGGTCTTCAAAACATTTATTTATTTAGCCTTTTTGTAGCTTATGCTTTTCTTTTGTACTACATGTACTCGCGGTCTCTGTTGCAGTAGGTTTCAGACTGAGAAAGCAGAGCATAGATGAGGTAGTAATATCTCTCTGTCTCTGGTTGTGTCTTTAGTGCTCTCTAAAGAGCTCCAGCTGTTTCAGATCTTATTCCCACTTACTAGTTTTATAAGCTCTAGCAAGATTTTTTTGAGTGGATGATGATGACGATGATGATGTGGTTGTCATGTGAAGAACTGCAATATATGCTTTTTTTTTGTTCCTAAGCAGACAGAGTAAAACGCAAGCAAAGAACGATTATAAAACTTGAAGTTTTGAGAAGATGGCTAAAACAGACGCAAATATAGTGCCAGTAAACACAAACAACTCTTCCTTTCTCTCCAGTCTCTCTCTCACTTATAAACACACACACACACACATACACATACACATACACATTCTTACCCCAGCTGCAGCACACACACACATTCCCTAACCCTGGATTAAGCTTACTATAATGGGAAAGCCCTCAGTGCATGCAGTGTTACCCTCTCATTACCACTGCACCTGTCCTGAACTGACAGAACTAATGCTGGACGGCACTTAATGAGAGAAAGCGGCTGACAGATGAGACAAATACTGACACAGAGAGACAGAAAGAGAGAGAGTTCACTGTCAAAAAAATGAAATGGAATCCGTCAAAGTTTCAGTTTTTTACTCTATAGGTCGAAAGTTTATGGTTTATGGTTCATGTTTTTGAAGTCTCAACAAGGCTGCAGTTATTTGACAAACATACAACTTTGAAAAACAGTAATATTGTGAAATATTACTCTTTTCTATTTAAATTTTAAAATGTTTTCCTGTGATGTGAAAGCTGAGTTTTCAGCATCATTACTCCAGTCTTCAGTGTCATATGATTCTTCAGAAATTTTAAAATTTTCATAGATACAAAAAATGTATCAACCAGGACAACTAATCAGCCATTTTGAGATCATTATAGTTCCAAAATCTACTGACAGCCTTATCAATAAAAAAAAGTTTAAAAAAAAAATGTTCTAGTAAATATTGTATTTATTCCATATCACCAAGTGTCATTGAGTTTTTAAATAGTATTATTTATATATTGATTATTAGATCTCTCTTTAGGTATTGGCACAATTTATTGGAAACCCTCTTATCTACCAATCACTAATTATTAATAATTCATTCTTAAGTGATTTAGTCAAAACTCTTTAACCTGTCTCTCTTTCTATCACATACTCGTATACACACTCCCACATCAGCTCTATTGTCTCTTTAACAAATGGTTTCAACACAGGCATTGTAGCTCATTGTGCACATGTGTGAGCATGTCATGCTCATGCTGCTAGTGGCCATTCACTGTCACCTTTGCTATTGTAATGTAATTACATCCAGTCATCACTGTGTGTGTGTGTGTGTGACTGGTGAGTTCATTTTGTGTTTTGTGTTTGTGTTGTCGATCTAGCTCTTGCACGGCTACTCGTTTTCTCTAGTCATCCAGAAAAGTAGTGGACTAGTCAGCGAGCCAATGTTTATCTTATGTAAATGTGCTGCTGGAGAGTGTGTCCGAGCAGCTGAGATGTGAAAATAAAATATTATGTTCCATTTGTCTTTGGAAGTGGGAAAGTCCTAGTTGGAATGTTAACATGGAACCCCTCAGCAGCAGCTCTGTTTTGTCAGCTACAGTATAAAACTGTAATTTAACAGCTGTTAAATTACAGTTTTATACTGTAGCTGACTAAACTGCATTTAGCTGTTAATTTCAAAAACAGTTGCACACTGTATTTTTAACGTTATGATGCTGGCAACCACAGCTGCCAGTAGTTTACCTTTTTTTTTTTTTTTTTACAGGATTATTTTTTACTGCGTACACACACTCACACAGTGTCAATGTCACACACACACACACACACACACACACAGTGAGGGATTGACGTTAACTTTTTTGCTCACCAGCCACTGTGGTTAGTGGTTTTCCAAACTTACTAGCCACTCCGAATTTTCACTGACCACAATTTTGACATCATAATTTGGCAGTAGGAATATTAGGCTGCTGTCACTTTAAGACGGCTCCATTAGACTGTTACACATGCGTTTTCTTTCTCAACTTTTTACGTTCACTTAAAACAGAATTAACTGTGTTTACGTGAATACTTGCCAAGCATCTTGACAGTGAAAAAGTACTCAATTTAGTACTGAGAGGCGGCTTTATGTGTTTTCTTTGGGTGTGAGCATAAAATCTGAGGGAATTAGTAAAATTATGCACAATACGTGCAATTCAAGCCCTGTAACAGCAACAATATTCATCCGGAGCAAAAGGAACGAGTGAGTGAAGGGAGGCGGGTTTGTGTGTCACTCGCTGTCGAGAGATGAGAGAGTGAGAAAGGGTTAGAGAAGAAGAGAAGTTCTGCTGAAAATGAGTATTGGAAGCATTGCAGATATTTTTGTATCGATATCGAAAAAAAATATATTTTTGAAAAAACTAAATTGCACTTAGTAAATTATTTCAGATGTCTTTTTTAAAAGACTACAATTTAAAAATGTATATTATATAATCTTCAACCCGCCAAAGTGGCTATAGGAGTGACTGCGCTACACACCACTGCTGAAACACACCCGCATTTGGTGGGTTGGCAGGTGTTAATATCAAGTCTTATATCAAGCATTTTATATATTTTACATATTACATATATATGTCACTTACTAAAAAAAATTATATATTTCATCTATTTATTTGCATGTTGAGACCACTTAATGACATCAGAGAACTGTGAACATTCATATTTAATTATTAAAGTATTCACTTAAAATCTCTGGTAAATACTTTTAGTAAATGTTTTACGTCCAAGTGATTTCAGGCTGATAAAAAAGTTTGGGAATCCCTGCCTTAAAATGGATGTGCATGAGAGAGAAAAGTAAGCGTGTGTGTGTGTGTTTACACTCGAGCTGTTAGTGGAGTGTTTGTGGGTATTTAGTGCATGTTTATCAGTTTGATCTTTGCAAAATTACTGTAAACACCCTTGAAAATGAAATTGCCCTGTAGCATGTGTTAATGAAGAAGTGCTCGAGGAGTGTGCTGGTGTAATAGTGACATAACCTTCCTCAACAGCCCTGTATGGTTTTCATCCTCTGGGAATACAGTGAGGCATTAAGATATCTCATAGAATGACGTGAGACAGAGAGCTAGATTGACAGAATAATTAAAAATGGAGCGAAAGAAGTTTAGAAAATGTGTGTAAATGCACAGGGAAAAAAGACATATGACATGACCAGTGTGTGGGGCGAGACAGAGTTAAGGAGCAAGATGGAAAGAGAGATAGAGTGGCAGAGAGACAGGAGGTGGTGGGTGCCTGATTAGCATAAAGGGTAGGGCACGATGCCCAGTTTGGGAGAAGGGTTGGCACCTCGCCTCGCGGAGTGGCGGAGGTAAAAGAAAAGAATGAGAATAAAAGCGAGGGTGGAGGGGTGCGTGTTGGAGAGCTCAGAACATCTCTAGTTTAAACCTGGCACTTGGCACTGGAGCTGCTGAAATATCAACCATAATTACACTGCAGTTATTTACAGGTTGTGATAGATGCATATGCGGTAACTGAACTTCCTCATGACTAGGAAGTACCAGGGTGATTCTAGGATTTCAGTTTTCTATCGTTTGCAAACCAGACAGCGATGAATGATTAAGCTCTTCCATGTAAATAAGAGTTTTTGTATGTTCTGCTGTGGGCAACTGACTGTGATAGAGCGTTTTGTTTAATGTACTTCTGCGTCGTGTCGCCCACAGGCAAATCTCATTTACATCGATACATTTGGATTTTTGGTTGCATTTTATGTTGATTATTTACAGTCTTGCGTGAGAACACACGCAAAGCCATGGTTCTCCACCAACACCATGCACGATGCTTCATATCATGAGCTTTACAGTTTTTTTTAATGACCGGTAAGATGAGAATTCAAAGTGAATTCGTCTTCTGCTATTAGAGATCAACTCATCCATGTCAGGAAACTGACATCAAATTTTTTTTTTTTTACTGTTTTCAAAGCCTAGGGCTGTTGCAGAAACATACACCCATTTCTGTGATATCTGTCAGGTAGTAGCAACATTTATGTGTGATTTAAAAAAAAAATGTTGCTTACATCTTTCATTGCAGTCTTTTGGGGAGTTTTAATAATTGCCTATGGCACTTTCAAATAGGGAAACAATATGGCCTAAAACTCCATGTTTTCTTTTTAATGAAATTGTCAGTGAAAATATTGGTTGTTTGAAAAAAAATTACATTCAATTAAAAAAAAACAAAAAAAAAAACACCAGAATTAGGATCAAAGTAAAATTAGCAAAATTATAGTTTCACTGTAATGAAGAAAAAAAAAGTGATAACATTGTTGTGCAATTTTAATAGTTAGAGTTGTGAAAGTCAAGAGCCCTGTGATGGGACAGGCCAACATCAACACTTAGAGGTGGACAGCCTGCAAATATTTTGAACGTATTAGATGTTTGTCTCTAATGCATAAATAAATAACTTTTTAATGATACAATACAAATAATAAATTGTAGATACTTTTACACACCCTCACTGTCCCTATAAATGAAAACACTTTGCATTTTAATATTGAAGAGTATTTTAATAGGCTACTGCATTTTAATATTGAATTTAATAAGAAGATCCACTTGGCTCAAAATGTCATCTGGTGAGAACATGAGGATAAATATTTTTCTAGTTTTGAAGCTGTGGTGTCCCAACTTTTCCTTCTTTTTAATATTAAAAATATTATTTGATTTATTTACGAGTAATTTACCTTTGAGGACTTCCACTATGGTGTTCTCTCTCTCGCTCTCTCGCTCTCTCTCTCTCTCTCTCTCTCTCTCTCTCTCTCTCTCTCTCTCTCTCTCTCTCTCTCTCTCTCTCTCTCTCACTCACACACACACACACACACACTCGGGGAGAGTTCACCGCGCTCCGCTCACAGCAGGCTGTTGTCAATATTGCGGTTGTATTTAGTCCCTGCGTAAGCGGCAATGCTGTGCTGTCACGCCGAGCTCGTCTCGGCATTTTTTCCAGTTTACACTTCATCAGTCTCCCGAGTCCCGGCTGATCTCACCGGCCGCCGTAGAGACACAAGCCAGTCTCTGATCTACCGACACATTTAACCGGAGTCTCCAAATAGAAATCAGAGTGTTATTCTTACAGCTTGGATTATTTATGTGCATGTAGCCGATCAAATTGACAGAATTACTCCTGAATGGAAGAACAAATGGTAAACCTGTAGGCCTATATCCAAATAGTTTATAAATTAATACTTATATTAACAATAGTCTAATATGAAATTCATTGTGCGGCTTTGCAAGGAAATATTAGCAGAAAATGGTCGCGTGTGTGTGTGTATAAAACGTGCAGGTTACTTTTTTAGACTGCCAACATTTTGTTTTGACATTCATTTGGGTGGTTCTCTAATCATAGGAACCTCAAACGGTGGCTTAAATATAGCTAGCCTATATCTGTATGTATATATATATATATATATATATATATATATACCTATATATTATTATTATTATTATTATTATTATTTTTATTTATTTAATTTTTACAAAATGCGCCTCAATAGCTTTTTTGTAGCCTATGCATTAAGAATATACCGCGGAACTGAATTCAAATTAGTCAACTTAAATTAGGCTACTCCCAGATTTTCAAACGTCTTGGAAACGAATCAGTTTATAAAATAAATAAATAATGAATTGCACTCAAAGTAGCCTACAGCTATAGCTACACAGTTCTCCAAAAACACCTCTATTAGTGAACGGATTTCTGTTTGTAGCCTATAAGTAAAACATATTTTCAGTTAGGCTATTTGATCCACAGGTTACTGGCTTCGAAAAGTTAGTCTATAGGCCTACGAGCTGCTTGCTTTCTATCTGCATAGCCTTTTCTTATGTAGGCTTGATGAAGAAATATTTTAGTTTATATAGTTGTTTTTAAATTTGTTAAAATATTTTAGTTTGTTTTTAAATGTATTAAAATATGTTTGATGTGGACGTCCTTATAAATGGACAAGTTAGTCATCCAAAGTGGCATCATTTTAAAAGGTGTTTATTTAAAAAAATATTAGCGTAATTAGTCTAATAGTATAGCTGCTATGTCGAGATATTCTACGAATAGTTTAAAATAAGTCGTTATATATATATAAAAAAAGTATTTATTTATTTAGGCTAGGCTATTTATTTTTAACGCAGAGTATCTCTTAATTGCTAACCAATTTGGCAGCGCACTGAAAGTTAAATAAATATGCTTATTGAAATCGGTGTGTGGATAAGATCAATCTTATTTTCTATTTAGCTGTTTTAATGTGATAGGAAAGTAGGCCTAGGTAGGCCTACATAACATGTTAACAAAATATATTTTAATCAGTTATTTAATTGGCTACTTGGATGCTCCCAATTGATTCGATTTTCAGCTGGATCACAATTCACGGAAATATTTTAGGCTTGTTTTCTTTGGTAGTGTAGCCTATTCGATTTCATTTTTTTTTTCATTCTTGTACGTTAAGAATGGCATTATGGGGGTGTTCTGCTAGTTTTTTTTTATATTCGAATATAAAATCTTTTGTTTTGACGTTTTTAGGGAAGTGTTCTTTTCTCCTGCTCTTTTCTCCTCCTAACGTAGCCGCGCTAGCGTCTTCTTCTCCGCTCCATCCACAGCCTTTTTTTCTTGTCTCGCGCCAATATGATGGAGCTCGAGCTCCCGCCAACGCGATAAAAAATAAAAATAAAAAAAAAAACGTTAGTGGTTTACAGCTACGTTGTCGTAGTAGGCCTATAAAGAAGGCAAATACAGTTGAAGAAATGGAAAAGATTAAACTACATTAATCTTAACAGAACAGACTGACGACCAAAGGTATGGTAGCCTACTGTAAGGTCTATGTACAAGAAACCATTTTATGTCGTTATTGGCCTTGAATTTCCTCGAGAATTGTATTTCATTGTGTTATGTTTGAAAATAAAAAAAACTACTTTTGAATCATAAGTTCATAACTGAGCCTTTCTATGTAAGTCAATGAGGTGGGCCAAACTTAGACACTTATAAAAAAATGAGTCAATCATACAAAATAAAACCTTTAAAAATGGTAATGGATATTTGATGAGCCCCCAGTTAAAAAGACCAAAACATCAGTCATTTGGACTGAAGTAGACATTAGATTTAAACAAAATTCAAAATGTGATAGGCACTTAACTTTGATAGGCTCTGTGTATACTTCATGTGTGGTGTAATATAGAGTAACAGGCAATTTCAGCACAGATTCTGTAAATAGTGTGTGTGAGTGTGTGCTGGCGAGTTTTCTTTTCACAATCACAGCCTTTTTCTCTCTTTCTCTAGAAGAAGTAGGCCTTGCTATACAGACAAAAACACACAAGCAGTACGCAGCAGAGCGAGACAGCCTTTCGTAGAAATCTTGCTTTTTTTGTCTGCCTCTCTTTCTCAAACTTTTTTTTTATCTTTCTCTAGCGCTCTTTTTTTTTCTTCTTTTTTTCTTGGTTAAAACAAAGGGCGCTGTTTAGAGAGGAGAGTGTCATACAAAGATAAGATAGGCTGTGGTATAAAAGAGTTTGAATAAGGTCATTCGGCAAGGAACAAATCCAGCTTGCTGGGGAACATGAGCAAACTCTGTTTTATATGCCGTTTATGGCCTGCGTACTAATTTAAACGCATGATAACGACACAAAGTTCATGCTGTCAAGTTTGCTACATCCAAAATAATGCCAAATTTGATGTGATCGTTCAATCAATAATTCAAGCAAGAACAATGAACTTGTTACTGACACCTTTTCCCTGTTTAATGCAGACACTTTTCAAACTCATTGTTTGGAGACATGGAAATTATTTCATGGAAATAAATGTGTCAGACACAAAACAATCCACGTTGTCTGTCAAACTAAATCCGATACTGCAACAACATGTGCAGAATGATTCTGGTTTTGCCTATAAAATGTATGCAAAACAAAATACCAAGACACCTTGTTCTGTACACAGTCAATTGAAATGAATTGTGTATAACTTTTCTTTATTTCGGATTGGAATTATGCAACGCTGCATTTAGAGGCTTCTTCACCCGGTGGTCTCGGGTAGGCCTGATGGTCGCCCTAAGGTGTCGTGTAGTGGCATATGTTGCATAAATTCATCGTAGGGATTAAACCAGATTAAATCACTTGATATGTGAATCGGCCCAAGATAGCGATTTTCCCTGGCTCTGCCCATGGATCATAATGGATCATAATGGATCATTGGGAACAGGGATTGACCAACCGCTGAATTCCTTTAATATGTTGTATACTGTATAGTTTAATGCAGGGTTTAATCACTGAATGTGTGTGTGGTAGTGTTTCAGGCAGATTAATGCTGTGACAAATGCAGTGTTGTCATTACGTCTGGTGTTCGTTGATCATGTGCATGTGTCGTGCAAACTTATATATTTGGTTTTCAGTGATGTAGTGAATATTGTTGTTGCAAATCCTGCTCATTTAAATATGCAAATGTGGTAAATTTAGCTGTTTAACTTATAGAAGGATGTTGAAATTGAGAGATTGATATGCAGCAGTTGACGCGTGGGCTAGAATGTGTTGAAAATTAGCATTTTCAAAAGTTATTAAATTTTTAAAATAAAAAAATAAGTTAAAGTATGTCATTATTTTGCTGCAAAATATGTTTATGGAATTATAAACAAACACGAGTTTCATTAAAGCTGCATAATTTCCAGATATTATTGCAAATTAATTTATTATTATTATTTTGGTAAAAATACATCATATTTAACAACAAATTAAGATATCTTTTTGTTTGTCAGGCTATTATTTTGCATTTATATTATATTTGGTAAAGGATACTATATGTATGTGTGTGTGTATATATACTTTAATAAAATATGTTTTTTTGTGGTTGGACTCATAAAAATACTGCAAGACAAGCTAATTGTTTTAAGTGAATTGTTGAGTGCTGCTATGGTGTTGCTGTTTTATAAGAAGAATGTGTCAACACTTTGGATTATGTGTTAAGGAAATTGGGCATTTATTATTTTCTTTAAAGACAATAATATTAATAATATTTTTTTCATGGTAAAATCTTAATAGGAAATACCAGTGCTGATTAAAAAAGCTCTCTGTTTACTGTGTCAAAATGTTTGCATCTGATGCTGACATGTCTTCAGATGAAGTTTAGAGAGAGAGAGTGTTGTTCTGCTGGTGACTATGTCTGTCTTTGCTCTTTGTTTGTGTGGCGAGTCTAAAGGCAGCTGCTGGTCTGTAGCGTCTGCTGGGAGTTCTGGCCCGCTCGTTCACACGCCGCTCAATGGAGGGAGGGGACGGGGCAAACGGGGACACTGCTGTGCGCTCGATGGAGGAGATGGCAAGTGTATTGGTGAAAATGGCAAAAGTGCATGTGTGCATCTGAGTGCAACTCTTGAGGACAAGAGGGGGAAAATGGAGGTAAATTGGGGTGGGAATGGAATACGGGCGGCGCCGCTGATTGGCGCATGTAAAATTAATGTGCTCTGGACTTTGCAGTTGCACAAGATAGGAACTTGTTAATTTGGCAAAGTAAGGAGCCAACCCAATGACCGAACCCTACACACCCCCTCCCCCCCCGCCCCCCTCACTCTCGCTCCGTCTCTTTCACCCTCCCTCCGTCCCTGCCTCCCTCCCATTCAGCCCTTCAAGCGTGCGTATTGGCTGAGCGATCGGGCACCCGGTGCCAAATAGGTGGGCTCAGCTTCGCGCTGGCACACTCTGAGGCAATGGATAGGAAACGAGCATGGAGAGGAAGAGAGAGATAGAGTTGGAGAGGAAAAAGGGGAAAAAAAGAAGCTTCTATCGGGTTTGCCAGCGGTCGTACGCGCTCTTCCAACATTGATTCGGTTCTCTCGTTTTTTTTTGTTTTTTTTTTTGCGCTCTCCATTCGCTCCTCTCTACCCCCCTCTCTTTCTCTCTCTCTGTCTATCTCCCATTCTCTGTCTATCTCTCGCTCTCTGTGAGTCGAATGCAGAGCACGCATATCTGAACAAACACCACTTACTGCTTTGCCAAACATTTTTTCTCTTTGTTGCGGTATTTGTGTATTTATTTGAGTATGTTTTTTCTCTAACAGTGAGTACAATACTTTTTGATTACGAGCAGTTTCGTTGTCCGCCTTCCTGTTTTCATATGTAATTTGTATGTTTGTTTTTTTCGATTTTGGTGACTGGCAAAATCCCCTTTTTTTTTTTTTTTGCTAACTTTTTTCTCCCTTTCATTTCCCCCTCTCAGTTTTGTGTATTAAATATTTCTCTCTTGCATTTCTTGTTTTTCCAGAGCTATGCCACTGTTTGGCTCCTCCAAGATTTTCTGAATTTTTCTTCTTAACCGACTGGACATTTTTATAAAAACTTTCCTTTTTGAAATCTTTTAAATTCTTTACCTTTATAATTTTGTGCAACAACAACAAAAAAATATATATATCTACTAATAATCGGGGCATGTAGTGTCGAGTTGAGTGCCAAGAAGACATTTGACTTGTTTTTCCACTCCATATCGGCTGGCAGAGTTTATGATGAAAGTGCAGAATGGTAACTATTTTATTTAGCTGTTTTGCTGCATGTCTTGTGTGTTTTGTCTGTGGCGTTCTGTGTCTCTGTGTGGCGATGTAGTCTGGATCAGGACGCGCGGTCGCAGGGGTTGGTTGTGCGGTTTGGCACAGACGACAGTGAGCAGCTGTTGCGGACTCTTTACGCCTGTCCCTCAAAAACATCATTGTCTGTGTTGAACCGAGAAAAGGATCTCTTGAAAGCCAACAATGTCAGTGTAAAAACAGAGAAATGTAGATTAGAAGAAAAAAAAGTGAGGTTACAATTTAGTACACATTTTCTTATGGAATGTCTATAGTTTTGTTACACACCTTGTTAGGAATTCTTGTTAAATCTACATCAGCGTTGCAGTATTTGTATTTATGTGACGCTTATGACGGATGTTTGTGTGTGTGTGTGTGTGTGTGTGTGTGTTTGTAATCCTCACAAACACGCACTCATACGTTTCCCGTTCCTTCCTTTGGCAGAGCGTCGCCGAGCCAAACTCGCTCTCGTTCGGCTCATGCTTCGTAATTCTAACGTCTTCTCCCCTTCCCTCCTCTCCTCTCCCCTGCTTCCCGTCTCTCCCTCCCTCTCTCCATCCCTCCAGGATGAATTCCATCCCTTCATCGAGGCTCTCCTCCCGCACGTGCGGGCTTTCTCATACACCTGGTTCAACCTGCAGGCCCGCAAGCGCAAGTACTTCAAAAAGCACGAGAAGCGCATGTCCAAGGACGAGGAGCGCGCCGTCAAAGACGAACTCCTGGGCGAGAAGCCCGAGATCAAGCAGAAGTGGGCGTCGCGGCTGCTGGCCAAATTGCGCAAGGACATCCGGCCGGAGTTTCGCGAGGACTTCGTGCTCACCATCACGGGGAAGAAGCAGCCGTGCTGCGTGCTGTCCAACCCCGACCAGAAGGGCAAGATCCGGCGCATCGATTGCCTGCGGCAAGCCGACAAGGTCTGGCGCCTGGACCTGGTGATGGTGATCCTGTTCAAGGGGAGCCCGCTGGAGAGCACAGACGGAGAGAGGCTGGTCAAGTCCCCGCAGTGCTCAAACCACACCCTGTGTGTGCAGCCACACCACATCGGGGTGTCCGTCAAGGAGCTGGACCTGTACCTGGCCTACTTCATCCACATGCCAGGTCAGTGGGTTACGCTCTCTTTCTCTGTCCTACAGCTACTGACACTCGAACGTGTTTATTTAAGAGGGGTCAGAATGCAGGGTAAGGTGACACCACCCATAATCATCATCACATCCAGCACACGTATAAATGCTTGCTTTCAGCATCTGCGTTCTGCAGCCAGAGACGACTCTGGGTTCTCACGGTCATGGAAAAACCTGGGAGTAGTTGTAGGCATGAAAAACTCATTTTAAAAAGAATGCAAATTTATGTATTGAATTTATAATCTCTTTGGTTATGCTCTGTATGGAAATCCTATCAAACTGCATTCAAATCTCGGGAGGATTTTTGTGCTTTTTAGAGACATTTGTACACTAATTAGATTGTTTAAAACTATTAATTCTACAGATTATTATTATTATTATTATTACCTGGCTTTCAGAAATGTAAAAAAATACAAATTCAGTGCTCAACTGGAGTAATTCATGGAAATGAATTGGGAACCCTGCTGAAATGTGAATAACTAGTCTAGAATAAATCTAATGTGTTTCTGCCATTGTTTTGTTTTATTGATTATAATATTTAGATTTCTTTTGTTTTGTGATGGTGCTTAAAATATATAGTGTATTGGTTGTTTTTACAAGAAAACACAAAGCGCCTGGCCTTTTCAGTTCTTCAGTGCCATCCGGTTTTCTCATTGGCAGTGTGTTTTAGAGCCGTATCATTTTAGAGTGTGTGTGTGTGTGTATTCATGGATAAGTTACCAGCACAGTCTCATACACTCATTGCCAAACACTGTTTCTGACACGGCTAACACTCTCTCTGACGCACACAAGACCGGCTAAACACGCTCAGGCCAAACGGCTCCATAATACTGTGATTACAAAGCTGAAATTACTTTCTCTCTTTCTTTGTGTTTTGAAAAGTACAGCAAATAAACCACAATTTTATAACAAAATTTAAAAGAGCTTTTTTCAGTAAAAAACATTACAACAGCCATTAAGAAAATATTAGCAGCAGAATTGAAAGCTTTCAGTCTCTTGTTCAGCGTACGCACTGGTTTACGCTGTGCCCAGCAGGGTTGGCCATCGCGCTGCCCGTTCAGAATGTTTGCTTCTGTACTGCGGTCTTATCTTATCAGGCTAATTCCAGTGTGCACTGGTGCTTTTATCAGGCTCCAAATAGCCCCGGCGGAGACTGGCACCCTGCAGGGCAGCCGTGCAGAATCCCGGGGCCCGTGGCATCCCGTGCCAGAGCTCAGGGGGCCTTTCTCAAGATGCACACAGTCTCAATGCGCTGCTCTGGTTGAGGGCATTTTATAGTTCTCATATTAATTTTATTCTTGATTTAAATTGTGCATTCAATACTTAAAACCACAATTTGAAACCTAATTTGAAATAGCCTGAAGGTTGAAATCAGGTATTTGTTGTGCGTGCCAAAAACATATCTGCATTCTTTGTATTGAATGCTATGGTTCAGCTGTGCATTTAATTTGTTTGCGTTGCTTTGTGTTCATTTTGTTCTTGTTGTTGTTTATTCGCAGCACAAACTCTTTGTTTATCATTATTAAAATGTGGCCTTCATTGTCACACACTCAAATCGAGGATTCCTCTTTTGTGTCCATAAAAAAGCAAGGAAAGAACAAGAGAAAGGACAGCTTCGGGAGTCGCTACAGTAATTGCTCTAGTTGGCACTATTGCAATGCCTTTGGTGCGGGAGGATGCGTGTGTGTGCGTGCGTGCATGTGTGTGTGTGTGTGTGTGTGTGCGCGTGTATGACTATGAGTGTGTGAACTCTGGACATTTTTTTTTCAGTCTCTCTTTTTCAACTCTCTCTTGCCATTTTAAACCCGTTCACTTAAAAAGTTTTTGCTCAATACTTCACCAACCTAAAACATTTTTTACCCTTGTTATTATTATAGTGACAGGTTGCTGGAGAGTTAGACTTTTTATTTGTAATTAAACACTTACGTCTGCATCGTTAACTTGATCTGCAAATGTTAACTTGCTAGTGAGATTTGTCAGAGTTTGAACCCAGGCCCAAACAGGTTTTTGGGATCTGACTCGAAAATGTTCCATACTTCACTAAATTTAGGCTTATTTTTGTCTTAGAATGAAGTGTGAAATGAATAGTTTATTTAAGACTCTAAGTGATAGTCCAGGTGTATTGGAGGTAAATGTGTTTTAAATGTGTTTCCATTAAGATTGGTGATTATGGGGAAAGTCATCCTAATGGAGGGAAGTGGCTTTTGGCTAAAGAGAATATTAATTTTATATCCAGGGTTGTATTGTTAGTGCTGGTAATATCATTTAAACGTTTCCCTGCTTCAGCACTCCACGCAGGAAATTTGATATTTAACCATTAAAGAGGTGTGAACAATGTGCTTTATGCCATCTCATGTGTTTAACTGCTGCTCTTTAAATGGCTGTTAAATGTAGGAGACAAATTTTCATGAAAATCTGTGTTTGCTAGACTACAGCATTTATTGTTTTCTGCTATATTAATTATCCTACTATATATATCTTATGCTTTTTGTATTGTTTTAAGAACTTATTATTACACATTCTTGTTTTCTGTAAATAATGCTTTTTTTGTAATAATGACTGTTTCCTAATTATGTTTCACTATGAAAAAGATAGTTTTCCTTTTGATTTGAAGGCGCTTTCTGAAACGAACACACGCGTAAGAGCCTGCAGTGGTGATTTCTCTCTGTCTGGATGCGGCATTGTGGGAGTGTTTTGTTTGGAAATGAAATGTTTGGAATAGCTGTTAAACAGATTATTTCAGCAGTCGTCATTCACTTCGAGCCAGTGTACATAACGCGTCTCTCTTTCTTTCATCACTCATTCTGCTTCCAAGTGCCTCCTCTGTCTTTCTTTGTCTCCGTCAATCTTCCTGTCTTCCTGGCTCCTTCTGAAAGTCTGATAGACTGTTGAAATGGAAGGAAAATCCTCCTTGGGTCAAAGGTCAGATTGCACCGGTCAGAGCGATTTTTATGAGTAGAGAATCTCCGAACATCATTTTTCGTTATCCTACATGTGTCCTATTTGAGACGGCACTCGGCTCTGACTCACTTTTTTTTTTTTTTTTTTTTTTTTTAAATATGCCACCGCAGTGTTATTAAGCTTCTGGGATTTCTTGACTACTTTTGTGATTTTTAAGTCTTCATGCTTGATTCATTCCAGTGGATTTGTTCAAGAAAGACGTGAAGTATAACTTTCTCAGCTCCTTACACACCGGAGACATTTATGGGCTTTTTAAGAGCACAAAGGAAGGATTGTAAAAGTGAAACACATTAACAAACAAACCAGTGTCAGCTCTACTGAATGAGCACCTGCTTTTAAACTCTACAGGAGGGACAGACTGAGAAAGAAAAGTAAAAAAACTGAAGCTGAGAGTAAAACAAAAAGAGGCAAATGTTTTCTCTTCTCAGTTGCTGGTTGCTGGTCTTTCTTTAGTTTTTTTTTGTATTTGTGTCGAGCATGAAATTTGTCTACAATAGCACTGAGCAATATATTTACAAATAATATATCTGACATTAGATTAGTGATGATATAATAAACAACTGAATATCAATCCTTCCTTATTCTACAAATATGAAGGATCTAGAGATTTTTTTAATATAGTGTCTCAATTTATTTTCTTGGTAAGTTCTGTTCATTTCTGTCAATCTTTTTTTTTAACTTATTGATGCAGTCCTTGCATGCATTTTTTTATGCATTAAAATTTTTAAATAAAAAATATAAAGGTAAATAATACTGTTTAATACATATTATATATTGCTGCATATAAATATTTTTTTTAAGTAGTATTTTTAGAGCAAATTATATATATATCTGAATATTTATATATGTAGTATGTGTGCATATATATATATTTCTCTGAATATTTATATATGTAGTATGTGTGCACATATATATATATATATATATATATATATATATATATATATATATATATATAATTTGCTCTAAAAAAACTATACTGAAAATGTTTAGAAAATATTGAATTAAAAAAAATTGTCAGATAAAAAAAGTTGTCAGATATTCTCAAAGATTTTAAACAAAAAAAAGTAAAAATGTGTTTACGTATATCTGGAGAGAGAGAGAGAGAGAGAGTAATGTGGCCCACTCACAGCGACTCTGGTTACGAGTCAGAGAACACAATGCCGAGCTCAGTAACAGCACAGGCCTACTCATTACACACACACACACACACACACAACGCAATGGCCATGGAAAGCTGAGCCATAACTCAAATCTATAGGAGTAGAAGTTCTGCATTAGTGCTGTTAGATTGAATTCTCATGGAGCTCATTAGATAAAACCTCTTTAGAAAGAAGAGAAAGGGATGATCAAGATCGCCGAGGGGCGAGAGAGGGAGACGGAGAAAAGGCGAGGGAACGGGGGCAGCCTCGTCTGCCATTTTTTGGCACCCTGTACGGTGAGCTCTATGTAGAAGGTGCCAGAACCTCATCGCTGCCAACCTCTCTCCCTCTGATCCTTTCTTCCTCTCCCTCTCCCTCTCTTTTCACCCATTCTCTGTGTCTCTCTCGGGGGGCTCAACCCCAGCGTCGCCCCCGTCGTCTTGATATGTCCTCCTATTTTCAGCTCAACAGTTACGTCAATTATTTTTTTATACAATTAGATTTTTGTTTAGCATATTTGCATGGACATGTGCTGGGAGGTGGCACTTGTTTTCTTTTCTTTTTTTCTTCTTTTTTCTTAATCGACTTTGTAGGACATCGAAGACAGTATCTCATTAATAGGAATTGAAATCTGGATTCGGATTCCACTTAAAAAATCTGGTTCCTAAACGATTCCTTTCAATATTCTTTTAGTACTTTTATAAGAAATCCCTCTTTCATACAAATATTTGTAATTTATTATTAGTTTAAACAAAAAACATTACACCAGGTTCAGTACAAGACTTAAGGTAACTTGCCGTTCAGTAAGTGAGTCATTTAATTCATTTTGACTGATTCACTGAAAGGAGTCATTAGACTGAATCAAACTGATAACCATAGGTCTGTGAGTATTTTTGACTCATTCGTTAAAGGTGCACTTAGTAATTCTGTTTTTGTTGGTATCTCTGGGTAGTAGTTGGCCATGAATAATTTGTTTCATGAATAAAAGTGTCTGATAAGGGGACGGTTACCGAGATAAAACAAGATTTTAAGATGTCAGCCCCCATGATATATTTCACAATCCTTCATGTAATATAAAATGCTTTCATTTGGCCACTGATATGACTGAAGTGCAAACGAACATTTAGTACGGTTTCTTTTTTTGTGTAAAACTATTTAATGTGGAAAAAATGACCGGGTGCACCTTTCAATAGAATCGGCGGTTGTAAATCGAATTTCACTGGCGATGCTTTGTTTGTTAATTTCTTTTGCTGTGATACTGCACATTTCTCATGAAAAAAAAACAAAACAGAAAAACAGCACAGGTCTTTCAGAACAATCTGAGCCGTTTCTCAAAGGTCAGTTTCTGTCGTCTCTCATGGGCTTCGCAGTTCCAAACTTTTCGTCTCCCAGCAGATGCACGGAGGGCACAAAACTCGAGCCCGAGCCGTCATAAACAAATTTTGCCGGTGTTACTTACCGCATGTGAAAGAGAGAAGGTGTTGTGTTTTTTTGGAGCTCCTAGTAAGGGAAAACGTTTGACAGGCACAACAGGAACACAGCGAATCAATTCTGGCATGCGTTTGTGTGTAAGGGAATAGGCCTGGAAAGCAGTTTGGACACAGATCTAGGCCGCCCGTCTCGGTGAGCGGGAAAGAACGCAGAGAACAAGGGATGAAACCGGAGAGAAAACGGCAAGGAACAGGGGGATGGGATAACAAGGGAAAGAAAAGCTGTTGTGTGTGTGCGTTTCATAATAAGAGAGGCCTATAAATGAGAGTGTGTAAAGCTTCATGGCTCTCAGCTCCAGAAAGCCCCATTCATCAGACGGGAGCATCTTCCCGCTCTTAAAACAATGAAAGGCAAACCCCCCCGTTCTCTCGAAGCAGAGGAGAGTCTGTCGTTTGTTTACAGAGATAACAGGATAAACGAGAGAAAGAGAGAGTGCGAGAAATAAAGTGTGTGTGTTTTTGTGTGTCGAGACAGAGGGCCCCTGTATGCCACCGGATGAAGTGATGGTGGGATAGCGCATGATTAGTATGTTAATAGGCAAATATAAAGTGTTTGTGTGTCTGTGTGTGTTTGCAGTAGATCACTATGGGCCTTATACATATGCATCAACATACAGAAGAGTTTTTGTTTGTGCACATGGCTGTGTTGAGCTGTGTGTGTGTGCTTAACAGTGAGTTCACATAGACGAATCGGTGTGTATTTGCGTACGTCGTACATGTTTCGGCATACATAGAGCGCATATGTGTGTGTGAGTGTGTTCAGGACTTTGGCACCTGTTGGTCTCTGTGGGGTTCAGATTTCTGATTTTGGTTTCCTCTTTTTGCTACTTTTATCTATTAAAAACTCCATAAAATAACTTGACATTTTCTGTCTACTTTAGTTACTTTATGCTTTAGTTACGTCACAGCCTTTAAATGTGATTTTGACACTTGCTGATTGGTTGTCGGGGGAGGGACATTCTCATTCTAGAGAGCATTTGATTGGACAATGTAGTGCAGGATAATCATCAATGGTTTATTTATGAAAGAAAAAAGACATTTATTGCAAATTGTTATATCTGCAATTTTTTTGTTAAAAATGGTCAACCATTAACATGCACAATGTGTAATGATATTCCTCAAACATTCTGGTTAAGGTTTGTTTTAATCAGAAATACTGTCTTTAAATTTATAATGTCTTTATCATATAAATGTTCCAATGCAGCTTTAACCCCCCTAACCCCAAGTATTAAACTTTTGCTATTTTTGCTTTATTGTAGGGATGCACTGGTATGAAAATGTTGTCCGATACCGATAATTCTTTAATCTGAAAGCTGTTAACCGATATATTGGCCGATAAATCTAAATCCAAATTTTTATATAATTTTTGAGAGCCTGATTACAAAAAACAAAAGTCTCACCATTAAAAGCCATGACCCAAGCATACAATTATATATTATATCTCACTATATCAGTTTATGTAGCCTAGGCCTATATGACAGACTTGCGCTTTACTATATTTTCCCGTTATCAAGTGATTCCAGTCATATTTCGAGCCATTCAAAACCATCATGGCGAACAGTATTCGTCTGAAGTGTCTCAGCTGGCAGAAATAATACATTATTTATTGGCTTTAATATATTGGGCAAATTTTCCAGGCCGATAACGATAACACTAAAAATGAACATGGGTCGGCCGATACCGATGTGTTGGCTGATATATCGTGCATCGCTACTTTATTGATATATCATATGATGTAATAGTTTATTTGCATGACAGTATCTATGTTTACAACTATCAACATCGACATACACTTTTATTGTCACTTTTGATCAATTTAATGCAGCCTTGCTGAATAAAAGTTTCTTTAAAAAAAACAAAACCTTTGTTTAAAAAACTGATTTTCACCATAAAGTCTGTTACAGAGTTTTCTAACACACACACACACACAAAAAAAAATCTGTGGTGACAGCAGTCCCACACAAACACATGCTCCGCCTCCACAGTCCATTGGCAGTGATGGGATTGGCTCTGATTTAGGCTGGTGTCATGGCAACCAAAAAACCCAACATACCTTGTTGTCTAGGCTCCATTCAGGGGTTCTGTAAGGCCAACGGCAGTTCACATGGAATCAGTGGCCGAATGTTGGGATAGACCTCATTTCTCTCAGATGGGTTTTTAAGGGTAATATCATAAGTACCACATCAGTCAGAAGGAGAGGGAGAGAGAAATATACATCTACAAATATAGAGAGGAAGGATTTGAGCGTCACGCATATTTATGTAGCATGGCTAGTTGCCCAGAGCTGCCTCCTACACGTGAGAAAGAAAAGAGAGCGCGTCCATAATAAACGACTGTACAGTTCTCTATTTTGAACCGCACCATTCGTCTCGCATGAATATTCAGCTGCATGCATATGATTTGCAATCTTTATGTCACATTAAAAACCCTGCAGCTATGAAGGAAATATCCATCTGTAGGCCACGTTCAGCCTCAGAGCCAAACTAATACCACCTTACGCTTTTCACACCAGCTCTCAGGAACATTTATTTATTCACTTTTGCAACATGTCTCACAGGCACTGGGATGTTTACACTCGTGGACACACACACACACACACGCACGCACGCATTGTGCAAACAAAGATAGTGGTTTTGCATGACAGAGTTCAAGGATTTTATTTGGTTTTCTGTAACTGCAAACAAATTTGAATATCTGCTCTATTCGTTGAGTAGCCAAATATTCACGCTGACCAGAAACCTCTCAAATGATTTGTTAAATTGTACAGTTGTATTATCTGTGCACAATTGTGTGCATGTACAGTAAGTGAGGGAGAGTTCAGTAATATTTATACAGTGATATTTATTTAGCATAAAACAGTGGTATGTGTCTGTATACATATAGATAGATTTGGGTGCTCCCTAAAATGGTGATTTTCCGGTTTTAATATCCTTGTAGAGACGTTTAGTGTAGGCAAAGTGTACAGACACACACACACACGCGCGTGGCCTGTAACAGTGAATGCATGCAGGGGATCTGGTCAGGAAATGTTTGCATTACAGTATAAGCATTTGGTTTTAAATGATGCTGAGCAATGTTTAAGCAAGACACACATACACATATACACACACACACACACACACACACACACACAAACACACACAAACACACTCACTCTCTCGCGTGCACACACACACACACACACAGAATATTTCACATCTGGCAGGGGGCATGTGTTAGTCTTATTTGCAGAATGCACTGAAATGTTCTGGCTGGCTCTTTATGCTAAGTGTGTGTGTGTGTGTGTGTGTGTGTTTTTTTTATAATTCCCAAGTTTAACTTTTTGATTCAAAAGATCCATTCCTAGGCCGAAGGTGAAATAAATAAATTAAAGTAAGTGAAAGTGTTTAGACACAGACAGACAAGTACAAGAGTGATATCTGGATCATGTGCTTACATGCTGTGTGTTTCTGTGTTTTTGACTTCTTGTGTGTGTGTGTTTGTGTCTGTGAGTGTATTTGTGTCTGTACTGATTAGGATTAACTGCCTTTTTATCTCCAGCCCTCTTAATCTCTCTCTGTCACCTTCTCTCTGGAGTTTTTTTGTCTCTTTGACACATACTCGGATGTTTGATGTACTCTATCACACAGGTGTGTGTGCAGGGTTTGATGTGTGTGATGTCGCCCAAAGGCATTCTGTGTAAGTAGACTTGGGTCATTTAAGGTTACCATAGTTTATGAGGAGGGTGTGACTTTATTTAGCAAGCTAATAGTGAACTTATGAGCAGGAAACAAAACAAATAAACTATGCAAAATCCTTTAAATGAATGTTTTAATATATTGTATTGAATTGTTAAAAAAACATTTCATGTCCATTCCTCCAAGTTTATCTTCAAGTATGAACTTTTAAGTGCTCGTTTAGTAAAATAGTTTAATTTAGAATAGACATGTGCCGGTATATGAATATACACGATATTGTTATCGCGGGCACTTCAAAATACCGTGAAAAATAATAGATCCGAATTTAGATTTTTAGAACGCGCATTATCTTATTTTCCATCAACCGCTTAAAAAAACACTGCGTATATGCTGCGCAAAACACGTGGCACTCTGATGTAAACAATCCGCACATGTATAAGCACTGTGTGCATGCGGCGCAGTGCGCACTCTCGTCTAATAAACAATCCTTACATGGAGAAGAAGCATGGCGGAAGAATGACCACTGCCGACGATTTATCCCCCTTCTAAAACTCACTTCTTTCAACTCTCACGCATTCAGCTTGAGACTCACGCAATCGACACTTTTCACACACTCTCACGCCACACATCCATTTTCTCACGCAGGGAAAAATCGCGGTGCAAAGAGGACACCGACACCGACAGACTAGAAAGAGCAGGTTAGTTTTGATATGAAAAAAAATACAATTTTATTACGAAATTCAGACAATAAATGCCGTTTTGGCGCTTGTAAATGTGACGTGACAGATCGCTGTAGCGCCTCAGTTCAAGTAAACCGATTATCTGATACTTTTTATATAAAGATTTGTAGCCTACAACTTACCGAAAGGTATGCCTCATACATAATATCGATCAATCAGTGTTTTTCAACCACGGAAAGAGGTCAGTAAAACTGCAGGAGAACAATGTCACAGAACGTTACATTTACCTCAGGAAAGCCATTTAATGACCAGCACGTTAGTTGACTAGAAAAAATAACTAGGCTATAGAGAGGAGTATTTTGGCTAAATATGCGCATTATATTACATAGGCTATTTATTATATAGTTTTACTTGTGTCATTACATCATTTTTATTATAATGAAAACCATATTATATTTAATTTGTTATTTTTAACCTTTAATAATACCAGCTGATAGGGCTCTGTATGTTTACAGCATTATGTGAGATATATTTTTTTCTTGAGAAAAATTAACATGTAAATTATCATCTACTGTAGCCTACCTAATATTTATCCAAGTAGAGTCAATATTGAATCAAGATTGAACTGAAATCGTGAAAATTGTGTTAAGCAATAATACAAACAGTAGCCTACCAGTCATTGTACCATGTAAACATTGCAACATGTTGTCACTAAACTTAATAAAATTCTGTTAAGTTACCAAATGTTTTGTCAATCACAATTACACCTATTGTGATGCAAGATTTTTTTTACATCCCCCCCAATCCATCCGTTTCTCTTGTGCAAATAAAATACCGTGATAATACCGTATACTGTGATAAAAGCTCAATCAATTAATCGCAGCATGAAAATTTGATACCGGCACATCCCTAATTTAGAAGCACCAGGAGCTGTAGAACACTGCAAGTTCTAGTACGTTATGCTGTGTTGAGTGGAAAATGTTGTTGTGTGAGATCTAGTACGGTTCTTTGATAGTTTTACAATACTACCATAAGTGTTTAAGAACATTAGTTACTGTTTTAGCATATTAATTTGAGGGTTCTAGAGCATTATTATGAGCTGTATAGCATGTTTCTTTGAGTGTTCTAGAACATCGAAAGGTATTCATTAGTCTGAGGTTTCTAGAACATTACTCTGAGAGTTCTAATAACATTATTATGAGAGCTATAGCATTTTACTTTGGCAGTTCTATAACATTGAGTGCTATACAGTAGCACATAACATTGCTCTGAGGGTTCTAGATAATTATTTTGAGAGTTATAGAACATTACTCTAAGATACCTAGCACATTATTCTGTGTGTTCTAACACATGGTTCTGGAAGTTCTACATTACTCCATGGGTTCTAGAACACTTTTGAATATGATTGTGAGTTCTAGAGTCAAATCGATTGTAGAATTCTCAGATGGGGTGAGTGTGAGCAATGAGCATTCACTGTGTATGTAACTGCAGATGTCACCAGAACGCGCGCACGCGTGTGTGTGTGTGTGTGTTTCTTTCATGTCTGTTTGACTCAAGCACATGAGAACCTCAGGGCTCTCAAGTGTCACGCATTGAGAGTGACAGTCACTCATTTCGGTCTTTTGTCACGCTCTCCCGCCACACATTGTATTTCTCACGCTGAAAAACTATTTATAATATATTTAATATGTCGCAGCGCCCAAAATTTCTCTGGCCGCGCTGCTCTCACTATAGAACCGGCAGGAATCAAGCGCGTGACTCACGTCTCCCCAAGGCCTACACAATAGCCAATCAGAAAATAGCACTATTGCATCTGGGTAAGATTTAATGCAACAACCAATGAAAAAAAGCATATCCTGGAATTGTTCACGTGATTCTGCACAACACCTTCCGAAAGTTTCGTTCACCCATAGAGAAAACACTGGATCTCCGAGCATCACTTTGAGCACAGAGTAAGTCATGATCTCCTGTTTTAATGTTACAACAAATTCACAACTTGTTTGACACAAACAATGACAACTTGACTGCTATGTTAGAGAATATTTCCCAGATAATTAGCATCAGTTTTTCATGAGTGTTTCTGTAACTTAACAGTTTAAAGCCTGTTCACTGACAACACCTGCTCAGAACAAGTAGTCTAGGCCTAACGTTAGTCATATTCTCGTTATCCACACGATGACTGACATATTGTCACATTGTAAACATCTCTCTCCAAATAGGCTTACAAATTTTATTAGCACTAAACAAATGAAAGTGTATTGCATAGTCTATGTTATAGGTCACTTTTAAAATCATGTCATATTTTATAATTATATCCTGGCCATGCATGCATTAATCATTGCATCTGTCTTTCAAAGATGTCAGGTAAAAAGCAATTATGAGCAAGAGATCAAAGTACATTGCACATTAAATCCCCAAAAGGTTGATTACAATGTTCATGAATACCAATTTTCCTAAATAATACAACCAATTCTATGTTTATGGCATATATGAGACATTCATCCATGACATGGACAGAATACTGCTCCGTAATGTATTTTTATTGTTACTGAAATAGATTTTAAATGGACATGCAGACATGGGTTAAAACAGTGTTAACATTCAAAGTTGTATTCAGCAATTATTAATAACAACAACAAAAACACTAATAAACACCCCGATTCCCATGACCCGTCCATCAAACCCCCCCGCCCCCTTTGGGGGTTGGATGTCACTCTTGCCTGTCTTCAAAACTTGAGAGCCCTGGAACCTCAATATTCTTTAGTAACTATCAGAGCTCAGCAGACGTGATGGACTTTAATCCAGTGTTTGATCACACACAGATCTGAGTGAGGAATTCTGAGAGCAGAACACACACACACACACACACACATCTCAATATTTACAAGTCATGGCTTGACATGGAAGGAAGTCAGATAGAGAAAGAGAGAATTGGAATATTGAAGGGAACGGCGAGATAAATCAGAGACCGAATTAAGAGAATGTGACGAACACTAGTGTCAAAGGAAAGCTGTGTGTGTGTGTGTGTGTGTGTGTGTGTGGTGGGTTTTCTAAGGTCACGGTGCAGAATATCACACTGGAATGTGGAATGCTGAAACACTGCCAACACAAGCACATCAACTACACACACACTGTTCTCTCTCTCTCTCTCTCTCTCTCTCTCTCTCTCCACTCCCCGTCTCTTGACTCAGTCATTTGTGTTATGAAAAGTGCTTTAGTATGTGCATTATGTCCAGTCTGAGAGCTCTGTATACGTTATACATTAGACACAGTGTATCATACACACATACTGGATCAAACCGTGTGTCAGCCACATGCTCACATTGCGAGAGCCCAGGACTGCTCTTCGTTTACAATATTTCTCTCTCTGCTGTTTGTTTACTTTGCAGGTAAATCAGATGGCGTACACACACACACACACACACACACATTTGTTTGATGTTCTCCAAGAGCTCTGGAGACTCGCTGTATTATTTTTTTTTTCTTCCCAATGGCACAAGCACAAAATTTTGTGGTATAAAAACAGCAGAGAGCGCCTTTATAAAATAAGGAGAAATGAAGGAAACGGTAAAAAAGTGGCGTCTCTTGCCAAGAAAATGTTCCATGCGCCCTTAATGTTATAGCCAAGGAGGAATACAAGTCAGAAGGCACATTTGCAATCGATTTAGTATTCACAGAGCGAGCTGTGAAGCAGAACGTCTCTGGACAGGTAGGAAATCTACAAAGGATTAAAGAAAGACCCAAACTTTGGTGTTTTAAAACAGTTTGCTAATGCTAAAGTGTGTGTAAAAGAGTCTTATCTATAAATCAACCTTTAGTCTGTATGTTCTTTTTGAATACTGTATACACGTACACCAGTACCACTGTTAAACACGGTAACAATTTATTAGTTACACGTTACATACTTACTATAGTAATAACAGTAAATGATGCATACTTGCATGCAACTAACCCTAAACCAAACCCTAAGCCTAACCCTAAAGTAAGTAGATGTAGTTAATTATGATTACTCTGCACTTAAGTGTTTAATTGCACTGTAACACGGACACCTTTAAAATGTAACCTCCATCCATCCTTCCAATCTTCTTGTGTGTGTGTGTGTGTGTGTGTGTATATATATAAAATGTATTTTATATATACACCTTGGAATACGTTTTTATATAAATAACGTTTTGAGAAAAGTCTCTTCTGCTCACCAAAGGCTGCATTTATTTGATCAAAATACAGAAAAACTGTAATATTGTGAAATATTACAATTTAAAATAAGTTTTCTATGCGAATATATCGCAAAATCAGAGATATCTTTGATGAATAGAACATTTAAAAACTATTTATTTTATATAGATTTTTTTTTAAAATAAATAAATGTCTTTGTCACTTTTTATAAATGTTATACATCCTTGCTGAATTAACATTACTGAAGAAAAAAAATCTTGCTGACCCCAAACATTTGAACATTAGTGTGTTTGTAAAGTAAGCACAGTTTATTTTTCTTATACTGGCTCACACTTCTTCAAGCATATAACTTTTGGCTGCTGGTACACGCATGTGTAAGTATAGTATGTGTGTATGTGAATGTGCGGTGGTGACGTGTTCTCTCTGTAAGTTCAGTATGATGAAGATTTTCCATACAGGAGCGTCAGATAGCTCCACATCTGAGAAAACGATTCTTTCCATGTGCTTTCTCTCTCTTAACACTCGCTGTCCTCATGTTGCTGTACCTGTGTGCGCACATGTGTGTGTGCTTGTGTGTGTATTCGCTGTAGGCGGTTCTTAACCAGCAGGGGACCGCTGGCACCACAGGGACTCCTTGTTTGGACTAAGATTGATTCTTACAGTTCGTATATATGTTTATGTGAGTGTGTGTGTAAGAGAGAGTATGCTATTGCTGCAGAAGATAGTGATTGTGCTTTGGCCTTCCCAGATGAGAGTAATTTATACCTGCTCAGAAGCTTAGCAGGGTCCAATGAAATCATCGGAGGGGGAGACATCTGAGAGGAAATATAGCCAAGTAAAAGCTACAGCCGGTTTATTTCTATATAACACACCGCTTTCGTTTTTTCTCTGTTTGGAGTAAGAGCTTGAAAAAAAATTCTGGAAGGACGGAAAAAGAGAGTTATACAGCGAAAGAAAGAAAGAAACATGCGGGATATAAATAAATAAAGCCTGTCTTGTGAGGCACATAGTAACTTTGTTTTTCGTATCTGTGTCCACCATTTTTCCACCAGTTTTTTCAAAATTGTTTGCAAAGTTGTTAATGTATTAAATTAAAAAAAGTTAAATTAAAATAAATAAATAAATAAATGAAATAAAGTACTTTCTAAAAAATAGATTTTTTTTTATTTGTTTACCTATGTCATGTGACCATTAACCAACAACAGAGAACTTTGCCTTGTCAAATTATTGAAATATTAATTTATAATTTCAGCTGTGGTTGCCAGAATAATTTTAAAATACAGTAAACGCTGCTACTGAAACACTTCACATTGCTACTAAAATCCATGTGGCACCTTTAATGTAACTGAAAACCACCATAATAATGCAGGTGGTAAAAGAGGAAGCCACACGAAGAATCATGAAGAAGTAGCTTTACCACAAGCTGAATTATACTAGTAAGTAGAAGGTTCACAAACACCATTATGGTAACACATGACATTTAAATAATTAATGCTATAAACATTCAGTAAAAAAAACAAAGATGCAACATAAAACCCAAATGTGCATAGCTGATACACAAATATACACTACCGGTCAAAAGTTTTAGATCAGTAAGATTTTTTATGTTTTTGAAAGAAGTCTCTTCTGCTCACCAAGGGTGCAATTATTTGATAAAAAATACAAAAAAACCCAGTAATATTGTGAAATATTATTACAATTTAAAACAGCGGTTTTCTATGTGAATATATAGTGAAGTGTAATTTATTCCTGTGATCAAAGCTGAATTTACAGCATCATTACTCCAGTCTTCAGTGTCACATGATCCTACAGAAATTATTATAATATGATGCTCAAGAAACATTTATGATTATTATCCATGTTGAAAACAGTTTTTTACATTTTTATTTCAGGATTCTTTGATGAATAGAAAGTTCTAAAGAACAGCATTGATCTGAAATGGAAAGCTTTTGTAACATTAATCACTACCATTCAAAAGTTTGGGGTCAGTAAGAATTTATTTTTTATTTTTCATTTTATTTTATTAGAAAATACTTTTATTCATCAAGGATGAGTTAAATTGATCAAAAGTTACAGTAAAGACATTTATAATGTTAGAAAAGATTATATTTTAAATAAATGCTGAGCATAAAATCAGCATATTAGAATGATTTCTGAAGGATCATGTGACACTGAAAACTGGACTAATGATGTTGAAAATTCAGCTTTCAAATTACATTTGAAAAATATATTAAAATAGAAAACAGTCATTTTAAATTGTCTTAATATTTCACAATAGTACTGTTTGTCATTTTTCTTTTTTTATCAAATAAAGCAGCCTTGGTGAGCAGAAGAGACTTCATTTAAAAACATAAAAAATCTTACTGATCTAAAACTTTTGACTGGTAGTGTATATTGTGCAAAGAAATTATTTGAACAAAATGCCTTCAAGTGTGAAGTGTGACAGAGGGAATTCTGGGAATAAATCATTTATTTTGTTCTGTTTTACCTCTAAAAGCTTTACATGAAATAAAAATGACATGAAATATCCGATTAGATTTTTTACAGTTTCCCCCTGTATATAGTACGGGAATTTACTGTTAACCATTTTTTTCTGTAGTGGTTTAACAGTATTTTACAGTTAAAACTACCCTCATTTTTTATATTTTAGGTTAATGGGGTTTGGCTGACACAAAAAGTTTGGAAATCCCTGCTGTAACGCATCATGTAATACGGCTTTACAATGTAGTTATATACCAACCTTTTGGTCTAGAGTGATGCCTTAAAATAATGTCTACGCAGGCATCTCAATAGGTTCTGGAAAAGAGCCATACTGTAAATAAACAACAAACAGGACAAGTACAACAGACCTGAGTGTGAGTGTGAGGGTCTGTCAGCTTTAATCAGGACAAGTGTGTGTGTGTGTGTCAGTGTCACTGATGACTGGCAGTGTCATCCTTCTCAACACAAGATGTCTTTCTCTGGACTGTGCTGTCCACCAAGCACACATTTGTTTTCATTGCAGCAAATTTCTCACTGTGCTCGTCCTCGTCTGCAGTGACATCATATGCAAAGTAGCCGGAGGGTCAATCTCTTTTCCCTTCACTCTTTGTCTTTCATGCATATTTTAGATTTGGTAAACTGGGGTCAGTTTTTATTTTTTATTTTTTTTATTTTTTATTTTTACAGCAAGCATGCATTAAATTGATCAAAAGTGATAATAAAGACATGATGTTACTAAATGTTTCAAACAAATGCTGTTCTTTTGAACTTTCCATTTATCAAATAAATCCTTAAATATCAGTTTCCACAAAATATTTTAATAGAAAACTGTTTTTAAACAGTTAGTAATATTTCAAAATATTTCTGTTTTTACTGTATTTTTGATCAAATAAAAGCAGTCTTGGTGAGAGACTTCTTTCAAAAGCTTCTTATGTTAAACATCCCATCCTTAAACAGGACCTGTCAAATGAAAGGAATGGTTTTAGAATGTTAAAATAAACTAATTAATGGCATGTCAACATGTTAATTTCACAGCAAAACCATTTTGAGTTTGGTATGCTCCCGCTGGATTCCTCTATCAGTTTACATAAACCACATGATAATTACCTCTAATGTTCGAGGGAAAGACTTCTTGGCCTCTGGAGAGTGATATAATCACACAGAGCTGTGTGTAATTAAATACCACGGATCAGTTAATTTCATAAACAAAAGTGTTGATCTCCTCTTACTTCACAGACTATCAGAGCTCTTAAAATGAGACTCTCCTGAGAAGAGGAGTTAATTCTTCAAGTACTTTAAAATAATTCAATTATCTTTAAACTGAATGCACTATCTAAACCGAGCTAAACCGGGCAATTTCGGAAGCAATGCTACTGTAGATGTCGCCGTCGTCTTGCCAATTAATAAGCAAAATGCAAATATGACTGTTGTCACACAGCTGGCGACTTTCTGTTCAATTTCCAGATTCGCTTGAACGCCCTGCTGTTGGATTCCTGCTCTCTCTCTCCCATGTGTTTCCCGTTTAACCAACTCCATGCCGCAACTGTGTACTACCATATTCATTAGGGTGCATTATGATATTCCTCCAGTTTTGACTCTACAATGCAGTCCCAGTAAGAGGTCGAGTCATTTTGGTTTCCTCACTGAAATTGTAATGCTCAGAGCAGAAAGCAAGAGTTGGAGCGTGTGTTTTTGCTCCTGGATTCCCGACCCCGGTCTGTGGATTATGCAGTACTGTGCTGTGTTAGTGTGAAAGTAATCCCTTCTCTTGTTTGAGGAGTGTTTCCTTGGGGGCTACTGAAGCATGTCGTGGGGTCAGAGGTTAATACAACTGCACGTGTGAGGGTCATGCAGACGTGTTAACAATTACAAGCCGAAGGTCAAAGGTTAAAATAGCTGTTTGGCATGGCAGCTGTGTGTGTGCGTGTGTGTGTGTCTGTGCGCATTCACAATAGGATAATTACTACATGTCAGACTTTTACAAGCTTTGACTAGTAGATTTATACATTTGAAGAAAAGTTGTGTAAAACTTGATAAATGAACACCATGATAGTTTTTAGGTGGTTGCTAAGGAGTTCTGGGTTGTTGCTAGGCAATAATCCACCCCCCTCCCCCATCATTGTAAGTCTTTTGCTGGTTTTGAGTCTGGCAGGTTAATATTGTACGTCTTGTCACTTGGAACAGAAGTTTTCAAACTTTTTTGATACCATTAGTAGACCTCTAAATATGATGATTTCATTTCAGTGGACTCCATGAAGGAAGGTTTTTTAAAAATAATATATATTAACTATTAAAGAGCCATTTATTCTGTGAAAAAGATATTATGTGTAAAATATTATTTGGAAAAATTATCTTCTATTATTTTGACACAATCTTTTTTTTGTTGTTGTTGTTATTATAGACCTAAAGAGAAACATACAACTATTGCTGTAAATAGAATTAAATGGGATTTCCAAACAGTCTTTGGCAGAATGTGTAATAATTTATAAATTAATTAATTTATTCATTCAATCATTCATTCATTTACTTATTTTTTTTATTTTAATAAATGTCTTTGTTTTATTTATTTTTGTTTAAATTAATTTTGTGTACCGCTTGAGCCCAGCTTGAAAATTATTTTAGACATAATTCATGTCCGTAGCCCAAAAGGTGAAGAATGTGATGTTTAATATGTGTGGTTATTATTATTATTATTATCTCTCTTTCTTTCTCTATTTCTCGGTTTCTTTCTCCCTTGTCTTAGAGGTCTGTTCTGTCTCTGCTCACATTTATCATTTTAAAGAATATTTATTTGATCAATTTCTTCAGGGATTCATGTGTATTTTGGCTTGATGTCGAACATCCGTATCTCTATCTAGTCTCTCCATTCTCTCTCTTTTTATGTGTGTTTGTAATATGTTGCGGCTCAGATTAAAAACAGATTTCTCAAGGGCCTCCACTAGACTAGAGACACACACACACACACACACACACACACACACACACACACACACACACACACACACTCCCATAATTGCACAGTGTGTCTCAGCTTAGTCCCAGTGGTTTGGCAGTAGATTTAAGCTGCGTGTGTGTTTTAAAAGTGCCAACATGCCCAGTGTTATTTTTTCTGTATATCCTCTCAATCCTCCCAAATGATAGGCTCCACCACAATCACGTAAAGTGTGTGTGTTTGTGTGCTACGATTTAGTCTTACCTAACTGTGTTAGGATGTTATTTAGGTTGAGCTCTGATTGATTGAGATTTGTGTTATGCAACTAAATCCCCCATTAAGAGACTAAACACCCTCTAACCTTTTGCCCTCACACACACATACTCAATCTCACAAATATTTCAGAACCAGAACCCAGCAGTCTATTTACACAGACCCAAAAACATCTAAAAAATCACTGGTTTGGGTGCTGAGAGTTGATGAGCTCTGGTCATGTAATGTCCTGTCGGTAAAGATGCTTAGTGACCTGTGAGAGATCAGTGAGATCAGTCAGTGGTGTGTGTCCGTTCGTGTGTAAAGCATCAGTCAAGAATTGGTTGTGGCAAGTGAAAAACAAGAAGATTTAGGGTTTTACAGGTGTAAGACACTCACCTGTAAACACTTACAGCTCTTAAAATATGTTTGCATTCTTGCATACAGTATGTTCTTGTTAAAATAACATGTTAGTGCTATTTGTTAAATTTTTGTTTTGTTTCAGAAGTGGATTGTTAGGTTGAGTTTTATTTTATGGCCACATTTCCATTTCCAAATATTTGCACAATTTTCTTTGGACTCTGTTTCTTTGGACTTCTTTGTTCCGTTTTTGTACCGAGACATTCACATTTTTAGTGAAATGTATATAAATTAACCTGCGTCGCATCCTGTATCGCCATCTGCAGGTGGGATCTGACCGTCTATAATGATGATACAATATGATATATACAGTGAGGAAGGATTTTTTAACTATTTATTTGTATGATGCAGCTGCAAATAAATATTTGAACACCTGAGAAAATCAATGTTAATATTTGGTTCAGTATCCTTTGTTTGCATTTACAGAGGTCAAACGTTTCCTGTAGTTTTTCACCAGGTTTGCACACACTGCAGGAGGGATTTTGGCCCACTCCTCCACACAGATCTTCTCTAGATCAGTCAGGTTTCTGGGCTGTCGCTGAGAAACACGGAGTTTGAGCTCCCTCCAAAGATTCTCTATTGGGTTTAGGTCTGGAGACTGGCTAGGCCACGCCAGAACCTTGATATGCTTCTTACAGAGCCACTCCTTGGTTATCCTGGGTGTGTGCTTCGGGTCATTGTCATGTTGGAAGACCCAGCCTCGACCCATCTTCAATGCTCTAACTGAGGGAAGGAGGTTGTTCCCCAAAATCTCGCAATACATGGCCCCGGTCATCCTCTCCTTAATACAGTGCAGTTGCCCTGTCCCATGTGCAGAAAAACACCCCCAAAGCATGATGCTACCACCCCCATGCTTCACAGTAGGGATGGTGTTCTTGGGATGGTACTCATCATTCTTCTTCCTCCAAACACGGTTAGTGGAATTATGACCAAAAAGTTCTATTTTGGTCTCATTTGACCACATGACTTTCTCCCATGACTCCTCTGGATCATCCAAATGGTCGCAGGGGAACCTTCCGTGCCATGCATGATTTCAAACCATGACGTTTTAGTGTATTACCAACAGTAACCTTGGAAATGGTGGTCCCAGCTCTTTTCAGGTCATTGACCAGCTCCTCCCGTGTAGTTCTGGGCTGATTTCTCACCTTTCTTAGGATCATTGAGACCCCACGAGGTGAGATCTTGCATGGAGCCCCAGTCCGAGGGAGATTATATTTGTAGTTAATTTTAAGTTGTTTTTTCAACCACTATTTTAATATTAATTTGAGATTTTTACTTATTTTGTTAATTTTATTTCAGGTTCTGAATGTTTTTAACGCACTAGATAGTTTTAGTACGCAATAATATGGCTGATGTGTATAAGCGAGTGATGAAGGGTGTGAGAAACAAGTGTGTGGGGGGAATCATGAGACGTCTGTTTGCTGCATTGTAAGTATGTATTTGTCCGAGATGAAACATGAAAGGAAATGAAGGAGTGTGAGATTTGGAAGTGTTGAGAGACTTCTGTGGTCTTGCTATTGGCAGACAAGTGTTTTCATTTGTCTACTCACACTGCAATAAAATAACCATAACTAGAAAGAGAGAGAGAGAGAGCGAGAGTTGGCTGATGAAGACATTAGATATGTGAGTGGCTGCCAGAAAACTGCCTTTTCTCATCCTCCTGTATTCATTTACTTCTTTTACCATCACTTTCGGACGCCTGTTGGAAATAAACTTGCTATCCTAACTGAAAGTAGTTTTCTACACTACATGTTAATAATAAATGGCAGATAACTATGTTGGGGCGATGTTTATTTTTTCAGTTTGCTTGGCTGTAACATTGCATGTGCATGTTACTTGTCAGGATAATTGCCCAGCATTAAAAAGAGCTGTGTTGTTAAGTAGTTAAGTTAGTAACTTAACACATTGTTCTCAAAAACAGAGGGAATGAAAAGGTTGTAATGTTTTGACTTGTTTCTCTACTCGTGTGCCTATTCCTAGTGAATGTTTCATTGAAGAGAGAGTGTCATTAAGGCATGTCAGCCACTGGGGCAATGAGGCAGAACCCACATTAAAGATCTTCTCCAGTAGCAGTAAGCAAGCGTGACCGGCCTTTTAGAGCGACACACTCAAATACAGACAGGATCAGGGCACTGACACATTGATTGTGTGTAATGTTTGTGTGTGATGGGGCATCAAAGTATCTGGAGGAAGTGTGTTATGGGGCGCTGTCAGCACTGACACATTCTCTTGCTCACACACACACACACACACACACACACACGCACACACACACACACACACACACACACACACACACACACACACACACACACACACAAAGTTGGGCTTTCATGTTTTATGGGGACTTTCCATAGACATAATGATTTTTATACTGTGCAAACTGTATTTCTATCCCATACACTAACCCTGCCCCTAAACCACCCATCACAGAAAACCTTTTGCATTTTACATTTTCAAAACACATAATTTAGTCAGATTTTAAGCTGTTTTCCACATGGGGGCCAAAAAATGTCCCCACAAGGACAAGGATTTCTGGTATTGCCATACTTGTGGTGATATTTTGTCCCCATAACTTAGGGGTTACCTGTCTCTCACACACACACACACACACCCGCGCGCACACACACACACGTCACATTCAGGTCAGTGAGGATACAGTTCCTGCTTCCTCTTGTCTCAAACAATGGGAGCTTTATTACTGCCCAGAAATATTTAGAGAGAGAGAAAGAGGGAGTTTATTCAAAAACGTGTGTGTGCTCACCGCATACACAGACATATAGCATACAAATAAACCTTTTCAATAACACTTTCTTCCTGGTTATTCACTCATTTTCCTCAGTAAATATTTTTCCTCATGCACGCATTAAAAAAAACTACCATTCAAAAGTTTGCAGTCTGGAAGATTTTTTGAAAGAAGTCTCTTCTGCTCACCAAGACAGTTTTTTTTTATCAGAAATACAGTAAAATAGTAATACTGTGAAATATTATTACTATTTAAAATAATTGTTTTCTATTTTAATATATTTTAAATGTGTCACATAATCCTTCAGAAATCATTAAAAATTAATATGCTTAATTTTTTTGTGGATACATTTCCCCCCCAAGATTCTTTGATCAATCGAAAGTTCAAAAGAACAGCAGTTATTTTAAATAGAAATCTTTTGTAACATTATACATGTCTTTACTGTCACTTAGTTTCATGTGTCCTTGCTGAATAAAACTACCAACCCCGATTAAATTAATAAATGTATTTGTGTGTTTGTTCATTCATTCCCTTAAGGACCCATTTAAACTCTGCAGCTGTTAGTCTGCACATCTGTAATATGTCTATGTTGCTTCTTTTAATTCACTATCCCAGTAAAGATGAATGCAACAGTATCTATTATGGCTGCAACCAGTTTGAAATAAAATCAGTTGAAATAAATCATGAAAATGAGCCATTGTGCGTACCATATTTCAGGAAAGGCGATTTGCACCCTAAAGCGATTTTCCTAAAGAGATTACCAGGCTGGCCATGTTCTATTGTTGTTAGTTTATCTGCAAACAAAACAATTGCACTATTCATCCCAGAATCTGATCTGATGCTCATAACAGTCCTGCACACAGCATACGTATTTAGTCTTCGGACTGCTTTAAGATTATTTCTGTCTACATGTGCGTGTGTTTGTAGTGTTTTAGGCACATTTGTAGTACATTTTATCCATTTATTTATCCTTTCCAGAACTGTGAAGCTCTTACACTGGCAGAGAAGCATTTGGGGATGAGTTCAGTAATCACATGCACCACCCATCAAAGTATGTTTTGCAGGCCTGTATTTAGTAGTGTGTTTGTGACTGCAGGGTATTACAGTATTTTATAGCTAAACCTAAAGCAGATCAACGGCTACAAGCCATAAAGTATTAGACTGACTGACTGTCGGCAGAGATAAAGCCCAAATACGCTCACACAGACTCAGCCTGACCCCAGTACACACTTGCCAGGGCAAAATGAATGGGATAATGATGTAAAAGAGCTGGATATCTGTGAGCTTTTGCCTGTCGCAGTCATCCCAGCTTGCACTGGTGCGGGTCCCCAGGGAGTCTTGAAACATTAGTGAGGTAAAGAGAAAGACGTTCAGGAGAAATTAAATGTGATTCAGATCTAAACGTGTTAATGGGTCCCAGCTGCTCTTACCGGAGAACCAGAAAAGGTTTTGAGATTCCAGAACTCGGGGTCACTTTTGTTCTAGAACTTACTGTCCTGTTATTCAGCAGAGATGCCAAACGGAGCAATTAAATTGTAGAAAGTAATTACCTCAACTCAAAGCTAATGAGAAAATTAGGAATCCTTGCCGGCCAGCTAAACACGATCCAGAGCACATTTTCTAACAGTCCCGCATCTAAATCTAAAGTGACTTCACATTCACACACCCCTCAACATTTCAGCTTCCTCAAAATGATAAAATTTAGCATCTTTAGCCGGGTATCCTGAAGCACGGTGAGTTTTAGTGTAATACTGGATACAAAACAAAAAAATATGAAGCAGCACAACTGTTTTAAACATGGATAAAAATAAGAAATTATTATTCTCTCTCGCTCTCTTTCTCTCTCTCCCTGTCTCTCCATCTGATTTCACTTATCTGGCAGTTTCGGTCTGAAAGGATACTGATGGCCTAATAATCCCACTTTCCTGCAATTATCTCTTTTTTCCCTCTCATTCCATCTTCAATCCCTCCCCCCTCTCTCTCTCGTCACCCTTGATGAAAAGGGGGAAGTGTGTGGGACGCTTTTCTGTAACAGTGAGTGTGTGACTGAATTCCTGCACTCTCCGTGAGAATCTGCAGATGTCGGTGGGGCCGCTACAGTGCCGCAAAAATACTAGTCCTTGAAAAGAACAGGGGATGGAAAAGGAGAGGAAGAAAAGGAGGGAAAACCCAGCATCTCGGCCTCAGGGTATGTGCGTTTGCTGCCAGTGAGGTGAACGCCACCCAACTAAAACAGAAAACTAAATCACTAAGCAAATGTTTAGATGTCTGAGCTGCATCTGGTGTTGCGAGCTGAAGGGTTGGACTCCGGCTCCTAGTAGCTGAAAAGAAATCAAATCACATGCATCAGATCAAATTAAGGAATACAAGTGAACTCTGGCAGCTTTAAATGAATAGGTCATCCAAAAAAAAAAAAAAATGTAAAGATTGGTCATTATTTACTCACTCTCATGTTATTACAATCCTTTTAGCTGTTCAGAAGAGATTTTTTTTTAATATAGTTCATAGTGACCTTGTCTGTCAAGAAAGCACCAAAATAGAAAGGTACAGTACCATTCAAAAGTTTTGGGTCGGAAAGATTTTTTTAAATGTCTTTTATGAATCAGAATGAGCTTTATCACAAAGTATGTTTGCAATATACAAGGATTTTGTCTTGGTGACAGAACGACAGTGACAAGACACAGATTATAAATATAAAATAAGTGAATACAAATAAATATAGCGTTCATATAAAAATACACAGTATACAAAATAGACAATAACAATATGTATGTATGTACGTGTATGAGACAAATGCAAGGGAATGTGAATACGAGGTATGCTAAATAAATACAAGTATAAACAGTGTTGCATATTGCACGTTTATTGCCCAGTGAGGTCAATGGCTGGAGGAAAGAAACTCTGTTCTCTCTATTGTGAAATATTATTACAAAAAAAAACCTTTTCTATTTTGAATTTTGAATCCGCATCATTACTACAGTCTTCAGTGTCACCTGATCCTTCAGAAATCATTCTGAAATGAGGATTCTATTCTATTCTATTCTATTCTATTCTATTCTATTCTATTCTATTCTATTCTATACTATTCTATTCTATTCTATTCTATTCTATTCTACTTGCTCTAACAATATTTATTATTATCAGTGATATTTTTGTGGAAAACGGGATTCTAAAAATGTATTAGGATATATATGTATATATATATCTTATTGGCCAGAAACCTTTAAATGGTAGTGTACTTAGATCTGCTCTGATTGTCTTATAAAGGGTAAGTTCAAAATAAAATTTCTCATGTCGTTCCAAACCTCTATGAATTTTTTTTCAACTTCTAGTTAAAGTACTGTAAACACAAAATAAGATATTTTGGCGAATATTTGAACAGTTTTTCCATACAGTGAAAGTCAGTGGGCTGCACAACAGCACAATGTCTCTCGTTATATGGACAATTTCAAAGTTTTTCAGAGTTTATTTCAAAGAAAGTCATACAGGTTTGGAACGGCATGAGGGTGAGTAAATAAAAGGATTTTAATTTTTGGGTGAACTATTGCTATAGGTCTTTTGAAACACTTCAAAATCATACAAATCGAAGTATAAAACTGTAAAAGTGAAGATGCCTGTGCTCAGTTTGTAACAATCCATCTTGTAGAAATGGTCACGCTCTGGAAAGCAGTGTTTAATGATAAATATCTCTGGCAGTGCATGACATCTGGGCCTGTAGGTGTTTCTGAGAGGCGGCCTGTCCCGCTCACCCCGAGGGCTGCTGAGGGCGGGAATAGAGCCGGTTCATTTGAGGTTATTGTGATTTGCTCCATGCCAGATGATAGACAGCACCTGCCGCCCAGCTGTGCTCTTCTGGCCCGAGAGGCTCAGGCGAGGCATCTGTGGCCTGTAGTCTCCTCCTCTATTCCTCACGCTCAACTCCAACCTCACTTCCTGGGGACGACCGATTATAAACAAACACACAAATTATTCAAATATTTAAAATGGGGCTTGGAAATAAACATTAAAATACACACTGTTTTCATAGGATAGCCACAAGACTGCAAGAGATAGGTCACCTTTACTCACAAATTTAGATATCTTGAGAAAATATCCCTCTGTAAAATAATATTGTGTATTGTGAAATATTGTTACAATTTAAAGTGACGGTTTTCTATTTTACTATATAAAAAAAAATAAAAAATCTATGTAAATCGTTTGTAACATTATACATCTTTACTGTTATTTTTTACCAAACTTTTAAACTTTTGATCTGTTTGTTAAATCCATAAGGATATGCACCAGGATGCCAGAATAGGTACTGAGTGAGGTTTGCAGTGAATAATTAATGTAAAGGTTTAACAAAAATGCAAGATTCATATTTAAAGTAATTAAAAGCATATCAGATGTCTCCATTCTCTTGGTTTGATGCGAGCAAATCACTGAAATGGAGGTGTGTGTTGGTCTTGACTCTTTTGCATATTTTGGTACAAATTCTACCAGGTAAAACGGGTGAACCGTGTGCATCAGTGTTTCTTGTGCAGCGCTGTCACTGTCAGCTATCATGGGTTCAGGAATCACCCCTGCATCGCAGACACACACGTGATGGGAACTTTGGGGAGTCATTTTAATAAGGTTATCACTCCCAAAACTTTGCAGTGTGTACGTGGCCTTTGTTTCTAACTGCAGACTCCCTCTGATTCAACCTCTCTCTCCTTCTCTCTCTTCCAACATTTCCTCTTTTTTTTTTTCCACATAAAGCTGTTTTTCATAAACTAGCCTGGAATAGCAGTCCCTGAGGCCGAGGCCTGAAACACTAGCTCTCTCTGAGCTGTGTGTGTGTGTGTGTGTGTGTGTGTGTGTGTGTAGGCTGAAACACTAGACTTTTCTGAGCTGCTGCCAAACAGATGCAGTCACTTGCAGTTCCACTAGAGAAACCTTCATGGCTCTTTTGCTCTCGTTCACTTTAACACTGCATCCCGAATCCTCATTCTCGGATCTGTTTGTGATGGATTTTTTAAAGGATAATGCTCTCTGGTCCCTCTACAGCTCCGTAAATATTAGTCATTCATACAAAATGAGTTTGATGTTAAAATTAAAATTGATTGTCTTTACCTGGTTTGAATGATTAATCAGGGGGGGAAATCTTTGTAATCTTTCATCAAAATGCAATAATTTGCTCATCTTCAGAAATGACTTTCTTTTGTAGGCGATGTCACCAAGTCCTTTTAATGTTTAACCCCTTCGCTCCAACTTTTCCTTATCCAATCAATGATCCAATCAATTCTGGAAGTAAAATGGGATGCAAGGAAAGTAATTTTTTTGACTTGGCCCAGCGAGTAACGACATAGCAACCATCCATAATCCCCTAGCAACCGCATAGCAACACGCTAAATATCACCCAGTACACTTAAGAATAGGACTGCATGATTAATCGTATATTAATATATTAATTTCTCCTCCTCCTCCTTTCTGCACTGAAAAACCCTGCTGATTATCTGAAGACACATATACAAGAACATGAAAGTTTTAGCGATCTCCATTGTGATTTTCTGCTGCATGTGCTATTTGCTACAATTACATTTTGAGAGCACACCTTCTCGGTAACACTTTAATAATCCAAACATGAATCTCCACTATATTGTTTGTGATTTGTTGTTTCTGAATAAATGCTTTTACTCAACCTCTGTGCTTCAATACAAACTAATTTCAAAAATACTTTATTAAATTATTTGGAATTAATATTAGGAATTTCACTCTTAAAGTGTATATATATTGTTCACTTGATTTTTGTGAAAATGCAAAAAATCGGATGAAATGCAAAAATAATCAAATTGTAATTTTCACCATTATCATATTAACTATTTTAGAAACTGCAGAAGAATGCCTTTACAACCAACTAAGCCCTCTAGCATTATGGCGCCAAGTTTTTTAACCCTTGTGTGGTTTAATTAAAAATTAAAACAAAAAAGTATGCATTGGTCCATGTCCAATAAACCAATTATATTGGTTTAAGTTAATGAAAATTAATTATTAATTATTATTTTATATAAATATATATTTTATGAAACTATTCTAAAATGCTAGAACATCTAAGTCGTGAATCTAAATAAGTTGTGTTCCAAATTTGAGTTTGATATCTCAAAAAATGAGCTTTCAGTAAGATTTTGATTGGGCACAGTACCACATTTTCCCAGTTAAATGCCAGCAAAGCTCCACTGGTGCTCACTGTGGTTGGATTGGGGATTTGCAGTAGAGTTCTTTTGCAGCTTTAATGAGTTCTAATGGGGACATTTTTGTCCTTGAGGCCCTGAGTGGAACTATTTTGTGTTACTAGTGCAAAATAGATGTAATAAAGGAAGTGTGGGTGAAATAGTAAAATTCCAATAAAAATACTCACAAAATGAAAGAAAAACACATAAGGACACACAAGGGTTAAACACCACTCGTATTTTTTTTTAGAACTTAAATCTAGTTTAGCTTGCTTGCTGTCAGTTTTCAGTTGGGTTTCTGTCATTTGGAAGTGCTCTGTAGGCCTCCGCTGACTCCTGGGACCGTCCTACTCCTCGTTCCCCACACAGGCTGACAGGAGAGGGTCCCAGATCAACGTCAAGAGCCACTAGACTGTCAGCAGCCAATTATTAGTGCTGTGACAAACAGTGAGAATCAAGACGGACAAACTCCTCTTCAAGCTTCTTATCTCATTTAATAAGATAAGAGCCACACACACACACTTAGCTCAGGTCAGGTCAGCACAGAACAGCTGTGTCTGCACTCCCTCGTCAAAATGTTGTGTTTGTGTATGTTTACACTCAGATTTTTGCTTGGTTTTAGGACCGCTGAGGATTCTGGGAAAAGCTTATTGGATCCTTATTGGATCCTCTTATCATGTAGTGTGGTTTATTAGTGCGGTAGCGCTAAATACCGATAATCACATAAACACACACGCATGCATGCATGTTGCTCCAATTTCTAGTTTGATACAACATGGATAAACTCGTGCGAAGGCTACAAAGATGCGTATCCATGTGTAAAACGTCTTGCCCTGTCCAGCTGTCACGAATGACAGTGCGCTGACCCTCCGTGACCTCGGACGACACGCTGCAGAACACACACTCATGACATCATTGAGCATCTGTGTGCTTCAACTACACAATACACAAAGAACTGTGAGGGGGCGGAGTTTGGATCGGAACCCCCATATTTAATTGGCCTGTGCGTTTGGTTTCTAGCTCTGTGATTGGCTGGAAAAGGAAACCCCACCTTCCACATACAAGCATGTTAGGTTTCTGGCTCCGTGACTTAGGGTCAAAGTGCATGTGTGTTCATGTATCAATGTGTGTCTTCTGTCTGTTATTCTGTTTGTTCTCCTCCTCTATTAGTTGTCTGTTCACTCTGTTCTCTTTGTCTAGATGTATGTTGTGTACTCCTCTCTTCTCTTCACTTTCCTTGGCAACAGATCCCGTCTGCCTTCCCCCTCCTAATTCTCTCTCCCGGCTTTTTTGGCAGAACCTTCTGTTCCCAGACCTCCTTCAGGCTCTTTCTCTTTGTATCACTTTTTTCTTTCTTTCTGTGGCACAAAGTGGCATTTTTACATCACATGATCAGTTTGGTGGATCTCTGTGGCGCTATCCAAAAAGATTTTGGCATTTTCTGAAGAATTAAGAGTGCTGCTGCTGTGCGTGAAAACTCACCGCTGTGATGCTAGTGTGTTGTTAGCATTGAGAAGTTTGTTTTTCAAATTAATAGTTATTATTATTCGGCAAGGATGCATTAAATTGATCAAAAGTGTGTGTGGTTCAGGTATTCTCTATGTTATGGGCACGAAATGTCCCAACAAAGATGGCAATATCCGAAATCCTTGACCTCGTGGGGGCATTTTTTTGTCCCCGTGAGGAAAACGGCTTATAAATCATACAGTTTTGTTTGATTGTTTTCTATGACGGGTAGGGTTAGTGTGAGGGGATAGAATATACAGTTTGTACAGTATAAAATAATTGTCTATGGAAAGTCCCCATAAAACATGGAAACCCAACACGTGTGTGTGTGTGTGTGTGTGTGTGTGTGTTGTATACCTGGTATCCTGTGCAGCCCTTCACACACTGAACTATTGTGAAGCCTATTTAACAGTCACATCCTGTCTGGGTCACGGGTTGTTCTGAGGACACACTCTCACACAAAAAAATCGATGCACATCCTGCTGAATCTCTCCAGATTCAGCCTTAGATAGCGTTATCAGTGTATTTCTCTGTTTGTATTGCATAAGACTGTGCTTATGATGTCATTTATTGGCCTTGTGCTTGTACTGTTGAGAAAGACAACCACAGCGATCAAGCCACAAGTGTCAACAAACTGTGTTTATTTTTATTGACACGGAAAGGTGATGTTTGTTGATGTGAAATTGCACACCTGTGACTGCCCTGAAATGGCCCAAATCACATCACCTGCTGTCTCCAAAGCTCTAGGGCTTTTCACTGGCTGTTTTTACATGCCTGACTTCCTGACTGCCCTCAGGAGCCCCCTACTGGACACAAGTAGAGTAGACTTCAAATGCCTGGAAGAGGGAAACCTGAGGAAATCATCACCAGGTCATATCCATAGGCGGAAACCAAAAAAAAAGCCCCAAAAAAAACACTTTATATTTAGCATAAAGAAAATTGATATCTTCTTTTTCATGAATCATTGCCTCTTTTTACATAATTAGATGGAAATTAAGAATATTTCTCCACTGAATTGTTCAGTATTGTATTGTACATAAATAGAAGCCTACATTCTCAATTGAATATATTGTTTAGTGTATACATATATATATATATATATATATATATATAATTATTAAGAAAATGTGATTTTGTACAGTACTGTTCAAAAGTTTGGGGTTGGTAAGATGTTTTGCTTTGGTCTCTTATGCTCAAATTATCAAAATGTTAAGTTAATCAATATTGTGAAATATTATTAAAATTAGTTAGAATATATTTTACAATGTAGCCTAATTTATGATGTTAAAGTTGAATTTTCAGCATCATTACGTTATCATTACTGACCTTCAGAAATCATTATAAAAGGCTGTTTTGCTGCTCGAGAAACATTTCTGATTATTCATTTTGAATAGAAATATAAATCTTTTGTAACATTATATCTTTACTGTCACTTTTGGTCAATTTAATGTAAATAATGCACAAATATTTATTTTTCTTGAATTTGAGTTCAAATGTGACAAGCTCGGCAGGCTTTTACAATAGAATATTATAAAAAGAGTAGAATAGAAAAAAATAGAGCAGAGGCGCACAGATCGGAATAGTTTCTTTGAAACAAATTATGATCTGTCATTAGGTGATTATTATTTCTGTAGTGATTTGAGAAACACAATGCGATTAAATATTCAAACTTTTCAATCCTTCGCTGTCTGTCTTTGTGGACAAGGGTCCTCCTGGGGTTCCTTTGAGATCTGATCCAGTCAAAAGCTTGTAAAGAGCCCAAATCACGTGTCTTCAATAGCCAGGGTGTATCGCGCTGGCGTGTGTGTGTGTGTGTGTGTTAAAGCTATTTATGTCCACACACTGATGGAGATGCTTGGATTTATGTGTGAAATATGCATCTCTATTTAAATTTTTCTCTCTTGTCTTGTCTCTCTGCTTATGTGTGTCTCTTTCTCCATTCTATGTGTGTGTGTGTGTGTGTGTGTGTGTGTGTTGGCAGACTCTGGCTGCAGACGGGCACACAGATGGGTGACAGGCTGTGCCGAAACCAATCTCACACACCTGCTCCTTCTTCATACACAGACTTACACATGCATACATAGAAAAATGTACACACACAAATGCACATTGAAAAACAGCTTGCTTTTAATGAAATAACCTCGCCGAGCTGCTCCCTTAAGCTCTTCATGTGTAAGTGCAGACAGATGTTTGTCTCGTCTGACTCCGTAACTCCCGAGCATCTGTAATCCAGCGCGCTCACAGTCAAAAAACCCAGTAGCGCTCACAGTCAAAAAACCCAGTAGCGCTCATACAACAATGTCCTCGAGCTATGAGATATTTCACTGACACTGAGCTCAGGATGAGAAATAAATAATTAGAGCTGAAAGGAAGCCGGAGAATGACGACTATTGGCTGATAAATGTGTGCGGAGTGAGAAGGCGGAGGGGATTAGGGCGCTTTGGAACACTTTAAGAGCATTATGGATTAAAAAAAGGTCAGAATGTTTAGCAACATAATGCTAAACCTCTTAAGCGAAACCCAACTGCATGCTGATAAACGGGACGGAGGGAGGGGGCGAGGAAAAAGTGGCTGTATGGGGTTTAACATCTGTTTGGGTCAGAGAGAGACATGCTTAAAAGACTCATATCTCATGTCTTTATAAATGATAATTAAAAGGACATGTGTGGACATCTACTCACTCCTTATGATGAAACTTAATGCAACGTGCAACAAATTCCACTTGACGGCTGCCGTGGATAATGCAGTTTTAACATCACATTCTGTTAAGAATTAGACGTAAGGTTTGGTCTGCTTCAAACACAAAGCCGTTTACAATTGATATGGTGTACTTTTATCAAACTTTCAAGGTACGTTTTTTTTTTCTCTTTACAAAATCATATAAGAGAGAAAAGTTTAGGGTAAGCATAATTTAATCATCAGCAAAGATGCATTAAATTGACCAAAAGTGTCAGTAAGTAAGTCCTAAAAAAAAACTTTTAAAATGAATGCTGTTCTTTTGAACTTTCATCATGAATCCTGAAAATGTATCAGTTTCCACAAAAATTTGAGTTCTGTTTTTATCATTGACAATAATCATAATAAATGTTTCTTGAGCATCAAGTCATCATATCAGAATGATTTCTGAAGGATCATGTGACACTGAAGACTGGAGTAATGATGCAGAAAACTCAGCTTTGATCACAGAAATAAATTACATTTTACAATATATTCAAATAGAAAACAGTTATTGTAAATTATATTAATGTTTCAGAATTTTGCTGTTTTAGTGTATTTTTGATCAAATTAATGCAACCTTGGTGAGCAGAAGACACTTCTTCCATATATATATATATATATGATTTTTTTTATTTATTTTTTGAAGTTGGAGTAATGGTGGTTTACTGACTAAAATTAGTAAGTGAAGTAAATTAGCAATTTTATTAGTCTGCACTGATCTGTGTGCATGTGTAACTTTTCACACTGTATGAAAGATCACAAATATGCAGGTTTCATCTAGAGCGAGAGACACCAACTGTCCTTGTCTGTAGTAAAACTAGGTAAAAGTTCAATGACCGTTCCTTCATTATTAGCTTCATGTCGTTACAAACCTGTGTGACTTTTTTTCTTCCTAACGTGGAACACAAAAGGAGAAATTTTGAAGAACATCCCAGTTGCTCTTTTCTGTGTAGTGATAGTAGGTGTTCAAGCTCCAAAATGACAAAAAAAAGTGACGCTTTTAAAATGGGAACACCAGCCAGGGTTTCTTTCAATTTCGTAACAAATTAAAATGGTTGGCGTTGCTCATGTCGGCAGAAATCTCCATTGAGACTGAATGACGGTCGCTGGTTGTATCGTCCTCCCTTTTGCTCTCCGTCTGAGCATCAGTGAGCTCAAACAGGACTGGGATGCTGTATGCCATCATGTGAAACACAACCTACTGTACACATTTTCCAGCTCGTGTTCATGGGTTTGGGCCTATGTTTGTGTGTGTGTCGTCAGCTAGCAGGAATGTGTGTACACCGCCAATACTAAGATGGCTGCCAAAGACTAAAATGGCTGCCAGAACTCCAGAAAAAGAGAAAGAGAGAGAGAGACAGAGATGGAGACAACATGCTAAATGGAGAGAAAAGAGATCGTCTCGCTCTTTCTCCTCCGTTCAGTCTGCTGTTCTTTTGTTTGTGCGGGTGTATTTGTCCTAATCTCTACACACTCTATCAAATCGTGCTGGCATGGGCCAGTGTGTTCCCTTATCACCCACAACCGCCCGATAAACACCTCCACAAGCACACATGCACACGCAGCCTGCCATAAACGGTGCTGATAACGCACACTTTCATGCATATGTACTCAGACGCTCGTTTTTCATTTTGAAAATATCCACTCACAATGTTGTTGTGTCCAAGTGCCTGAACGTCACCGAACAATCCATTTCGAATAGTAAAAATTGAATATGAAGCATTTTCTGCCATTTAATTGCATATTTTTTCTTTTTGTCTTAATGCAGAATCTGGGCAATCAGACAATTCCAGTCAACAAGGCGACTCAGACATCAAACCCCCACCAAACGGTGAGAAAAAAAATCACACAGACTGAAATATACATATTTTGTGAAATTATACATGTCTTTACTCTTGACTTTTGACCGATGTAATGCATCATTGCTGTATGAAAGTACTTCGCTGTAGTCTGATGCTTGATGCATGTGGTACTGGTCTCGTTAAACATGCTATTATCACAGAGCCCAGGTTCCAGTTGAGTGTGTTTATCTCTCTGCAGGACATCTGAGTTTTCAGGACTGTTTTGTGACTTCAGGAGTGTGGAACGTAGCCGAGCTGGTACGAGTGTCTCAGAGTAAGTACTGTAACACCCACCCGTGTTTACTTAAATCTGCTGAGCCACGGCAACAAATACTGTATTTAGCTGAATTACGTTCCTCGATTCATGAATGACTCGTTCAACTGCGACTCTTATTAATGAATCAGCGGATGAATCAGTTTAGTAAACCGACTGAATCAGAAGAGTCATTGATCTAATTCGTAGTAAGAATGAATCAATCAGATAACTTCCTCATTGAATCGTCTTCAGATAAATCACTTGCTCACTGAAGTTATTATGTTTGAATCTGATCCAATTTCTAATTTGTAATGGTAATTTGTACGGTTAATTAGTCTTAGAGTTTCAGAGTTCTGTTGTAATGGTGTTTTAATTAAAAATACATCATAAAATACTAGGGGGGGAAAAGCAGTGTTACGGTTGTATCATTAATATATTATTAAGTTTATATTTTTTATATATTATATTTCAGTTTATGTTTATATTATTTCAAGTAACAAATATGTTTTTTTTTATTTTTATGTTTTTTAGTTTTAGTTAATGATACTAAACCTTAAAAAAAGTAATGTCGTCGTTTAGCAAGTTGTTAGGTCGGCACCATCAGGAAAAAAAAGGTACAAAAGCTGTTACTGGGACATTAATCCTTTCAAAAGGTACTAATATGCACCCTTTAAGGGTTAAAAAAGGCAACGATCTATCTTTTGGGGTAGCGCCCTTATGACAGCTTTTGTACCTTTTTTCTGAGAGTGCAAAAAAAACAAAAAACTACAGAAATACATCTTACATTCAATTAGCCAATATTCATTGGTAACTTCTCTTTCAGTGCGAAGTTTTGCATTTCAGATTTTACATTTCAAAAAATCTTCAACATTTTTATGTCTTCTGCAGCCCCAGTTGCAACAGCATCAGGTCCTAATTTCTCACTTGCGGATCTGGAAAGTCCCAGTTACTACAATATCAACCAAGTAGCACTCGGCAGACGTTCGCTTGCCTCTCCTCCATCCACAAGGTGAACACATACATACACACACACACACACCCATATACCTGCTGTTTGTGCTTGTTTCAGTCTCTCTTCAGTGGAAATTTGATCTGTCTTGCTCTCCTTTTTGTCCTTCCTTCTGTTTTCTCCCTTGTCTGTCGTTCTTCTTGCGCTGTAGGTCTGAGGTGGAGCTGTACGCCAGTCTTCCTCGGAGGTACTCAGTCTGTCACAGTCTTCTGTATCTCTGCACCTTTTTCTGTGTTTCTCTCTGCCTGTCTACAGGAATCTATCACGGGGCATTTAAGAAGCTCTTGCTCTGTCTCTCTCTCTCTGCAGCTCTAATAAACGTAAGTCTATAGATGACAGTGAGATGGAGAGTCCTGTTGATGATGTCTTCTACTCCAGTCGTTCTCCGGCCGGCACCAGCTCTCAGTCCAGTGGCTGGCCAAATGACGTTGATGCAGGTGAGCATCGCATTTACACGCAAAAACGGCTTTTACACTGAAACGGTGCTGATGCCTGAGTCTGGTCTCGGCCGTGGGATCTGCGAAACTGTAGCAGACACTTTTGAGCACCAGCCCACATTTCCACTAACTTGAGAGCCGATCAAAGACTTAAATTACTATGGTACAACATAAACTGCCTACAAACAGACGAGTGTTCAGTGATCCTGTGAACCTGACGCCCTTAAAAACGTAATGTCCTAAATTCAGTCAGATTAAGTATAATTAGGGCTGTTAAACGATTAATCACGATTAATCGCATCCAAAATAAAAGTTTGTGTTTACATAATACATGTGTGTGTGCTGTGTATAATTATTTTGTAAATATATAAATACATACACATGCTTGTATATATTTAAGAAATATTTGCATGTATATACTATATATAGATTTATATATAATTTATATTATATAAATAAATATGTAACTGATTTTAAAAAAAAAGTAATGACTAGTCTTGAAGAAAAAAATGAGATGACTAACTTGTAAAACTAGTCTGAGAATTTTATGCAACCAGCCCCAGGTCTTAAGTCTTAAAATTGATTTTACAGACTCTGTTATCAGAGTATATTAAATTTAATATTGGTTCTAATATTAAAAATAAAAAAAATAAAAAGTAATAAATTATGTGAATCATTTTCAACCCTATAAATTCTAGTTTATCTAGAATCTAGTTTTATTTTCCACGAGTTCAGTCAAACTAAGTCGTTGATTTGAAAACTATACGTGGTGAGACATCATAGCAGTTTGTGTTTTAAGACAAGTCCCAAAGAACAAGACGGTTTTTGAGTCGAGTGGAAATGTGCAGGATGAGGCCAGATTGGGCACCAGCACCATGTCGGTGGAAAAGGCATTAAACACACCATGACCTTCATGACCTTCTTCCCTGTTAACAATTCCCTTCTCCAGTTGCAGTACAGCACCATTTGACGAGTGTTCAGGAGAGGAAGATAAAACATGAGAATGATGGAGTGCAGTTTCCATACCATGGTTAGAACACACACCACACACACTTGCACATGTACACAAGCAGTGGGAGAAGACAGGACAGTGCATCAGGTGTCAACTAAAGAGCAGAATAAAAGTGCTGCTTGGTTAGTCAGTTTTTCACCCATGTTATTCATTTGTTAACATCATTGAAGTCCCTTTTAGTGATAATGTTTGATGTTATGCAGTATAATTTGAGAGGTTTAGTGTCAATGAAGGGTGCTTTAGCCTTACTTACTTTGGGGGTACGTAAAACACTAGACTAAATGATCGGCATAGTCACAATCAGCAAGTAGTGTTGGAAGAACCCAGATGGGACAGTCGAAGTCCGAGCAACACACACACAAACAAACACTGAGAAAATGCACAACACAGGTGCACCTTCTGTTCATGCATTAACCACACACACACACACACACACACACACACACACACGCACGCATACACACATACACACACTCTCAGTCTGTGTTCTGGTCCCAGATGGCTCTTCCGTGTATCTACAGTAGTGGGAGACATCTGCTCTGCGTTTGTGTGTGAATGTCATAATCAGATAGCAGTGACTTTCACTCCGCATTTTTCCCCATGATGTCCATTTATAATGTTAACGAAGGTTTCATGCGCTAAAATTATTTATTTAATAATTGTTTTGCCTCTCTTTGACCATTACTCCATGTTAACCAGTCAAGGTATGTCTGGTTTAGATGTCATAATCTACTACCGTTCATGAGTAGGTGGTCAATAAGATTATTTATTTATATGCAAAGAAATTAACTAAAATTAATACTTTAATTCAGCAAGGATTCATTCATTCAAACAAAAGTGACAGTAAAAGATTCAAAATGTTACAAAATTGTTCCAATTTGAACAAATGCTGTATTTTAAACTAAAAGAATCCTGAAACAAACATGGGATATATTTGGTTTCCACAAAAATATGAAACAGCCCTGCTTTTCACATTGATAATAATAAGAAATGTTTCTGAAGGTTCATGTGACTTTTTAATGGTTGTGCAAGTGCACCATTCATTTTAACAAATTAATTAATTTGAAATATACTGGAGTAATATGTAAATTAAGCTTAAAACTGGGGGAGAAAAAAACCTTCCTATTGGAATCTATTTTTATAGTGCAGCAAATTCTTATTTCAAAAGAACCAGGTGGCGAGAGTGTGTTGTGTGCATGTGTGCACATTTTGTGATAAATATACATATACAGACTTAACACTTTCACACTCATTTGCACACTCCCACACACACTGGTGTTCTCTCTGGCACACACACATGCATACACACACACACACATGCGAGAACAAACGCACTCAAAAGTGCACTGAGAAAGGGGAATTAAGCAGAAATGGGATTTAATGCCTTGTAATGTAGAGAGGAAAAAATAGCATCAAACTGAAGTGAAGTTCAAGTCTGTGTGTATGAGTAACACTGAGCAATGGGTGCCAGAAGGACTGCGTGTGTGTGTGTTTTGGTTATCTTCCAATTATGAGCCATCCCTGCTCTGTTATCACTTTCTCCTGCTATTTCTCACCTTTTCATGTTATTTTCATCTCTCTTTCATCTTTCTGGTGATGGATTGAACCAGTTGAGGTGTTGCTAATTTAATAGTTAAGGAACACTTACAGATGACTACGGTTGGGTGGCATGATGCTATACACTGTGCAAAGGTAGAAATGTGTCAACGTTTATACTGCTACAGGCTGTATTGGCTTGGCTATTTGAGGACAGGACTGCTTTACGTTATTTACACATTAAGGGCGGCAAAGAAACGTGGAGGAATGTGAAAATACAAAGCAGGACGCGAACCAAACAAGCCAAGACGAGGAGTAACTTGCTTTTTTTTAAAGGAGTAGTGAAGCTGAATTTAGTTGTTCATGGACGGCAAGCAACTTCCAAGCTTGTTCACATGTGTGTGCATTTCGTATATATTACAGTGTGGCTCATCCAGATTTTAGAATCAGAACTATCATTTTTATAATATAAATTATGCTGTTTTGAAGTCTGTTAACTCAAGTGTTTCACTGATAACATGTATCGTTCATTTTCTATTAAAAAATTTAATGGTAGGCTACTACAAAGTATTACAACTCGTCGATCAAGTTCCAAATAAATATAAAAAATAGTCGAATATGATGAAGTATCTTTTATTTAAATTACTAGATTATCCAATAATAGACATTACCAAATAGTTATTAAAATACAAAAAAATTGGGTACAATTCTTGGAAGAATTATGATGTATATACTGTTACAGTAATATAAAATGGCTTTTTTAATGAAAGTTTTTGGTCATACCAGCCATTTTGATTTGTTCTGTTCGTCAGCATTGCTGGTGTTAAAATGAGAAGACAGACGATTACCTCGAAACAAGTGAACATGCTCATTTAGTTTGTCATAAATCAGTCCCCTCCCTTCAAAAAACAAAAATGATCAGTCAAGTTAGTTGAGCTAGTCAGCGAGTGTTTGATTGGTGTGTGCTGTGCCCTGCTGCTGTTGTTGTTGTTGACGTGTGGTTTCTGGCAGGGTTGTCCTCTCCTGGGTCTCTAAAGAAGCCAGCGGGGAAATTCGATTTCAGCGCCCTGTCAGCACAGACGAGGTCCCCCCGAATGGCCTTCACACACCACCCGCTGCCCATGCTGGCAGGCGTGAGACCAGGTGAGACAGACACACTCCAGCAGGGAGAGAGAGAGAGAGAGAGAGAATGGAGGGGGAGAGGAGGGATTTCAAGTATTAGATTGCAGCGTAGGCTTCTGATTGGTCCAAAAGTCCTGTCATGGCACCACACTAGTCCAAAATTGCCCTCAGTGGCATTTGATTGGCTCTAAACAGTGGCGAGTTATTGATGGCGACCTCTGATTGGCTGGGCAGAGAGACAGAGAGAGTAAGGAGCTGCCACAGTTTATGAACGACACCATCCATCTATGTACCCTCTTGCTCTCCATCTTTTCCTCTCTTCTCTCATCATCATTTCATCCACAGCTTTTACCTCCATTTTTCAAGTCTGTTTGGTGGAAATGTCCTCATGTTTCTTTAAATGTGTGACCTAGGCTACATTTTATTTTATTTTAAGCAAATTATGTGTTGCTGTATGTAGAAAGATGTTATGTGAAATCTCACATACAGTGGAGTTTAAAACTTTTGCTTGGGTTGGGGTCAAGTATCGATTCTTGTTTCATTTTAATGAATTTCGGTTCTGTTTGGCAGATATCAGATGTGGATTCTGTGACCAAAAACGTACTTAAATACTCTGACAGTGTTTCCCGCACCGCTTATTTATCTGTATACGCCGCTACTAAAATATACAGTACTAATACAACATGAGCTGTGTAGTCCAAACGAATGACACTTATGAGTCGATTATTTTTAGTAAACCAAAAATGAATGGGCTCAATCCTTGCTGAATCGCAGGTCATTCCTTTCGTCCTGTTTCTCTCCACGATACACCAAGAATGCTGGGTTACATTGTACATTGAGTTTTTTTGTTTCATACAACTATAAACTCAACTTCTTTGCAAGAATCATATTGAATTGTTTCAGATACGTTATGTCTGTTCAGTTCTGCAACAAGCTTCTGAGGGCAGTACATGCAGGAAGAAATGTTTTTCTTTTTACTCCAAAATTACTAAAAGAATTGATAAGGAATCTGAATCGTTTAAAGAATCCAATCAGAACCAGAATCGCTACTGAAAATGTTTGATTTAATGCAAAATGTCCAAGACATTTGTACATCTATTTGCGACGAATGGTGCACATTCAATCATTATAGAGCAGTGTGCAGGAAGTCAGAGTTCAGTTCTTGATTCGCTGATTTTGTTCTCATTTCAAACATTCGTATTTCAACTTCCTTGTGAATCACCAGAGACTATTTTGCAGTTGAAGAAAAGAGAAGGAGAGGGACGGAGACACAAACGGGAGAAGCCATGAGGGAATGTTTAGAAAGCTTCCCAATGCGTAACAGATGCGTGACCAAGAGAATCGTATAAAAACTGTGCATTTCGCTCTCTGCGTTTTTAAAATTAGCCAGCGAGCATGTTGCTTGTTATACAGGCATGCTGTCATTCATATTGGCACAGGACAGAATGTGAAGGGGAGTGTGTGTATGTGGGGGATGATGCTTTTATCGGGCTCTTCTTGGCAGGCATGTTCAGAACGCCATGAAAATCCCGTCAGTAAAACGATGATATTCAGAGGCATTAAGACTGCACTCTCACAGGCCACTCAAAACGTCTCCATCCCCACCCAAAGGAGAGCGATTCAAAGCTCCCTCCCGTGTTGTCCCTGACGTCCCGGATGTTTAATCCCATCTGATGGCCCTGGGAAATCGCAGAATTCCTATCCGTTCGGGTCCGACTGCAGCCGGCGAGGCCTAATCAAGTAAAGGTCAGCGGGACAGAGAGCGCCAGCTTTAAATGGATTATATGTGCGTGTGATTATGGAAGTTTTTCTACGGCAGACGCTTCTGGTTAGAATGTTTATGCAGGGTCGAGACAGTGGAAAAAGCAAGGTTTGCGTTAGGCCGGGGGAAGAGGGCAGAATGCGTGCGTCTCGCTGCCGTTTCTAATGCGTTTGTGTGAGTTATGGATGGATGTTGGCCGCTGTTGTGAAAGAGATACTGTGGTTTGCTTTTGTGAGTGATGAATAACTCTTTGGAGATTGAGAAGATACCGTTTTTGTTTGTGTGTGTGTGTGTGTGTGTGTGTGTGTGTGTGTGTGTGAGAGAGAGAGGGCGTTTATGAGTGTGTGTGTGTGTGTGTGTGTGTGTGTGTGTGCATGTGTGTGTGTGTGTGTTGGCACCCCATAGCGCCTGGCTCCTGCCCAGTACCTAATGAGATTAAGAAGCACCAAAAAATGAAAGACTGAAGAAAAAGAGGGAGTTAGAGATAGACAAAAAAGAGGGACAGGATGAGATAGATAAAGAGGAAAGAGAGGATGGTGAAAATGGCATTTAAAAAAAGCCAGTATATCCAAAAATGAAATTTCTGTCAACATTTACTCATCCCCATGTCTTTCCAAACCTGTGTGACTTATTTTCTTATGTGGATAAAGAAAAGAGATGTTACTCAGAATGTCCATGCTGCTCTGCCCCATATAACAGGAGTGAATAGGAATCTGTCAAGGTGTAAACATTTACAGTTCATTTAATCTATATAACTTATGTGCTTTATTTCTTTATTCAGCAAGGATGCATTAAAATGGGTAAAGTAAAGATATTTATAAATGATTCATATTCCTAATAAATGCTTCGTTTGAACTTTGCATTCATCAAAAAAATCCTGAAAAAAAGTATCACAGTTTCTACAAAAGCAGCACAACTGTTTTCAACATTGAAAATAATATGAAATGTTTCTGAAGGATCATGTGACACTGAAGACTGGAGTGAAGATGCTTAAAATTCAGCTTTGATCACAGGAATAAATTACATTTTACAATATATTCAAATTGAAAACAGTTATCTTAGATGGTAATAATATGTAAACATTTGACTATCTTTGATCGAAATCAGTGCAGCCTTGGTGAGCAGAAAAGACTTCTTTCAAAGGATCTAAAAAAAACTTTTCGAATGGTAGCATACGATATCTTCATGGATTTGAATGAATTTACTGAGAATCTTTGTCTTGCTTGGTCTTAAGGCACCATTTGTGATTTTAAATAAATGAGATTTAAGAGTATTTAAAGAGGTTTTAAAAAGTCCCCATGGAAAATGGCAGCGTGAACATTCTGTTTTAGGTCTCCTTTTGTGTTTCATGTGGGTGAATACATTCAAAATGTTCATTTTTAGGTGAGCTATTTCTTTACATTATTTGGATAGAGGGATGATGAAGAATTTAGGTTTATATGAACACGCACACAAATGCTAATATCCCATTGCGCTGTGTATCTCACGAACGTATCGCTCACTCTTCCTCTCTCTCTTTCTCAGGGAGTCCGCGTGCCTCAGCCTCTGCCCTTCATTTCCCTGCTCCCTCCATCATCCAGCAGTCCAGTCCATATTTCACCCACCCCACCATCCGCTATCACCACCATCAGGACCCGCTCAAAGAGTTCGTCCAGTTCGTCTGTGCTGACGGCTCGGGGCAGCCGGGGGCACAGGTAACACTCTCACACACACACACACACACACACACACCATCATCACGATTCAAACAGCACCAGTGGACAGGACACACACACACACACACACACACACTGACACACATCTCTGCTAAAGTCCCTCTCTCTTTCTCTCTTCTTTCTTTCTCTTTCTCTCCATTATCTAACACTTGACAGTCTCCGTTTTCCATGTTTTGAGTTTGAATTCATTCTCTCATCCTTATAAAGTGTCATGAAACACTAAAATATATTTTTCGAAACAGATATGTGACCCTGGACCACAAAACCAGTCTTATGGGTCATTTTCTTTAAATTGAGATTTTTACATCACATGAACGCTGAATAAATAAGCTTTCCATTGATGTATGGTTTGTTAGGATATGACAATATTTGGCCGAAATACAACCTTTTGAAAATCTGGAATCTGATGGGGCAAAAAATCTAAATATTGAGAAAATCGCCTTTAAAGTTGTCCAAATGAAGTCCTTAGCTATGCATATTACTATTGAAGGGAAATAAATAAAATTTACACCATTGATTTACCACAACTAAACCTTTATACACACAAAAAATCTCATTAAAATAGCCTATTTGTAATGCGATCTGGGCAAACCCATCTGCTGTCGCGCTGGTACGGTTTCAGTAAGGTCTAAAAATAGATCGAATGTCAGTTTTTTTGTCAAAATTGGGTTTTCATTAAATTATTATTCTATAACATCTTGTCTATCCTCTTTGAATATATCTTGGGAAAATTTACAAGTTTAGTGCAGAAAAATTACGATTTATAGTGACAAGCTGAAAAGACTGTCTTTCACTTTAAGAACACGCACGGAGAGAGAGAAAAAAATCGTTATTTTAATCAATGAAAGAAATAAAAACAGATTTGGAAAACAGATTATCAAAACCTGTAATAGGCTATGTCAAATTTCACCATGTGGTGGCTTTTCCCAGATCGCATCACATTTCACCAGGAACATATACAATTGAAGAGATCCACACATTGATCGAATTCGTCGTCTTCCAGGGCATATCCTTTGCCAAGCAAAGGGCCTCTGGACATTCTGTATCATCTTCCCAATCATTTTCGAAAAAATAATTTACTATGTTCGTTACATTATTGCTGTCATTAAAGTTTAAATTGAGCAAACGCGCCAGAATTTATGGCTTGCACCGTAACCATTGCGGATTGTGTACACTGTGCACGCGAAGAAGTCGCCAGCCAATGAGAGGCGCTGTAGCAGGCCGTTGCTAAGAAGAAAACTGTTTTTTTTTTTACATGAGAAAGTTTTGTTTTAACGCTCTCTATTGGCTTACTGCTCTAATGACGTTGTGGAGAGTTATGAAACCGAAAGTGGGAAATCTAAGTTTGACAACGATACCAAACTTAGCAGCGAGCGAAGTTTTTTAGGCGTGTTTTCTGACTTTTTTTTGCGCGATTTTGCTGCATCCACTCACAAAAATATTTTTTAGATATATTTACGGTAGGAAATTTACAAAATATCTTAATGGAACATGATCTTTACTGAATATACTAATGATTTTGGCATAAAAGAAAAATCGATCATTTTGACCCATACAATGTATTGTTGGCTGTTGCTAAAAATATACCCGTGCGACTTACGACTGGTTTTGTGGTCCAGGGTCACATATGGTCGTGCTGAGCAATGATTGCATGTTAATTTTTTTTAAATTAAAGGTTCATCATGTGGATTATAAGCCATATCAGTGTAGTCCTTCGGTTCATTCGGCATCTATTTTCTTTTGCACCACTGCCAAGCTTAAAAAAATGATATATCCCTAAAATAAGGAGAAATACATTTTAAATAAATGTATAAATAAATATAGTCCGTTTAACTTGTGCATTTTATCTCAAGTATAGTTTGTGTTAGGAAAAGACTGAAATTGAAGTTGTCTATAAACATAATTATGTTTTGATTAAACGCAGGAACACATGAGATTTGAGGCATGTTTTTCTTTGAGTAAACACTGAAATTTCAGTCTGTTCCTCACACAAAACTATTGTATGTCTTGAAATATAGTGCTCACGTCAAATGAACTACTGTTATGATGCTTTTATGTCCTTTCCGGAGCTCCGTTCACTTTTATTGTATGAACTATAGAAAATAAATGTTTAATTTATAATAATTAAATGATTATATAATAATAATAATAATTACATTAAAATAATAATTAAAGAATTATTAATAAAAAAATATATAAACATTTAATATTAGTATTTTGTTGGTTGGTATTTTGTCCTTATAAATAAAATGCAGTAACATGATTAAAAATTGTGAGAGGGCAAATCATAATTTTAAAGGTGGATTTAAGCTAAAAGTCAGTTTGTGAAATAGATGTACTGCTTTACCCTGAAGTTATTGCCTCTTTCAAAACTGAGTCGAACTAAAATTTTATGACGACACTTTAATAACTCAGTGGATGTGTGTATGTTTATTAAGTTTTCAATGTCTCTGTACGTTTGTAACATTCCAATCTCACCTTTTGTGATTGCACGCCTCCACATTTCTGTATCTGTCTGTGTGTGTGTGTGTGTGTGTGTGTGTGTGTGCCTCTTTCACCCCCTCACCATCTGTATGTGTGTGTGTGTGTGTGTGTGTATCTGCAGCATAACGGGAGCGGTCAGAACAAACTGCCCGGCTCCTTCTTACTGCCACCTCCTCCTCCTCCGGTAGCGCGGCCGGTGCCGATGCCCCTCCCCCTGCCCGAGCACAAATCCAGCCACACACACCCTGAGAGCGGAGTCGGCTCCCCGGCCTCGCCCTGTAAGTGTCCGCTCAAGCACCAGACCCACCAGAGCCCTTGAAATCGCCCCATTACCGCTGCGCTAAAAACAACTCATCAACTCTTTGAGTGATAGGGCCACGATTTTTGACTATTAGGCCCGAAAAATACCTTACGCAAGTACACCAACACAGACAGTTTAATTTCACCTGTCGCTGCATTTTCAACAAAAATGTCAGAGCGCATAGTGAGCATTTGCTTAAAGTATCGTCTGCTACGGTCCGTTTTCTCTAAAAGTTAGTTAAACGGTTTACGTTTATATCTAGCTATCTGGATAATAAAATAACTTATTATCTGTGGTACAGATATTTTAAGGAAACTCTAGCGCCCCCTTGAGTACTGAAATGTTAAAGCAACAATAACACACTAATATGTATTTGAATTAAATTTGTTTATTGTCATTGTAGTTATACAACAAAATTTAGTCTCTCATTTGAAAAGTGCACACACACCCATTCCAAAAATATAATAATGTAAACAATTGGTACAGAATGTAAACGTAAACAGTGCAATTTAATAATAATAATAATAATAATAAATATGTACAATAGAAAAAAACAGAAAGAAAAAAAACAGCACCAGACTAAGCATTCCTGTCTGTATTTGCATACTTGCGTAAAGTATATTTCTGGCTTTAGATGCCCTGCTCTGCTCCATCTGACTTTTTTCTTTGTTCATTCTCCTCGTTCAATTCCCTTTTCATCCTGCTTTTATCTTTTATTTATCCGATTGCAATCAGTCACAGACTTTTGCAATTGAATGGGGATGGAGACACTTTGCTGCCTCTCATTGGCTGAAAAAAAGCAACCCCCCCCCTCCTCCAAAAAAAAACAGCCAATCATTCCCATAGATCAGCCTCCCTTCTCATCGCTCTCATGCACTTTTCATTTTTCTTTCTTTCTTTTCTTCCTTCAAGAGATCAAATTCAGGGCAGCTGGCATGGACTCCAAACAAACAAACAAAAAAATGACGCCCCACATTAAGCGCCTTTCCATTGACACATTAAGCTAAATACAAAAAGGAAATGTGTGTAGACGTGCAGGTGAAGGGATTTGTGATGTGTCTGGCAGTGTGTGAGAGCGGGCGGCACTGGGTTGTGGGTCTTTGCTTGGGATGTGTGTGTGTCGCGTGCTGTCAGCAGGGCGGGTGGGCAGCAGGAGGAGCCTGGTCGAGCCTACCTTTCAGAAGACCATCCCTTCTTTCTTGTTTTCTTCTCACACATCAGTGTTCTTTTTCTTACTGTGTTTTCTCATTCGTTCATTTCATATCTATGGAATGGTGTATCGGTCTCAACCTGTCGTATCCCTCCATTTAAAAATTTTTTTTTACCTTCCATCTTTCGGTGCTTTTACACACAACAGCCTTTTTCAGTCATATTTTAGACTCTAACAATCACTCACACACACACACACACACACACACACATTCACATACTTGCAAACATGCTCAGTCTCATAAACACCTCCTATTTCATGGAGTCCACTCCGCACAACTGCCCTGAATTTGAATTTGAAAGTTAATTGAAAGATTTTCTCAAATCTTTCAAATTTTGCTGTTTTCAACAATGTTTTCCCCCCCCCATTCAAATCATCCTTCCCATTTTACACTACAGCCCTGAATTTGGAAGTGGATTTTAGAATGTTTAAATTTGAATTTTAAACTGAAAGTTTGTATTTTTCTCCTTTTAAATCCTCCCTCCTACTTCACACACTTGGCGTGAATTTGGAATTTGAAAGCCCAATGAATTTTTTTATTCTAAATTTGTAATTTTTCAACAGAAATATTTTTTTTCTTTTCAGATTCAAGTAGTGTAGAACTTATTACTGTTATAAATGTGATTTCTGCACAACCAGCAGCAAAGAGACTGAATATTTCAAGCACTCACCCTGTCTGCCATTGGTCCAAGGACTATAATACCTAGAGAAATCTATCCATTAGCATTCCCATTCATCTCAGTGGCAGTTCTTTGGCTGGTGTGCTTGCTTATGTTTGATTATGGGTTCTCAGAGCCAAGCCCTTCAGTATGGACTATCCTGAGCTGTGTCATTAAAGGCAGCAGAAGGCAAACTGGCGGTGCTAACCAGCAAAACCTTGACCTTTTGACTCCAGTGTGACTGCATTTCTAGGACCTTTTTTTCCCCTTCTTTTATATGTATTAGCAGTTTATACTCTTTTAGAGCACTTACTATTCAATTCTGTATTTGTATTATTCATTTTCAGGACGAAGTTGTTGAATTATTTACATTTATATTGATATATTGTCTTCACCAACCCTAAACACAACCGTTGGTAACCTTCCTGAATGATTAAAACTGACTTGTTTCAATATACAAGGCCCTATATTCAGGTTTTAAATTCAGTTTTGATGGATAAGTTATTTTTCAACACAGAAACAAGATGTTTTCTGTGTATGTACGAAACAAGACTTTTCATTAACCACAGCTTGGCGTGGCGCTTCTCATCTGGTGTGTGACGGACTTAACAAAGTGCAGTAATTGGTAAAAGTGTTTGGCTACAAACTAGTGTGTTTTTTAGGACAAACTAGGGTCCTAGAGCTGCGGTCCTGAAACTGTAGCCTCCGGTATTGCTTGGTTCACCAACAGTGCACACTTCAAGCCACATGTTAATTTAGCATTTTTGTGCCAGTAATTAAAAAATGAGCTTGAAATTTTTACAATACGAGCCCGTAAATCACAGCTGTGAATGCTGACAGACGTGTGTGTGTCCCAGCAGCATACCCAGCGCCAGGCTCCACAGCTTCCAACAGGTTTGTCGGCATCGGATCACGGGACAACAACTTTCTGAACATCCCACAGCAGACTCAGGTACATGCACACACGCACATGTGTGTAAATCTGTTGATTAGCCTACCACAGACAGTGTGTGTATAAACAAACAGGAGACATGTTTACAGTAAATACACTTTCAATTGAGGCTTACCAGGCAAGCGGGGAGCATTTTGTCCATTTTGATTTCACTCGAACACACATACACGAGTTGCACATTTCTGCGTTTTAACCCTCAGGCCTGCTTGTCTATAGGCTTCTAATGAAAGTGTATTTACTGTAAACACATGTCCTGTTTGTTTATACATGCTGAGAGATGTGGTAATCAGCATCATGTTAAAGATGCAGTGCATAGGCATTAGGTTGAAAATAGCCCAGATTATTCCTTTAAATTGAAAATAGCAGGCTCTTCAGTCCAACCATCCGTCAATCATGTGTTTTTGATCAGCGAGTCTGAGCGCTGTTAAGTGCGTGTGGTTGGTAGCAGTCAGCGGCTCTCTGGGGGTTTGCTGAGGGACACGCTGCTCATGTCAAATGGATTTTGTGGCCGTGTTCCCACTCGCACCAGCTACAAAAACCACAAGCACTACCAATAAGACCAAACACATGGAAACAATCGTTTCCTCCTCCTACTCCTCACTGACTCCAAAACCAAATGTCTTATGATTCATCAGATTTATTATGCAAGTATGACGTTATATTGTCATCATCTTTGTATTGTAAATCCTGCATACACATTTCCACACTTGCAGGGTCCAAAACATACTTTTTACTTCATCTGTTGATGGTGGGTGAATTGAGAACATTTACCAGCAGTGAAAGTCTATTTTGCAATACCTTTAATAAGATTTTAAACACAATACCGTTCAAAACTTTCGTGTTTTAATGGGTTTTTTTTTCTGCTCTCCAAGACTGCATTTATGTGATCAAACAGTAAAAACAGTAATATTGTGAAATATTACTATTCAAAATAAGGTGTATTTGTATTTTAATGTAATTTATTCCTGTGATCAAAGCTGCATCATCAAAGAATCCAGAAGTGTTTATAAACTTTGATAATAATAATGACTTGAAGCATCAAACCAATCACCGACAGGGGCGGGTGTTGTTCCGACTTCGCGTCCAGCCGTGCACAAGCGCAAAACCTCACAACACCCGCCCCTGTTGGTGATTGGTTGAAACACTGTTTATTTTGGTTTTGAGTGGTGGTTGTACCCATTTGTTTTTGTGTGCAGATCTCAGAGCCTAGGCTGCAAACAGAGACGCGTTTTTTGGACGGCATGCTTATGGGGCGGGCAGCTAGCGGATCGTTAGGAAAGATTAGATGAATGTGATCATTTTTATTTTTTGGGCTTGAAATCACTGATACAACCTTTAAATTGCCATAATATTTAACAATATTACTGTTTTTGTTGTTGCAGTTTTAATCAACAAATGATTATATATCACATAAATGCAGCCTTGGTGAGCATAAGAGATTTCTTTTAAAAACATTATATATATATAAATAAGGACAGTATATACATATATACAGTATTGTCCTTATAGCTTTGGTATTATGCAATGACAGCACAAATTAATGTGCAGCTCTATTATATATGAGATTAGTCAGTCTCCATCTCTTGGTTAAACGCCACCTGTCACAAAAAAAATTAAGGCGGCCCATTGCGATTTTCTTTCTGTTCTTGTTCAGGTGGCTTATTGCAAAGAATATTCCACATATGTGCCACCACATGGAGTTCTGCAGGGAAAAAGTCCTTGATGAATCCTAGTAAGCTTCTGGTTATAACATTTCAACTGAGGAAAAAAAAGTTTAGCTCAAATTTAGCTCACAGTGTGGGCCGTACTGTCGTTCTTACTAACTTTTGTCATTTTTAACTTACTGACTGGCGAGTAATACAGTTTTTACATATTTCAGATGGATGTGCTGTGATGGACTGACAGTGATCTAGTTCACATGTGTTCAAAGTGCTTTTAACTTGCAGATCAGAGAGAGAGAGAGAGAGAGAGAGAGAGAGAGAGTCACGTCCCGACTGTCTGGTTGCCCTCAGCAACCAGACATGATGTCATAGGTAGTTGAACATGAACTTCAACAGGAGGGAACTTAAGAAAAAGGATGGACACTACTGGCGAGGATTACAGCGAGAGAGAAACAAAAAGATAATATGGGTCCCACAGGGGTCTTCAGATTGTAGAAGTTAAACTTCTAGTAATTTAAAACATCAATAAAACATCTTGTTTTAATCTTCAGATCTTTGTTTAACCATTAGTTTTGCCAGTGAAGCAGAGCCACTGATCTCTCTGAGCTGCTGGTCTGTAGGAGTGTGTGTGTTCAGCAGTGTGTCCACTGTACTCTAGTGGTTATTCTGAGAACTGTTCCTCTCAAGTGTGTGGAGGACGCTGATCGAAACTTCAAACTTTAAAGAAATGGTTCTCTTATCAGTGCAAATTATGTCAGTGAAATGTTTGCATATACTGTACTTGCCTTCATGTCTTTCCAGAACCACATGACTTTCTGCCTGAAACCTGGAAATGTCAAGGCATTTTTAAATTGTGAATTTTTTATATACACTACCTTTCAAATGTTTGGGGTTGGCAAGGTTTTTGAATGTTTTTTGAAATATGTCTCACCAAAGCTAATAATATTGTGATATATTATTACAATTTAAAAGAACTGTTATATTTTAAAGTGTAATTTATTCCTGTGAAGCTGAATTTTCACATGGATAATAATGTCACTAGGAATCTGCAAATATTAAAATGCATTTAACTTTGGTTTCAACTATTTATGTAAAGATTAAAATGCATACATTATGAATACCATAATGTCTTGTTGTATATAAAAGCTTGAAGTGAATCTTCTTTTCATTTAATGATTCCTTTCTGAATTAAAAGTTTAATTTCTTTGAAAAAAAAAAAAATCTTTAAAAAAAAAACAACAACTTTTGAATGTAAGTGTTGTGATTACATTTAAGTCATCATTATTTGCTGACAAATGTCTTCTGAAAACCCTCCACTGTATCTGTTTTACAAACAAATATATGCTCCATTTTACCCAAAAACAATTCAACATTTTGAATGACATGAGTGGAGTAAAATTTACATAATTTTCATTTTTGAGTGAACTATTCTTTTCAAGATGAATTGGTTAGTCTCACATTCCTGCCTAATATCTGAGATTTCTAAAGTTACCTAGTTTGTTTCTGTTAAACATATTGATGTATTTTTGAATGACATGAGTGGAGTAAAATTTACATAATTTTCATTTTTGAGTGAACTATTCTTTTCAAGATGAATTGGTTAGTCTCACATTCCTGCCTAATATCTGAGATTTCTAAAGTTACCTAGTTTGTTTCTGTTAAACATATTGATGTATTTTTATGATGACTCACCTTTATTTCCTTTTTTTTTTACAGTCATGGTTCCTTTGACAAGACTTTTCATGAACACACAGACAAAAATCCACAATGAAAACTGGAAATGGAGTCACGAAGCTAAGTATGGAACTTTCCCACATGCCCCTCTGTAAAGTCTCACTCACACACAAACACACACACACACACACACACACAAATACACACACAATTCCCAAAACACTGGCAAATCTGGAAAACTTCAGCATTACCCTGCCAGTCTGGAGAGCTCAGAGAACCATTCAAACCATCCAAAGGAATGATGCAACAGCTCAACGTCTTTGTCGTGTTCCTGAGGCATCCAGCACATAGACCAATCCGTTTTTTAATTTGTTCATTCATCCACCAGTCATACGCCATGGTGAGGAAAATCCATCTCTTCCCAGTCAGAACTCTATTCGGAAGTTGAACTCGTCGAAAAGGGACATTTGAAATGGAACCTGGATGATGTCAATCACGGACGCGTGTGATTGGATGGAGAGACTCGGCGGGAGCCTTCTGATTGGCTCTGGATTTGCTGATCTTGGTGACGCCCTCCAGCGCAGTGTGAACTCGACATCCTCTCGCTGTTTACACGTTGACAAGCAATAGACTGTGAGCGAAACTACAGATAACACTAACCGTGTGCAATTCACCTAAACATATGCACTATATGATTAATGATAAGGGATGACAGATGCTTTGGCCTTAGATTTGCGATGTGGAGTCAGGCTACATGTGTCTAAGGTAAAACACACACACACAGCACAGCGACAGAACACACAAACACACACATCACAGCATCATATAGACCACTGATGACAGGAATGGGAAGGGTCAAGCACGAGTGACCTTAATGTCAAGCTTCTGACTCAAAGATCATTTTTCATTTTGTAGTGTTTATGAATTAAAAGGCCAGTGATTTGAGTCATGAAATCGATCGATTGGAATGACCTAGAGGGTTTTGGTGCATCCATCGCTGACCTCTTCACCAGCATCGATCAGTCAGCCCTGAACACAAGGGCTTCTTCTGCTTTACTTTGCATTTGGTTTTGCAGTACATTTTTGGGTGGATGTCATAAAACCTGTCCAGGTCATATTTTACCCCAAAACCAAAAGAAAAAAATACAATGATTTAATTTAATTGTGAAGTAATTTTCATAATAATTGAGGCCTTTTTCCCCAAAAAATTATCATCACCATAATGCAACAATCTCATTCTCTTGTAATGCAAAACATATCATTTATCATTATTTTTTATTTCTTAAATAATGATTCCAATTTGTTTACCTATGGCCGATAATGTGTTTAATTGTATTCACAGTGCAAAAAAATCTCAATGACCCCCAAATATGCTTAATTTTCTTTATCATTTTTTTATTTTATTTCTTTTGTTTCAGTAGTGAAATGTGACTTTGACGTGTTTTTGTGACATTCGCCCTTTCACTTGTGTTTGTTTTCTGGTTTTGCGCGATTTTAGTTTGCGTAGCGTAGCCGCTCCTGCTCCGGCAGATCGGACTGCATGTTGAATTGTGCTTTCCAAAGTGTTTTTTGTTTTAGTTTTAGAATTACAGTTTAAGAACAAACGGACAATCTCTAGTTTTCATTAACCAGATTTTTGGGGTCGCTATGATTTCGACAGTGCTCTGCCCTTCCTACCAATCACATTCTCCATCACTTTACAGTTCGTTCATAACTCAACTTTTTGTTTCAGTTCACCGGTTCAGCCTGACTCACAAGACAATCTACGTATGGCTGCCATTTCATTTAGCCTATCAGCTCAGTGGTACATACACGCACACATACACAAACATTGCACTATGACACATACCCACGTCATTAAAGGACAAAGGGAAACCTTTCAACTCAGACCCCTCGATCAAACATGATTTAACAGTATGCAAATGTACATCATATTTAGATTTTAGATGAACTCAAAACAGAAAATGTAATTTTCAATAAAAACACTCGAAAGCACTGACCTCACTAAATAACTGGACTGCCTGGCTGTCAATCACATGTCAGGGACTCTGATTGGCTGAGAGCTGACGATTTCATCATCCACTTGAAACACATCAAAGTGCCTCGGTGTCCCCTTTACATGCAATTCAGGGTCTTCACTTCATGTATAAGCTACAGAAAATATGTACAATATGTATCATGGGCTTAGCAAACAACATATGAGCAACTGCAAACATCATATTTATAGATATATGTTATCCAGAACATATCATACTATGTGTGTGTGTATATATATATATATATATGGACATATGTATAGTTCTTCCGCTGTGAAATTAGCTCTACGGCAGTCTAGTTATTTTCTGATCTTTAACCCGAGTCAGTGAGGTCATCGGAAAAGTGTCCAAACATACTGAAACCCACAAACATCAGATCATCTCTTCAGAAGCGCAGGTGTCGAATCGGGTCAGTGCGAAGAGATCAAAAAACACACACAAACACCTTCAGAACAGAAACAAATTTGTCCATTTTCTGTTGAAAAGTGTTATTATTGAGAGAAAAAAAAGTTATATGTGGACTGAGCCGTGTGCAATGTGTTGGGTAGATATCTGTGTTTGTCTTCAGATTTTTAAGAAAGCGAAGCAAGTGAAAAAAAGACAAAAAAAAAAAAAAAAGTTAAGTCTGCAAGCTCCTGGACTCTAAACATGAGGGCCACAAAAAGAATCCCAGTCTTTGTAAGCGTTGGGGAATTCAATTTTTACTTTTCATTTATCTTTTTTTAATGTTTTATTTGTAAGCTTTTGTTTTTAAACTATTTCAGGGGTGGGGCTGAAGGAACGATTTTACAAAAGCAAATGTATTACAACAAACAAAAAGAAAAGAAAATACTGGTGCTTCTGTTACTCATAAGTGAATAATACCACACCAGAACGACTGTTTCTGATGAGACGAGTTTTACGAACCTCTGTTTCTCTCTTCTTCTCTTTTGTATTCACTAAGGGGGGTTCAGATTTTTTTATCGGTTCTGACAAAAGGCATTTTACTACAACCTTTAAGAAAGCAGTGCCCCTTCTTACTCCTTCAAATGTCCAGATATATGGTGCGTTCAAGTCATGTCGGAAAGATCGTATTTATGAGGCACGAAGAAATGGAAAACTCGCGACATGGAGCAAACAGTGTCTCTGCATTTGCCAGAAAATTTGTTGTTTTTATTTTCATTTACAAAAAAGATAGCTTAGTTGCATATACAAAACATGATATTAGACTATTGCACAATTACTAAATAATAGTAGCCCAATGATTCAGTTCACAGCACTTTCATAAATTGAATAAAAGTAAAAACACACCATTTTGTAGAAATAGTTAAAGGCCCACTGAAGTGCCTTGGAACGCGCAGCTTTGTATGATACGTTGATGTAATTTCCACTGAAACAGGGACATATTGAATGGCTCCTCCCATTTATAGCATAGGGGGCGGGACGCTTTAGATTCTAGAGAGCATTTGATTGGACAGAAGATGTGATGAGAAGCTGAAGGCCAAGGTGATGTCATAAAAATCCATGACCCATTTTAGCGGAAGTGAGAGACTCTTCAAAACTCAAAAGTTTGAATGCTAATATCTCCTAAATGCCAATTCTGTCATTGTATAGCAACACACCAGCTTATTCATAACTTTAAGGCTACCATATTCATACTAAAAACTAAAAAACGTAAATTTTCAGGAGGCCTTTAATGCTGCCTTCACATGCTATTGAAATCATCGCAAATAGGCTACGAGCTACATCACTTTGTCTTTTCATTGAAGTAGTTCATATATACATATAGGCTATGTATAACTATTTGAAGCATATTGTATGTTTTATACAGCGCTAAAATAGCCTGTATTTGACCGAAATACGTGTTATTCAAAATTAAACATCTTCAATACATTTTGGCTTCAGTAAGATTTCCCCAAGAATATACCTGGTGTCCTCCATGATTCATATTCTCTCCGACAACAATTAAAGCACTTAACCGCCACAAGTTTGTAATCGCGACTTCAGAAGTGGGAAGTAGGAAGTTTCCGATAGCATGTGAGGCCAGCATTAACACAACCTTGCTGTACATGTTTGTGTAGAAGGGACAAACGCCAACATGCTCCGACCAGAGTCTCTTGAAAGCACCTGACGTCACTACGGCCTCGCGACTTGTAAAAACGAACTTCCCAGGAGGACTTGAACGCACCAAAATACCAGACAAAAATGCAGAAATTAGACTATGTTTTGGTTGGAGGAACGGCCATTATTAAGAGTGAAGATTCAGAATACACTAGGGTTGGTTACAATCAGTTCACATTCGCTCCAAATCTTGGTGAGATCGTGTCAATGTAAACGTGAGTAGGGTTTTGTTAGTCATAGTTTAGAGCACACGTGGTTCAAGACGAGAGGCAGTAACGCGTCGGGGGGGAAATCAGTGCCGCGGAACGTCCTGGAAACACTTCCTGTATGTAAATGAGCTCCCATAGTGTTCGTGCTGTAGTGTATAGGTGAGCATTTAAAGGTTGTCCCATTCAAAGTGCCTTTTGTTCACAGACACCATCTTGTAAATGATGAACACCCGTCTTTCCTTCTTCTGAGCTTTCTCAAGCCGTATACACAGTATATAGTACTACACGAAAATGGATGTGATTTCGTTCTTTTTATTGTACAATGATGGAAAAACAAAAAAAAAGGTAAAAAGGCAAAAAAAATAATAATTCGGGTCCCTTTCTCTCTGTACCTCTTGTCTTTATCGGTCTCTCGCTCTTGGCACTGTAGATGTCTATCCTTATCTTTCCTCCCTCTCCCTTCTTTGATGAAAAATGTTGACCCTCTTTTTCTCTTGAGCAAGATGTTGTAAACTGTTATATCCCTGTCTGTATGCTTCACATGTTTATATCATACACATCTCTCCCTTTTTCGGTCAAACGCAGTAGAAACTGACCCGGGACCGTCCCGCTGACCATTCCTACATCTGTGGCAGTGACGGCGTGTCTTGGGACGCGGTGCGGTCCCGGTCTTTTTTTGTCTGTAGGTGGAGAGCACTGGACCAGGAGATGCACAACAGCTCTGTCATGCTTGTTTGTCTTGTATTTATTTCAGTTTTATTCATAAAGTGCATTGGTATAATTAAAGCACCTTTTTAGTGGTTGTTTGAGACTAGCTGCTTAAAGAACTTGACTGATGATTTGCACCTTACGGAGGGATTTAATCAGGAGACATGATGCACTAAGTATAACATGCCATGCATTTAGAAGTATTGATCCAGATGTGGCGGCGACATCGTTGCCAATGGCTTGGACTAGTAACAGACAGGTTGCATGTTCAAGTTCAAAAGCAGCTGTGAATTTTTGCAAGCAACATATTTTAGCAGTGAACAATTTTTTGGAGGAAATAGCATAAGATGCATAAATGCCTGGTCACACCAAGAATGGTAACTGTCTAAAACGTTCATCATTATTGATAATTTTAATAATAAATCTGATGAGAAAAGTGGAGTCCAGACTACAACCAATGTTATTGTTGGACTAACTTTCAGAAAGTTTTTTCCAGCCAATTAATGATAACATTGACAGCCAATCAGATTCCATCTTGCTTTGAAAAGCTTGAGCATTTAAAGCAGCAGACACAAATCTGTGGGTCACGTGTGTTTATATAAAAAAAACAATGGAAAAACGCGTTCTGTGTGAACGGCCCCTTATGGTGCGTGTGTGAATGCTAATACAGTTGTCGTTCTTGGTGTGAACCAGCCTTAATTCAGGGTTGCATGAGCCAGTCGAGCAACTGCCATTGAGATGCTTGTGTCCCTGGAGTGTGCATATGATACTTTAAATGAGTGTCATCTAAATTAAACTAATCCATCATTAATATTTCAATTAATTATTGTACATTCATTTACTTTTGTTTTCTTTTTACATGCACGCCATGCTCAAGTGATTAGGGTTAAGTTAGTAGCACCAAAATCAGTATTATCGATCATCCCTCCATCTATACTGGCATGGATTATTAGTTGCGTTCTTTTATTTATTCCCGAATCTGCCCCGACTCACTCGTGCACATGTAGCCGAATGCATATTTAACTATCTAACCGGACTGTGTTTTTAGGCCAGCGCCTCTGATCCAGTGCTCTCCGTCCCCCGGAGCCCTTGCCAATCTGCATGTGTTATTTACAGATTCTTTTCCATTATAAAAACTAAAACGTTTGTAAAGAGCAGCACCTGATTGAATAAATGATGTTCTTGACTGTACAAAGATCCTGGTGTGGGTTTTGTTTTATGATGTGAAATAACCACCAACTCTGTTCTTTGCAATAAGGTTTTATTGATCCCAGAAGAGTTTTACTACAGTAAATCATTAATTACTAATAAACAGGCCTGCGTGAAATCTGCATCAATAGAAAGTTCAACGCATTCCTTTATTAAAGAATTTGATTATACATTATTCAGTCAGCAATAAAAGCATAATACTCTGTTGCGTTTTTACCATTTTTAAAGCCATTCCCCAAATCTTCAGATTCCACGTAGGCCTGCTGATAGGTAAACAAAAGTATTGTCTGGCAGTTTGGCTACTACATTAAAAAGGAGCATTTCTGTGCTATGAGTGAAAACGATGGTGGATTGATGCCGAAAGCTCTTTCTGTCTGTAAGAGGTGAACGTTACAAGACTTTACTTCGAACAGAGGAACCCATCGTCAGCTTTACACTGACATGCTTCAAGGAAATCTCTTTTTGACAGGACTCAAGAATCTGGCAGGACAAAGTATCATCATGCTGGTACAGGTCTCTATAGTGTGCCAAAAACCTCTTTCCTGGATAAAGGTACAGGTTGGTCCTCATGTTATACAAGAAAATATAACAAGATCTAACATCTATGGGAAATTATGCTTATTTATACTCATGACCTTTGTTTTGCAGTTCTGACAACAGTTTCAATATGAAGTTTTTTTTTTTAAGTCAACATGAAATTGACGATTTACATTCTTGTGGAAGATTTGTGAATGTACGGTATTCTGTGCAATCTTTCATCAAAATAACTTGTCAGACGAGAAGGCACAAATTCTACCTTTTTGTAATTAGATTTCCGGTTTAACTCGCAAACTCATCAGATTACAGAAGTGAAAGAGTTTGCGACGGCCATTTCATGTTGACTTTAAATAAGACAAATTTAGTATTAGGACAAGTCTTGAATTTTGCGACATCCTCCATCAGTGTACATTCAAACGATCATCACTCAGATTATGATATTCTACACAATATGGATTCATTTACAAAACAGCATCAATTCAGGTCATTTGTGTTGCTGATAATGTTATAGAAATGCTATCGGTTGCACTAACTGGTTTCATATATTGTAATGTTATTGACACATTCTTTAGAGGTGTGTGCTGGGAGAAATACAGAAATAGCTCTGGGTTTTAGAGAAATATATAAAATCCTCCATTAGACACATTATTAGTCCTTTTCCCCAACTAAAAACAAGCAAATGCGTATGCCTACCTCTAACCTCCTCAGAGCCCATAATACTACTATGAGAGCGTTTGCTTTCAATTGATGCTGATTTAGTCAAATATTCCCTAAGGGAACACGAGCGCGCGCACGCACACACACACACACCCCTTCAACATGCTAGAGTGCATTCAACCCAAATGCTGTCAATTCCATTGGAATTTGTTCACCGTGTGATTTGCATCCGCCCCGTCCCCGACCGGTCTGCCAGTCGCCCCTTGACTTGTAAACTCAAAGAAATAATGTCCCGAGTAGATGCAGTGCTTGTGTGGTGGCGGGGGAAGGGGCACATGGGCTCTCCACGACTCTCATTCGTCCTCGAAATTCTGATTGAGCAGGAAGTTGGCGGCCAGGTTCTCGTTCTTCTCGCAGGCGAAGTAAGCCTGGACCGCCAGAGCTTCTGAAAACCCCAGAGCTTTTAACTGGAAGAGACACACAGACAGTCTGGATTACTCACTTCCCGTCTGTATGATGCAGGGATATTACAGATAAAATCATTTTTGTCACTTGAATTAAAACTGAAATAAAATGTAAGCCTTAAACTGTTTTATTTCAGCTAGTTGGCAAGGAAACATTTCTCATTTTCATTTAGTTGATTAAAGCTAGAACTGAAATACAAATGAATGAAAACTACACTACGGGAATAATTTTGGAATAGTTTTCAAAGTTGCGGACTGTATTTATTTGATCAAAAATACAGTAAAACAATAACAGTTTAAAAGTTTAAAATACAGTTTAAAATAACTGTTTTGTATTTGAATATATTGTAAGATGTAATGTATTCCTGTGATCAAAGCTGAATTTATCATCATTACTCCAGTCTTCAGTGTCACATGATCCTTCAGAAATCACTCTGATATGATGATTTGATGCTCAAGAAACATTTCTGATTAGTATAAATGATGCTGAAAATTCATCTTTGCATCACAAGAATAAATTACATTTTTAATATATTCAAACAGCTATTTTAAACTGTAATCATATTTCACAATATTACAGTCTTCACTGTATTTTTAAGCAAATAAATGCAGCCTTGGTGAGCATTAAAGACTTTCAAAAGAATGTAAAAAATCATACTGACATTAAAAATAAATGAATATAGCAAAAAACAACAAAATAAAAAGTATACTTTTTTTAATCGAAAAAAATGTCAAATATTAATAAAAACTATAATAGTATCATCTCAATGATACTGGTATGACGCAAACTAAGCAGCAGAAATGAGTGGAAGCTAAGATCTAATCTAAGGTTACTTCAGGGGAATTGCATTCGAATGCACCATTAGTAAATCAATGAAGCGGTTCATGACTGTACAGGGACTGTGACTCCATGGCGTTCACTCACCCTCTCGATGGCTTCTTTCTCCTGTTGCGTCACTTGGATGTAACTCTCGGGCGTTGCCTCATCACCGATAGCACCCAGATCTCCAAACTCTGCCCCCTCGCCCCCCTCGCCCTCGCCCACCGGTGCGTTCAGCATCTGGATGAAGCGCTCCTGATGCTGGCTGATTTGCTGCGGTCAGTGAAACACATGGTCACACCGTGAGTAAAAGGCTCCACACATGCACACACAGACTGAGGAGGGGCGTTCTCATCACCTGCAGTAGTTCGGGGTTCTCCTGGCCCAGCTGCTGCAGGAGGGCCGGCAGGAGAGACGGGTTCTGCTGGATCACCTGCCTCATGCTCTGGAACTGAGGCTGAGAGCGCAGGAACTCCAGGGGGTTCTCGCCTGCAGCAACATTACACTTCACTCACGCTTAAACTACTACAGAACACTTTTGTTGCTTGAAATAAAACTAAAAGAACATTAAAAAACCCATATTTTGTTTTAGCTAGTGTCCAAAGCAACATTTTATTTTCAGTTAGTTTAACTTGAATAATTAAAACTGGGGAAAAAAAGTATAAAAATGAAAAAACAACAAAATTACTGAAACTTTCAAAATAAATTGATACTACTCAATGATACTACTGATAAATAACATACTGAAAATATATTTGCAATGAATTCAATGAGCATTTTATTTTAATTTAAAATTTAAATCAATAAATCCCCATTCAAAGTTGTACAATTGGTCCTTTACAACCAAGAGCTATTTTCAAAACTACTTTTGGTTACACTTTATTTTAAGGTGATGCAGTTACATAGTACTAAAATAAGTACTTAAAAATTATTAATTAACTACATGTACTACTACTTACTATAGAGTTATGGCTAGGGTTCGTTTTAGGGTTGGTTAGTTGTAATTATGTATAATTTACTAGTATTACTATAGTAAGTACATGTAGTAAGGTGTAACTACCTAACTTTTAAACTCAGCAGTAAAAATGGATTTAAAGTTTGTATTGATTCATTTTCAACTATAATTCAAACTTCTAAATTTGTTTGCGTCATCACTCAATAGTCATGAAAGTCTCAGCGCGAATTTTTTCCTATTGATTAAAATGTAACATATTACATATCATATTGTTTTATTTATGTACAAATTATTACATATTCTTTTTGTGCTAACTTATTAAAGAACCGTGTCGAAATTTGCTTTCATTATTTTTGCCTAATGTACAAAACCATTCAAAAGTTTCTATTTCAAATAATGCTGTTCTTTTGAACAAAAAAAATGTATCACAGTTTCCACAAAAATATTTTAAAAAAATGTCCTGCAGGTTTTCTGAAGGTATATGCAAGATGTTTTTAAGACCAAATAAGGATAAGGAGTAAGTTTAATGGAACACAATACGTTCAAATATTCTCTAACACAATGAGTTGTATTAGCAACTCCCAGCAGATCTCCATTACTTTTTCATTCATTTTACAAAAAAAAGTTTTTACTCTCAAACTGCAAATTGCACAGCATTTAAAAAAGAATTCATGTTTACTGTGAAGCACGTTTATGATTAAAACAAGAACAAACATCTGCCGATGGGCTCAGAAAAATCTACTTATTTCAAAGGGAAGTTTTGAGAACTCATTGACATATGTTATTTTATTTAAGCATGGATTTAATTTTGTTCATTTTCCCAAGACTTAATTTAACAATTGCATCTCACATAAATGTATCTTCATTTAAAGATGTTTGTATCGGAAAACAGGACAAAATTGCATGCAACATTTAATGCCATGCCTTATTAAACCCTCTGATTTAAACCCTTCCAAAGGTCTTCATTTGTGTAAGGATGAATTAAGACCATTTAAGACTTAAAAGCCTGGTTTCACAGACAGGGTTTAGATTAAGCCAGGAATTGCCCTTATTTCAATTAGGACATTAAAGAAGCTTTTATAAACGTGCCTTAGAAAAAAAAAAAAATCTTTGTATCTTGAGACAAAACAATGACAGTGACATATTTTAAGATGTATCAGTGCAAGTTGTGTTCAGTTAAAACAGCACAAACATGCATTTTAGTCTGGGACTAGATTTAAGCCTCATCTGTGAAACCGGGGTTAAGACGCACAGAAACCCTGTATTAAGCAACTGTTTTCACCATTAATAAGATGATGTAAGAGTGAGTGAGAAGAGTGAGATTGCTTGAAATGATGGTTCCTCTCATTGTAAAGAAAGCACATGTACGTGAGTTAGCAGCTCACCTTCAGTGGGCTGTGTGTCTGTGGGGAGCTGGACTGGAGCAGGACGGGTCTCCTGCACTGGGACGGTGGGGATCCCCTGAAACAACACACTCAGGTTCACAATCACGTAGTGTTCGTAAAACATGCAGGAGAATAAACATGAGAACATGTGCCTGGCATCCTGAATGCATTAGGAAAGAAAGCCCCACTCACATTGAGCAGATACTCCACAGCGCGGTGAGGGTTGTTATAACTGGCCTTGAGCGCCGCCACCACTTTATCTCTCTCATAGCCCATAGACATGATATTTGTGAGCATGGCGTCGTACTCCTGACCTGTAACTACAAAATCACACATGCAAGAACATCTGAGAGAGAAAGACTGGATGTTTGTTAATTAATGCTTCTTTACACGTATGCTGCAAATTAACCATCCAGAAAAGTTTTTTTTTAAGAAAAGCTGAAAAGGCAATGGTCCCAGCATGATTTTCTAATTACCTAATGTTGAAGACGCATCTTCCCCATCAGCCACCTGACCTGTGCGACTGCAAAACACACACACGCACATTAGAATTATAACTTTATATGATTGAGGGTGCTGTTCGTATAGTACAAATGCTCAGCGACAAACATTAAAGTCACCATGAAATCAAAATCGACAATTGATATTTTTGGAAAAAAAAAAAATTTTTTAATTCATGTGTCCTCGTAACCTTTAATCAAAGTAACTTCCCCTCCCTCTTGCAGCTCTTCTCTTCTTTGATGATGTGTTTACTGGCGTGAGGGCGGAGCAACCTGTCACTCACATGAGATCCACCAATAGCAAACCACAACCATCCAATCAATTCCCAATGGACAAGATCAAACCCCGCCCTTGTTTCATACCAACTTTAATTTTAACTAGCATTGAGGGTAATTTTAAATATTGGTATATCTAACAATAAAATGTACAATATTTTTTTTTCATATTAGATCATTATGTATTAGAATCAGGGCATGGCGTTAACTTTTTTTGCTCGACAGCCACTGTGGTTAGTGGTTTTCCAAAGTTTCTAGCCACTTATTTTCACTGGCCACAATTTTGACATCGATACCATGGGGAAAAACTGCCATAGAGATATTTTCTATATTATCTCATAATTTGGCAGCAGGAAATCCGCTAGCTGCCCGCCCCATAAGCAGGCTGTCCAAAAACCGCGTCTCTGTACGGCATGCTTATGGGGTGGGCAGCTAGCGGATCGTTAGGAAAGATTAGATGAATGTGATCATTTATTTTTGGGCCTGAAATCACTGATACAACCTTTAAGACCTGACGCACGCATCCATTGTACTGTTACACATGCGTTTTCTTTCTCAACTCTTTACGTTCACTTAAAACATAACTGACTGTTTACGTGAATACTCGCCAAGACTTGCATTTTGACATTATTTTGTGTGTATTTGACTGTTTAAGCGCAATAAGCAGCAAAAAATAACTCATTTTATAACTGAGGCGGCTTTATGTGCCGCCCTCTGGGTGTGAGCGCAAAATCTGCGGGAGTGAGTAAAATGATGCGCATTACGTGCAATCCCACGCCAAAATTCAAGCCCTGTAACACCATCAATATTCATCCGGAGCAAATGGTGTGTATCGCAGCTGGTATCGTGTATCTGTTCTGCGGAAAATGAGTATTAAAAGAGTTTCAGTTTCAGTTTCGACATGTATCAGTAAATCTATATTTTTGACAACACTAGATTGCACTTAGTTTAATATTTCAGATGCCTTGATGGACCAAAATCTAAGGTTACGTATGATTCATTATCTTGTTAGGAAAACATATTTTCGCTCTCACAAAAGCAGTCGTGCCCATTCAAGCAAATGGATCTACTGCAGTATAAATACTATTGAAAAGTATATAATTTCTGCAAGGAATCATAGTTTAGTCTCACTCTTCGGGACTCTGAACAGGTGAGACGGTTGCAGGCGGGTCGTCTGAACGCTCGTCACTCGGGATGGGGATGGCTGCAGGGGCCGGAGGAGGAGGAGGAGGAGGAGACGAGGAAGAGGAAGACGCTGCGACAGATTTGGGTGGCTCTGAGGGTGGGGCGGGTGGTCCTGCTGCTTTCGTCTGGACGGAGAAAAAACAAACAAATTAAATAAGTCTGATCTTTTTAACTGCATGATTCATTTCCAATTCTTATGGTCAGAAACATTTCTGACAACTGACCTTTGACACCATCACCACCACAAAGTTCTTCTCATCGATTTTGTACTCCTTGATAGGCGTGTCATCCTGCAGGATTTTCCCGGCATAGATGAGCTTCTGTCCTGCTACGGGGAAACTGTCTCGGCCCTTCTCAGCCTCGATCTTCTCTTTCAATGCCTTCACCTGAGGAAAAACGATCTTTTATAATAGTTCAAATCACACATTTACGTCACAGGAAAGGAATACACAGTATTTTAAGCAACCAAACATCCTCTCATAATATTATTATAACAGCATATTTATAATAGATGTATATATAAATCCTATACTATAAAATACCAACCTGACAAATTAATGTAATTAACACTTTAAATATACAGACATATTTCTTATCATCTATCAATCGCCCAACGAATCATAAATGAATGGACGTCTTGAATTGACGCCTTCACATCCTTCTTCGCTCGAAATACTCTGCTGTTATGGATATTCATTCACTCAGAGTACTTTTACTTGCTGTTAACGTATTAAAAAACGCGTAATACCGTCTGGTCATCGTCGATGTCTATTTGAATGGTCTGCTGCTGCAAAGTCTTCAGTGTGATCTGCATGACTGCTCTGTCTCTGTCGTCTTCTTTCTTCTTGATTCGGGACCTTTGTACACTTTTATATCCCAAGGAAATGTTTGGTTTTGAAAGCGAGGGACAGTTAATAAGCGATTAGAAATGTAGCTCTCTAGCTAACAAGCTAAAAACACGCCTGTCAGGTGCGCTGCGTCATCTTCTTCGATGGTTTGGAAAGCCAGGCGGCGCTGAAGAAGGAGTTCAGAAACACACTGACACCGTTCGGGATTTAGGGGAATGACAGTTTTAATTAAGTTTTGGAAATATACAAGAACGGAAAATAAAGATATATATATATATATATATATCATGGAGATTTTCAAATGTATTTATAGAATAGTGTTAAGATACAAAAGTGAAATGGGCTTCCTTATGTTCCCAAATATTTGGTATCAATGGCAGCTTTCGGTGAAGAAACTACATTACCCACAATCCAAGGCTCAACCGACTTCCGGTCCAAGAGTTTGTAAACAATGAAAGGAGATATGTAGTCGTCAAGAGGTCTTACCTAAAAATATTGCCCTGCACAGGCCATAATAACTGCATATTATATGTCACGCATACCGGGCACACCCGTGAGGATTAAACCGACCGGGAAGTGAACGTTTACCACGATTTCGGCTTTTTAAAACATATTTTTTTGTGTGTCAAAATCGAAAGCGTTGGCTGGCGAGGCGTTTGTTTTTCTACATAGACAGACATCAGACACAACGGGCTGCAGAAAGGACGACCCGTGAACAGAACTGAGTCTTTTAAAGGCCACATAGGCGTGAATTTGGAGGGTCTGTTGTGCCGTTTAGGGTCAGCTCAATGGGGAACTGTCTGTCTTCTCAAGGCGCTGATGATCTGTCCTTGCTGAACGAGTCCGAGGGGGCGAGTCTGCCCGGAGAGCCTCCGCCACCCTACCAGGTGTGTGTGTGTGTGTGTGTGAGAGAGAGAGAGAGAGAGAGAGAGAGAGAGAGAAACAACCACAGACAGTTCTGTCCGAACGACAGACATTCAGCTGCTCACAATACTGTCTGACTGCAGACAAGCTCAGATTGTTTGGTGTAACTGTTATGTATGGTAGTAAAGAGCACTGACTGTGTGAGATCTTGATCTACAAGAACAGCAGGTAAAGTTTTCTGTTGGCACTTGGCAGGGTTTTGAGAAAATCAGTTGGTCATACCACAGTAATATGCATCTTTAGCAGGTTGTTTGTCATTCTTTTGGACGCTTTGGTACTATTGCATTCTAGGATATAAATACCAAATTAAGATATTGTTAAGGAATTTAAATAAATAAAGACATATCGTAATTGTTATTCCATATGTTTAATATATGATAAAAACCAAGTAAAATAAATAATTTGCCATAACATACTGAAAGCCTGCTTTACATTTGAAAGAAAATGTCCTTTAAGTACAACACATCTATACTCATTTCATTAAAACTACAAAACTTGCGACACAACATAATTGTTATGACATGACTAATTTACTCTGTAGTTTTTTTTTATTGTATTTACTTTGTTACACTCAATTAAAAAATAGGTAACCCTTTATTTTAGAGTCCTTCTTACATAATATTACATGTACTTATTGAAGTGATAACAGTGAATTATGCATACTTACTTGCAGCTAACCCTTAACGCAACCCTATTGTTATTGATTTTACTCAGTACTTAAATGTATAATTATTACTCTGTAACATGGCAAAAGAACAAAAAACAATAATAATATAACAGAGTGAATGTGTAAAAAACAAACAAAAAAATTTGTGTAAATGAAAAACTTTAGAATTTGTATTGTTTTCAAAAGTTTCTTGTTTTGTGTTCTGATGTTTACAAGAGTTTCAGAGCACATATTAAATGGATAGGTCGTCAAAAAAAGGATAATTCTGTCATTATTTAGTCACCCTCACATCGTTCCAAACAGTAAGACTTTCGTTCATCTTTGAAACACAAATGAATGTCTTTTTGATGAAATCTGAGAGCTTTCTGTCTCTCCATTGACAGTCTACGCAACTACCACTTTGACGCTTCAAAAAGTCCATAAAGAGATCATAAAACTAATCCATATGAATTGAACGGTTTGGTTAACATTTTCTGAATAGACACAATCACTTTATATGATAAACAAATTGAATTTATTTTTTAATTCACGTATAAATATCAAACAGTGAACATAAACAGAAGCTTAATGCGCACGAACAAAAGCTCACTGTTCTCAAACGTGCTGCGTAACACGAGAATGAACCTCATTGGTTCTCGCACGTCAACTAAACATGCTTGATCTTACGTTTATAATGATAGTTGTGTGCGTTGATGAATGTTTGTTTATATGTGAATAAAAGCTTAAATTCAATCTGTTCATCACATAAAGCGATCGTGTCTCTTCAGAAAATTTGTACTAAACCGCTCAATAAAATTAAATTCAATCAGTAAATAAATATGTATATGAGTAAATATATTGACCCTGTAAAATTTTGCTAAAGGAATTAAAAGGTTATTTAATTTTATTTTTCAGGAAAGGTTATTATTTGTACATAAAGTAAAAATATCACATGGTTCTAAGTGTAAAGCTTTTAAAATGTTTCTGTCTTGCCCATTTTAAAGTTAATCTAAAATGAGAGAGAAAGGGCAATAAAAAATATTTTTTCATCGCATATGATATGAAGAAATCTACTAATGGTTGCATTCACAGACTAATATCGATGAATATGTTTATGCCATTTCCTTTATTTTGTTACACTCTCGAGCAGAGGTAGGCAAGTTCGGTCCTGGAGAGCCACGGTCCTGAAAAAACCATCTCCTGCCTGTAGCCTTAGTAATCCTGAAGACGTTGATTAGCTTGTTCATGTGAGTTAGATTAGTGTTGGAGATAAACTGCAGGACAGTGGCTCTCTAGGATCGGACTTTCTCTAGAGTGTCGATGCTGCCTCAAAGACATGTCCCTGATCCATTCCCCCTGTTTCTAATAAGCCGTCCTGTGCGCTCTAAGCACACGAGGGCTTTATTAACGATGTGATCAACCGCTCGTGACCCCCAGGAGCAGGTGCAGGTGCCAGTGTACCATCCCACGCCCAGTCAGACACGCCTGGCCACTCAGCTGACGGAGGAGGAGCAGGTCCGCATCGCTCAGCGCATCGGCCTCATCCAGCACCTGCCCCGGGGGATCTTCGACCCGGGCTCAGAACCCTCCGACAAGAAGATCAAAGAGTACGTGCTTTCCAGGGCAGTGTTGGGGAAAGTTACTTTGAGAACTAATGCATTACAATATTGCGTTCATCCCTTAAAAAGTAACTAATTGCGTTGCTTGGTTACTTTTTTAGAAAAGTAATGCGTTGCCTTACTTTTGCGTTACTTTTTTTCACCTGGGCTGGGCTTGTTTTTTTATAACAAAAATGTTGTATTTTTGGGAAATGTAAAGACACTTTCACACCAAAAGTGAAATAATAAGCCTCACAGGCTGAAGGAAATGCAAATTCACGCGTGTGCAATAGAGGGCGCCACTCAAGCAAACCTTTCAACGGCTGTGCTGGATAACGGAAGAATAGGATGCAGGAGAAATACTTTAGCAATAAAAACAAAGAAATATATAGTCATTTTTGATTATGGTTTAACTGAATCATCGAAGGTCAGAAGCAAGTACATTGGTCAATAAAGTGAGATTAAATGCATAGAAAATTGTTTTATTTAACCTATTTAGTTATTGGAGGTTTGCATAGTATTCTGATTCTGCATTTCACTGATTTTATTCATTTTGAGGAATATTAAATCTTTTTTTTGTGCAAGTGAGATGAGTAAATGCACGCTCACATTTAGTCTAGAACTACAATAACCATCATGTTTACACACAACTCCTCTGCACTTCGATTTGTCTCAACATGGGGACGAGAGAGCTGTAAGTCAATACATGGGAAAACAATGTCTTGCGTTACTTATATGAAAAAGTAACTAAAAAGCATTACTTTACTAGTTACTTGAAAAAATAATCTGATTACGTAACCCAAGTTACTTGTAATGAGTTACCCCCAACACTGATCCAGGGAACATCCTAATATGTGTGGAAACTGTTTTTAGTCTGTATGATGTAAAAATATGACTTCATGACATCTGCCCCCAGGTGTGTGATCTGCATGATGGACTTTGAGTACGGCGACCCGATCCGGTTCCTGCCCTGCATGCACATCTATCACGTGGACTGCATTGACGCCTGGCTCATGCGCTCCTTCACCTGCCCTTCCTGTATGGAGCCGGTCGACGCTGCACTGCTGTCTTCCTACGAGACCAACTGAGAGTGCCTGCGCATACCGAGGGACATGCCAATGATAATGCAATGAACACGCTGGGGACAGTAGAATGAACAAATGAAGGTGGCGTGACTGTGTATGTGTGTGTGTGTGTGTGTGCTGACAGACTGTAAAAACAGGATCCAGTGTTACATTTAAGAGGCCTGTCACTTGCATGTCAAAGCGCTTTTCGAACACATATACATGTGTACAAGTTTCGCAAAATGAAAAAAACACTGAAGCATCTCTAATAATGAAGATAGAGTGTTTTAAGGGCCGATTTAAAGAGCCATTTAGGGTTTGAATGAATCAATTGTGTGCTTTATTCTTTTTTCTTCAAATCGAATTCATTAAATGTGCAATCACGTCCCTCTGATTGGATATGAAACCCGCCTATTCTGCCAATGAGATTGTCTCTTAGTATATTTGACAAGTCCGGTGGGCGTAGTTTTATTTCTGCTAACTGTGAATGTGCCTGTTAAGGCTCTGAAATTAGAATGCTGAAAAAACTTAATTACATGAGCAAACCTGATTTACAAGAGAACGTGTGCCATAATAATGTTTTTGTTTTTACTTGCAAGCTCGTGATGCACTAACAGGTGTTTGAGGTGGTAGTTTTACATATTTTTTTCAAGATTTTCTCCGTTCTTTGTACCTGATCACTACGGATAGATGCACCCAAATAGCTTAATAAATGACCAGTGTGTCGTGATGCACCGTTTTGTGTTCATAACGATAAGGTTGTTTATTGGTAGACTCTGAGTTTTGCCTTGTCAGCTGCTGTTTTCCAGGTTCTGGGATGCAAGTTGCCTTTTTACACTGGTTTTTGGATCATCTTTACTCTAAATGCTTGTTTTTTGGTTACATGTTGGATCCTGTATGTCCCCATTTAGCTTCGCCTTGAACTTGCCTTGTCTGTTTGGATAGAACTGTGGGGACTGTATTTAGTCGTTTTCCTTTCTTTATTTTTTGAAGAGAATAATAATGATACAATCACCAGACTTTATGCACCTTTCAAATGTTGCTGACTGTAAGTCGACATTTACAGTGAAGGCTTTAAAGTTGTTTCTTGTTGGTTTCCTGATTCGTGCAAACTTTTTTTTACTGAAATAAAAAAAGAGTACATGTTTCAGTCAGTTTTGATACTGTTCAAAATGTCTTTTCTGTATGTTAGCTGAATATATGACCTTATACCTGTCACAGTTTGAACTGCTTGTGCAAAAAGGAAGATTTTCATCTTTGTTGTTTTGTTTGCTCGTGCTGGCTTAATCATGTTAATCGGACTGAACAATGTTAAAAACCTCATGTTTGGCCTCAGACTATATTCACAGAATATCCCATTCTGCTCAAGCCTCCCTTTTTGTATATTTGTTCTGAATCATTGTGACTTAAAAATGTAATTGAATTCCAAAAACAGCATCTGAAAATCTTGAAATCAACGTATACTGCTCTTAGATATCATATTGGATGAGTTACTGTACTTCATTTTCTTCCCCATTGTTCGATTCAGAATTTAAACGTAGCTCTAGCACAACACAAATGTAAAAACAGATGTAATAAATATGTGAAGTACAATCATCACAACATTATATTTTGTTTCACAATAAAACCAATTTAATTTTTTTAAAAGAGTTGCTTGGTGCCATATACATGTACGTTTGCCAACAAAAGATAACAGACATGCTATTAAAATATCTGTTTTGTTCTTGTGCAATAATGGCACAAGAATAGGATTATAACACAATAAAGGTTGCCAAATTCTTCAAAGTTTTGTGTGATTCTGTCTTCCATTTGCTAATGAATGAGAGAAATATTAAACGTTTCAAGCTACTAAATGTGATATTGCTATTAGAAGAGTATTTATATTTCATTCAAATAAGAAATACATCTAAATGACCACTTCTAGAATATTCTTGTTCAATGAAAGTTGGTCCAGTCCGGCTGAGTCATCAGAGTAATCATCACACTTCCGTTCGTAACTGTTCACCGTTCCCAGGCCATTTTGGATCTAATGCCCGTCCGTTAAAGTGCGTTGTTTCTGCCGTTGCGGAGCCAAAATGGCGGAGAGTGCAGCTGCCGCTTTGGTGTATTCCAACTGACTTGAGAGCAAGATGGCAGCTTCAGTAGAAGACGAGTTTGAAGATGCGCCTGATGTAGAGCCGTTAGAGCCGACACTGAAGAATATTATAGAGCAGAAATCACTTAAATGGATCTTTGTCGGTGGTAAAGGTGGCGTGGGCAAGACAACATGCAGGTGGGTGAATAGACGATAGGGTTTTGCTGTTGAGAGGCTGTTAGCTGTCAGTGCTGCTTTAGCTGCAACACATCACTGAAGATTATTCATACATATTTGCTGTTTTACTGTATTAAAATACAGGTTAAAACACTCTGAAACTAATAACAATCACATCTCTAAATATAATCTACCTGCAACCTCCGTCGAAATAACGTTAGTCAATTCTGAAATTTTAGAAAATCACGTCAAGTGCGAGTAGTTTTTAAAATCTCTTTCCTTGTGAATAAGTATTTTTATTCATAATAATTCATTATAATTTATTCAAATATCACAGGTAGACAAGTAGATGAATGAAAGTGGCTGGTATTAGCCATCTAAACAACTCATATATACATTTCTGTCTGTAAACCTCTGCCACCTATAGAGCCTCTTTAATCATAAAATATGTGATTTCACAGCAACAGGTAAATTGCATGATTCACAAACTATTCTTATTTCTTAGATTTTTCTTTTTGACCATAAATAATTAAGTTCATTTGTCGTTTTTGTGTTGGCTTGATAAAGAAAACATACTATTTTGCTGAAAAAATACAGCCACGGCTTGTCAAGCCAATATTGAAAGTTTGTCTAGATAATAATGCAATGTCATTGATTTCTTCTCTTGATGTGAATTATAAGTTATCTAGAATAAGTGTTGTTTTTGTCTTGTGGCACAGCTGCAGTCTGGCGGTTCAGTTGGCGGCGGTGAGAGAGAGCGTCCTCATCATATCCACAGATCCAGCACATAACATCTCAGATGCCTTCGACCAGAAGTTCTCCAAGGTGCCCACCAAAGTCAAGGGCTACGACAACCTCTTTGCCATGGTGCGTTATCAACGACACACAATGTTTTCACTAAATATTGTGTGTACACTTCAAACAACATCTCTAAATTCACCAGCATCAACTATTTAGTCCATATACACAACCTTATTTAAAGGGATAGTTCACCCAAAAATTAAGTTGTCATCTACTCACCCTCATGTCGTTACAAACCCATTAGACTTTCGCTCATCTTCGGTACACAAATTAAGATATTTTCAATGGAATCTAAAAGGTTTCTGTTCCTCCATTGAAAGTCTATTCACACTTCAAAACGTTCATAAGGAGATCGTAAAATAAATACATATGAATCGAGTTGTTTAGTCCAAATTTTCTGTAGAGACACGATCGCTTTATATGATGAACAGATTAATTTAACCGTTTATGCACATATTCATCAACGCACACATCAGATATGGTAAACGGAAGTTCGTGCTTGCTTGACGTGCAAGATTAATTCTCATGTTATGCATCACGTTTGAGCTTCAGCAAGAACCAATGAGGTTCATTCGCGTGTTACGCATCACGTTTGAGCCAAAGTCAAAGTGTCTTGATCGCCCCCCATATGTCTCGATGTCAGCGCCATATTATGACTTTGGCGACTTCAGTTTTCATCAATGGAAGAGAGTGAAGGGGCGTTGTCCATCTTTTTTTACAGTCTATGGTTCATTTAACATGAGGGCAAATGATAACATTTCATTTTAGGGTGAACTATCCCTTTAAAGCAGTGTGTCAAACAAAAAGCTGAATTTTTAAACTGGTTAGGTTTACTTCCTAGTTTTGCCCAGCCCTACATCTCATTTTAGTAAAATTAAGTTGAGACACGTGGCACATACTTAAACATGCTTAAACGTGTGTGATTCACAAAAAGAACTTGAGCTGTTCTTGCCTCACACAAACACAAAATGAGCGTGAAGATGTTGCAAGAGAAAAGAAAGAGTGATATGAAACCAGGATTGCTTTACAGAAACCATGTATTATTATCTGCTTTAATGGCCCTTGTTGTTTGAGATTTAGTTACACATGCCTGTGTTTAAAATGAATTGACTATAACTGCATTTCAATTATAACTATAACTGCGTGTTCTGTCTCTGTAGGAGATCGACCCCAGTCTGGGTGTGGCAGAGCTGCCCGATGAGTTCTTCGAGGAGGACAACATGCTCAGTATGGGGAAGAAGATGATGCAGGAAGCCATGAGCGCTTTCCCCGGCATCGATGAGGCCATGAGCTACGCAGAGGTCATGAGGTCAGATGAGTTGAACTTATTCCACAGTAATGATCTCAAAATGTAGGCTAAATCTTTCAAAAGCGCCGTTTTGAAAAGCTCTTGTCATGAGGTTTTTTGGACCAGATGTGATTTAGCTTTCATTTTCTCCATCTGCATTTCAAACAGCTCTTCAATAGAGCATTACAAGTCATTAATGGAAAACAAGCTCCAAAATGAATCACAAATTCTTCAAAGCAAAACAGTGTTTGAAAATCAGGTAAAGGTGAAAGTGTGCACTTACTGTCTTTCATGAGGGAAGGAAGCACTGTGAATTACATAATTCAATAAACAAACAGCAATATAAAACTCTTTATCATGGCCTTTTTATGTACCGCAAAACTTCAAATAATAGCCCGGGCTTTTTATTTTCCCAAATCGCCGAACTCCACCGGCTTGTATTTGAGACAGGCGTCTATATGAGACAGGCCTTTATTTTAGTGTTGAGATGTTGTTCATTGAGTGTAACGTTAAGTCTAGAGATATAACGATCCAAATAGCATACTGATAGACAGAAAGCATGACAGTAGGAGGTTACCACATTATATTACGTTTTATTTATAATTCGAATGTGTTTAACAAATCAGTTATTGCAAGAATGAATGGGTTCTCACACCGGACGAGAAGCGCGTCTACAGCTCGAGGTATCACACACCGGACGCGCACTTTCAGTTTATGGCCAGCCCAGCAATATTGTTATGTTACATTATGAAATGATGATAATGTCTGTACTATGTTATGATTGTACTGTACAATTAAAAACAATCGTTGCTAAGTCTGCAGTCTGAACACTTTACCTCAGACCGTCAGTTAACTGAATGAATTGAGAATATCATTATACCTCGAGTTGTCAAAGACGCGCGACGCTTCTCGTCCGGTGTGAAATGAAGGCTGTAAACAACTACAATAATGTGATACTGACCCTATTCATCACTATCGTCATCAAATTATGAATCTATCCATTTATTTATCTATCATCGGAAATGTTATTATTAATAGATAAAGATAAATAAAATGTTATTTTAAAATATAATAATAATTATTATTAAATATATATCTTTTTACTAATAAAGTAACTTATTAATCTATTTATTATTATAAATTATAAATTTTCTTTTATCTATTAATTTTATATTAATAGAGAAAGATAAATGAAATAAGATAACTTATTAAAAATAAAATGTTTTATATATATATATATATATATATAAATCAATAATAATATGATTAATCATTATTTTAAACATTTAAAAACATTTTTTTCATTAATCTCATTCTCATCGGTGTAGTCTTCTTCTTCTGTAGGTTAGTGAAAGGCATGAACTTCTCAGTGGTGGTGTTTGACACGGCCCCGACGGGACACACTCTGCGTCTGCTCAACTTCCCCACCATCGTGGAGCGAGGACTGGGTCGCCTCATGCAGATCAAGAACCAGATCAGCCCCTTCATCTCACAGGTGCCAGCACTGCATTCTGGGAAATGGAATATTAGTCAAATAGCATTGAAACATTTTCTACAATTGAGTCGAGTTAAATCTAGGGTTTAAGCGTAGTTCTGCCTAACCGTTGCAGATGTGTAACATGCTGGGCCTGGGAGACATGAACGCAGATCAGCTGGCTTCTAAACTGGAGGAGACGCTGCCCGTGATCCGCTCAGTCAGCGAGCAGTTCAAGGACCCGGTGAGTGTCCCCGGCAATGCCTGGACGGATGTGTTGTGAAACTCTCCAAAAGGCCTAGTGTAATGTTGACTCCTGTCACGATGCCCACAGGAGCAGACGACGTTTATCTGCGTGTGTATCGCCGAGTTCCTGTCTCTGTACGAGACGGAGCGCCTGATTCAGGAGCTGGCCAAGTGTCGCATCGACACGCACAACATTATCGTCAACCAGCTGGTCTTCCCCGACAGCGAGAGACCCTGCAAGATGTGTGAAGCCCGACACAAGATCCAGTCCAAGTATCTGGACCAGGTGGGACAACTTCTGACAAATGACATATGATGATGACATGTGGTACAGAAACTCGATTCAGGTTATTTCAACGCTTTACAGGAAGGTTTCATTTGTTAACTAATGAACACACTTTTTTAGAGCATTTATTAATCCTAGTTAATGTTAATCTCAGCATTTACTTGTACATTATTAAGATTAAAGTTGTGTCTGTTAACATTAGTTAATGCACTGAAATGACATGGACTAACATAAACAAAGATTTATGAATAGTGTTGCTTCTTGTTAGTTCATGTTTGGTAATGGATTACTAATGTTAACTAGTGAAACCTTATTGTGGTGTTGCTAATTTATCTAATTTAAAAAGTGCCTTTAAAATTATGTATTTTTATAGACTTGATATATGATTAAGATCAATTCATTTTCCTTTCTTTATCTATCTTCTCCTGATTTTTTTTCCCTTTCTTTTTCTTTCATCCTCCCCACTTTTTCTTCTTCCTGTATACATTTCCTTTTCTTTACTAATTTTCCCCTTTCTCTTTTTTTCCCTTAATACTTATTCTTTTTCTCAACTTTCCTTTCTTATTCCATTTCTTTATACTTTTCCCCTTCCATCTTAATGTTCTTCCTCTTTCTGTTGTGCTTTTCCTTTTCCCATTGTTACATTTTCGTACCTTTTCTCTTGTCGTCTACCTTTTTTCCTTCTGTTTTTCCTTTCTTTTTTCTTCCCTTTTACTGTACTTTTCTTTTTCCATTTTTTTTCCTTCCTCTCCTTTTTCCTCTTCCTTATTCTTTATCCTTTTCTTAATTATTTCTATTTTTCCCTTCTCTCTATTTTCCCTTCCGCCTTTGTTTTTCCTTTTCACATTTTCTTCTCCTTCCCAATTTTTCTTCCTATTCTACTTTTCTCCTTTCCTTTCCCATTTCTTTTCCTTACTACTTATTCTTTCTTCTACCTCTACTCTTTTACTTTTCCTTCCTCTCTATTTTCCCCTTCCATCGTGTTTCTTTTATACTTTTCATCTTCTCATTTTCGCCCCTTACTTTTCCTTTTCTCTTTCCTTCTCCGTCCCAATTCACCCCTTCTACATTTTCCCTTTCCTTTTTTCTTCCCTCTTCTTTTCCCTCTGTTTTTCCTTAATACTGAATGTTTTAATTCTCTCTCTCTCTCTCTCTCTCTCTCTCTCTCTCTCTCTCTCTCTCCTCTCTCTCTCTCTCTCTCTCTCAGATGGAGGATTTATATGAAGATTTCCACATAATAAAGTTGCCTCTGCTGCCTCACGAGGTTCGAGGAGCGGACAAGGTCAACACTTTCTCCAAGCAGCTGCTGGAGCCCTACACTCCCCCCAAGAAGTGACTTAAATGATTTCCACGGATCAAACACACCCTCGTCCTCTGCTCGTCTCCGATACACGCATCCCTCTGGTGTTCACATCTTCATTTGCCCCCTCCACTCTCTCTGGTTTTCTGATGGTGTATTAGCCCATCCTGCTGTGTTCCTCCAATGATCCGTCACGAATGTCGGCCGAGAGTTTAACAGCCTGCTTAAACATCAAACAATCTTGATGGTTTATGTTGCTTTGTGATGATGGTGTTTGTATTTAAGCATAAGAAAAACACTCATTCCTGATGTGTGTTCAGATTGAAGGAATGTACATCAGGACTCTGATTCAGAGGTTGAACAGGAGTAGTATCAGTACGAATGTCTGTCACTAGTTCAGTTTCACCGGGCGCTTCTGATTTAGGGTCAGTGAATGAGATTGAGATTCTGCTCAGTCTTAATAGACTTTATTTTGGTTCCTGAACTGGTTAGTAGTGTTAATTGAGAGGGTCCAACTTAAGGAGATGATACATATTTTAGTGAGGTTGTTAAAGGGTTAGTTCACCCAAAAAAGGAGAATTTTGTCTGTCATTTTTTTTTTTTTTTTTTTTTTTATGTAACGGAGAAATTTTGAAACATTATTTAATTGTGTATGGAAATGAGTCGCGTGATTCTTCAAATTTTTCTTTTGGTATTGCATGGACAAAATGTGGACCGCATACGAGTTTATTACAACAAGGATGTGTAAATATAAATAATAATGACCGAGTTTTCATTTCTGGATGAACTATCCTTTAAACTTCTACTTGCAGTGAACCAAACTGTAATTACCGTGTACAAACCTTGTGATTCAATTCTAATTTAATTTTTGCCATTAGTTAAAGTGATGTATTTATATAGACTTGTAATGATTAAGATATTTTCTGTTCAGATCTTCTATAACATTTATTTAAGCGACATCTGGTTCTGATTTTTGAATTGCATCATGAAGATGCTCTCCGTTCTCTTCTTCTCCTCCTTTCATTTGGCAGTAATGTCCGCATGCATCAAAACAGGAACACACTTACACCCTACAAGGAGGTCAGATGCTCGTTTAAACCTGCTGCAAAAGCACTGCAACCTGTCAGCCAAGACGACAATAACACCGTATATACACCGCGCTGGTTATGACCACATTAAGAGTGTTTTCCTGCTTTATCATCCTGTGGTTTCACAGCATGTGGGCTCCTTAGTTCATGAAAAGCAGGGGCAAGAACTCACAAACCTGATAGTATATCAGACCGAGAGATTGGGATCTTTATCAGTTTTCCTGAAGTTTCTTCATTCTCTTATGACTTGTTACTGCCTTTCCAAAGTTTGGCTTCTGACTTTTTGTAGAAGCACACCAAGTTTCAAAGCAAATAAAACACTAGTCTCCATCTACTGCAGCAGGCGTTTCTGTCCAGTTATTTATGTGAATACGGTTTTATTTTTGTGTCTACCAAGGCTACATGTTTATGCAAGTATTTTACATCGCAACTAAACATCTCGAGTGGAAAATGCAGAACTGTGCAGGGTCAAACACTGCAGTAGTCGTACACTAAAACCACTATTCAATCAACAAATACATTTGTTTCATAAATGTTAACATGAAGCCTTCAATGACAACAGTTTATTTACACTACCGTTCAAAAGTTTGGGTCTAAGATTTTTGTACTTTTTTTTTTTTTTTAAACCTTTATTGTGAAGAATTATTACAATTTAAAATAATTGTTTTCTATCTGAATATATTTTAAAATGTAGTTTATTCCTTTGATCAAAGCTGTATTTTCAGCATCATTACTCCAGTCTTCAGCGTCACATGATCCTTCAGAAATCACTCTAATATAAGGATTTAATCATCAAGAAACATTTCTGAATATCAATGTTGAAAACAGTTGTGCTGCTTAATATTTTTGTGAGAGTTGTGATACATTTTTTTAGGATTCTTTGATGAAAAGAATTTTGAAACAGAATTTCGTGTGTAGCGTACAAATGTTTTTCACTAGGTCAGCATGGATGCATTAAATTGAACAGAGTATTAATTTCTTTTCTTTTTTTTTAAAGGCTTTAACCGACCATAAACTTTTGGACATGTTTTTTGTGGATTGTTTTTGGAAAAAAATTTGCCCACATCAGGTGGAATTAGTCTATTAAATACACAAAGTATAAGAGTTGGAGAGAGTATGAATTTATTTCTTCCATGGAGAAAAAATTTATAGTTTTCAGAGTGTCTTTGCAACACATTTCAAGCTCCTAAAAAGTATGACAAGAGCAGTTCATACACTAATGTCCTATATAAGATCTTAAGCCTTTTTTTATTTTATTTTGTATGAGATGTTGGTACAAATAACTTGCATTTCAGTCTTTCCCGCAAGTATGGCTTAAAAAAATACTAGCAATATACATTTGTGTTGATTTTTAGTGGTATTCTGTGCCATCAACAGCCCCGGTCTCTGACATGCTGGAAAAAGCAGCATGGACACTGCAAAATAACTTCTTTTTCATTCCACATAAGAACCACTATCATAATCTGAAGAATGATTTCAAAAGTTGGTATGAAACAGAAGTTGGAATAGTCTTTTCTTCTTGAAAAATGTGAATATTGTGCAAAAGTTATCATTTTGATGATTATGGCTTACAGCTTATGAAAACCCCAAATTCAAAATCTCAGAAAATTAGAATATTACATGAAATCAATAAAAAAAGAATTTTAAATACTTAAATGTCGGCCCTCTGAAAAGTATAATCATGCATATGTATATAGTTAGCCTATACTAAATATATTAGTTTCACCTTTTAATTTGGATTACTAAAATACATGAACTTTTGCACGATATTCTAATTTTTCACCTGTGTATCCGAGTGAACGGCTTCTCAAACAAGAACAAAACTTGATTTTGTCCATTGGGAATTGATTGGTTGGTTGTGGTTTGCTATTGGTGGATCTCATGTGAGTGACAGGTGGCCCCGCCCTCACGCCAGTAAACACATCATCAGAGAAGAGAATGTCGCTGCAAGAGGGAGAGAAAATTTAATTACGAGGCGTATTAATTAAAATGATTAATAATGGATAAATCATTTATAATAATAAATACTCCATAAAAAAATATTCAATTAAAAGAAGAAGATCCATTTTGATTTCATAGTTAGCTTAAGCATCCGTATTCTTTAGAGACACGTGTTGTGTTGGCACGAGTTCTGTACAGAGGCCACAGCGGCCTCCTATCATCCTGGACCTTAAACCGGGACAAACAAGAAGACCCCCATAGTGCCAGAACAATGGTTTATGTCACATGTGTCCAGAAGATTAGCTACAAGAGAGAGAAGAGAGAAGAAGACTTTGTTTGCGATGCGTTTTACCACCTAACTTCACATACCGGTAAATTCAGAAGAGTTCGTTGACGTAGGCCTACATTATGGTAGGCTAGTATGGTATATTAATCTATGTTCTGCATTAATGCATTAGCGTGTTACTTTCTGGAAGTGTTTGGTCGAGGCTGTGTGAAATTTCTGCCTGTCGCCCTCAATCCATCAGGGCCGCGAGTGCCAGCGGGAGTCTTCACTAACGAGCAGGGCTCGGAGTAATAACCGCATTGTCCGTCCCGGTCCAGCCCTACACACCCCTGGAGGACCACGGGAGAGATTTACCTCATGTCATGGCTGGCTTTATGCAATAACAACGCCAAATAATATAGGGGGAGGCTGGGGCTTGCTGTCACACTTTTTGGTTTAGTGGATATTCCTTAGAGTTAGTGTGTTTTGTTTTGGCTGTTGAAAGGCTTTTTAATTAAATAGTCAAACAATTGTACAAATTAATGAAACAGCAAAAACACAAACATTGGTTTGGGCTGTTGTAACTTTCAGTTATGATTAACATTTAACTTGTTAACCTCAGAGAAAATGTTGATTCAAAGGACATAATTTACAACAACAAAGTTTGTTTGAAATATGGGATAATTTTAACAAGGTAACAAAACCCCTTTTCCACAACAGATCTGTATTCAAATATTTTATAGGATGCAGCTTTTGTTACAATGAAACATAAAAATTTGAAAAGATAACATACAAAATATCAAAACGGTTTGGCCTGTTGTAATGATTTGTATAAAACTACAATATGCATATATAAACACCAGACAACTTTGAGTTATATAACCTTTCGCTTGTACCCTAGAGATATAAAAAAATAATAAAAATAGGCTATAATACAAAAATGTCCTGATTTGAGACAGTTTTTAACTTAGTAACGATCAGGTTTTGAGTCATAAGTCCAATTGCACACATTTCTTTTTTAAAAAAAAGATAGTATTAAAGCCCAGGTGACACCTTGCCCCATTCTTGGCTACATATTCACACATACTGTATGTAAACTGTTGCTGACTTTTTGCAGAGAGGGAAATACTGTGTTTGAATGTTATTTGTGTGACTGGGTATATTGTATAATCGTAATGATAGACGTCTGGGAGATGCAGAGATGATTCCTCACCTAAAGTCCCACCTCCTGACGGAGGAGGTGCGTTTGACCCGATGCAGGACCTCAAGCTCCTGTCAGAACATAAGAAACGACAGAAACACAAACAGCTCCACTGGGACATCTTGGGAAATTATGCAGTGAAATATTTTACTCCTCTGAGGCTGAGGAGAAAAGGTAAGAACACGTGTAGTGTCATTTAAGACAAAGTTAAAGTTTATAGAATAGAGTAATTTAGAGTAATTTATTGTTACTATTATTATTTATTGTAATACATTTATTGCAATACTGAGTATACAATATTGTAGTAAAAAAAAAAAAGTGCTGGAAATCGAATAACAGACTGTGGCAGAAATGCTTGTAAGTTTGTTTCTCATGCGAAATGTCGTGGAAAAAGAAACACCTGTGCAGTTGGAAATGTGTTTTCCTGGGAATGGTACGTTTACCTGCCTGTGTGCCTCTGCCTCTTTTACATGACAAAACGCTTGTCCCATGGGATTCACAGCAGGATATCCGACATACATTGATCCTCAACCAAATACATAAAAACAATAACATTTCTTATTATTTTTAAAGTATTGGATATTGAATTATTATGACTTATTTAAAAGTTATTGCATTTTTGTGGCCTATAATGAATGCTTATAATAACAAAGTATAATCATAAAATGGTTAAAATGGTATGAAACTCATGGTATGTTCCATGAAAATGGTATATTCACATATGAATGAGCTTGAGCTACATGCTTAATAATATAATGCTGAATCTGTTAAGTATTACATTATTTTATTATTTAAAATCTGTCCTTGCTTTCTTTGTTTTTTTGTAATGCATTTAAAATTGTGTATCCTATACATTTATTTTTACAAAAATGTGGTTCCACTTTTTATGAAGTGTCTTTAATTATTACTAACATTTAAATTAATCATTTGGTATAATGCTTTATTGTGTACATACATGTTTTTACATATTTAAATAATTCCTGCATGTAATTAAAGCTGGTAGTAATCACACAGCTGACCAGGGTTGCCAGGTTTGCGTAATTTTATTACCACCTAAATATAAAGTCTGATCAAAAATGTATCTTGACTTTCCTGTGGCGTGTTTCTGGAGACATTAACCTTCTCTTTAAGCCTAGTTATTCTCCAGTACTCTGTGACACACTGAGTTTGAGTGATGACGGTCACTTACACCGCGAGAGTGGCAAACGCGCGCTTCTGCGGCTTCTCCAAACTCCTGCTGGCCTGGAGGGGAAGCATCTATAAAGTCTTGTACAAAGAGTTCCTGGCTTTCTTCGCCATGTACACCGCAATCAGCATCACATACAGGTGTGTGTGTGTGTGTGTGTCTGTGTCCTAATGTCCTAATGTTAATGTGTGTGTGTTAATCTGATGCTTTGATCAAGTCACATTTTATCTACATCATTTTCTTTACCAGATTCTTCCTTGTGGACGATCAGAAGAGATACTTTGAAAAGCTTTCCATTTACTGCAACAACTACGCCAGTCTCATCCCAATGTCTTTCGTATTAGGTACGCACGTCCTGAGACAGCATAACCACTACATTCAGTCAGTAATTTACACTACCGTTCAAAACTTTGAGATTGAGATGTTTTTTTCACTTCTGCTCACCAAGGCTGCATTTATTTATGTTGTAAAAACAGTAATATTGTGAAATATTATTGCAGGTTGAAATATCTATTTTTATGTGAAAAACTGATGGACCTCTTGAAAGAAATAACATTATTTCTAACATTATTTCATACCATTTATTTCCATCAAGATGTGCATCCATTTTTGATGTTGTCAATGCGAGAGTCCAGCACTCTGTAAAGTCTCCTCCAGCACATCCCAAAGACTTTTAATGAATTTAAGCTCTGAAAACCTTTAGAAATCATTGTAATATGATGATAACTTGATTAATTTCCCCCCAGTATACTTAAATGGAGAGTTCAGAAGAACAGCATTTATTTGAAGTAGGATTCTTTTGTAACATTGTAATGCCTTTACTGTCACTTTTGATCAATTTAATGCATCATTGCTGAATAAGTGTTAATTTCTTCAAAAATAGCCTAATCTTACTGAAATCACAGAATTCATCAGTGATGTTTATGATGTTTTCCCAACAAAACATATGAGGATTATGTCAAGTTAAAGGGATTTTAGCAGATGACAAGCATACATAAAAAAAACCTTTTTATATCACACGCAGGGTTTTACGTGACATTAATAGTGAATCGCTGGTGGAGTCAGTACACCTCCATCCCGCTGCCGGACAGGATCATGTGCACGCTCTCCGGGGGCGTGCAGGGCGGGGACGAGCACGGCCGGCTTCTGAGGCGCACGCTGATGCGCTACACCAGTCTGTCCGCGCTCCTGATCCTGCGCTCCGTCAGCACTGCCGTGTTCAAGAGATTCCCCACCATGGATCACGTAGTTGAAGCAGGTAACATGCGTTTACAACACAGTAGTAACTGCCTATAGAGACACCAAGACTGCATTTTACACCTGCACACTAGGTGGCGCAACCCACCACTATTCAGCTGATTGGCCTATTGTGTTTGACCACTGAGAAGAACTAGTGGTATCATTTAGGAAGAACTTAAATGTTGCTGCATATCGCACGGCCACAACCCAGAAAAAGATTTTAAACTCACCATGGATTTCCCTTTTTCTCAGCAATTTCTAAGTTAACACAGAACATATTTTTGTCAATGTTTTTGTAGACGCTGTGACTTTTATCAAAAAGTTGTCAGACACCAATGATAACAAGTACTGTTGTGTGTTCGAAATCGCCCCCTATTCACTATTATTCCCTACATGAGTCCACTAATATAGTCCACCTGACTATAGAGTGAATGACAATGAGTGAATGAATTCAGACACTGAGTGCACCGAAAGTATGAATTTTGTGATACAGACAGATCCTTTTGTCCTCAAATTAAGCGTCCCTAACAAGAGATATAAATTCAGTGGGAAAAAAAAGTCAGCATTTTGAAAGAGTTAATTCAGAATTCTGAGAAAAAAGTCTGAATTTCGAGTTAATATATCCAAAATTTTTTTCAGAATTGCACAATGTTAACTCAAAATTGGCATGTATAAAGTCAGAATTGTGTGAAATTAAATAAGAATTGTGCATTATAAACACGTTTTTTGAAGAAAAAAGTTAAGAGAATTCATAGAAAATAATTTCTGATTTGCAAGATGTTCACTCAAAATTGCGAGATAAACTTGGAATTGCAAGAAATAAAGTCAGAATTCTGAGTGAAAATGTCAGAATTGCTTGTTTCTGCCACAGAATAAAAAAGAAAATACCTTAATCACGCAATCACAAGTTTATATCACACAATTCTGAGAAAAAAATGTCAGAATTGCAAGATGTAAACTCGCGATTGTAAGATAAAAAGGCGCAATTTCCTTTTAAATTGCTTTTTTCTGTGGCAGAAACAAGCTTCCATTGTAAGTTAATATCTCACACAAAAATAAACATATTTCAGAATCAACTCAAAATATATAAAAATAAAAATGTATAAATAAATTAAATTGATTAAATCAGAATTGTGCATTATAAACTATAACCAGAATTTCAAGATGGGAAAACTGCCAGATATAAACTTGGAATTGTGGGAAATAGTCAAAATGATCTTAATTAATCTAAATTACCTTTTTTATATTTTCATTCTCCGGGAGAAACTGACCTCCATGGAAACCTGACATTGAATAACATCTGTGTGTTTCTAGGTTTCATGACCAGAGAAGAGCGTAAGAAGTTTGAGAGTTTACAGTGTCCCTATAATAAGTACTGGGTCCCGTGTGTGTGGTTCACTAACCTGGCCGCAGTCGCCCGCTGTGACGGCAGAATCAAAGATGATAATACTTATAAACTTCTACTGGAGGTAACTACATTCAAAAGATCTTTGCAGATTTTGCATGACAGCATTTACCAAAGTAAGAACATTCAATTCAAAAGATTCGATGCCTAGTGTAAAAGCGAAGTGCATGTTCAAAAGGATAAACCTATTTTTCTTCAATGTTGTTTTTGTAGGAGCTGAACAATTTCAGAGGGAAGTGCAGTCTGCTTTTTCACTATGACATGATCAGCATACCATTGGTCTACACACAGGTCAGATACACGCTTCAGATGAGAAGGCATTTTCATGGCATGTGATTAAATAATTGATTTTTTTTTTTTTATCGCAGGTTGTGAGTCTGGCAGTGTACAGCTTCTTCCTGGTGTGTCTGATTGGTCGTCAGTTTCTGGACCCGGGTCAAGGCTACCCGGGTCACGACCTTGACCTTTACATCCCCATCTTTACCCTTCTGCAGTTCTTTTTCTATGCAGGCTGGTTGAAGGTCAGGAATCAGAATCCCTAATATAATTTAAATACTAATTAGATGCCCCTCCCTTTTCATATTTGACCCCGCCCACAAGTGTAAAACATGTGCACAGTATCATCCAATGACTAATTTAATCAATATTAGCCAATATTGTTTGTGTCATCGTGTAATTATTTCTCAGGTGGCAGAGCAGCTCATAAATCCATTTGGAGAGGATGATGATGACTTTGAGTCCAACTGGTTGATAGATAGAAACTTCCAGGTGCTACTTGCTGTTTACAATACATCAAATTATACATTCGCTTTGTCCTTCACTGTTTCACACACACGGTCACTATTGAGATATCCTCTCTGTATGTGTTTAAAAGGTGTCTATGATGGCGGTGGATGAGATGTATGGAGATTTGCCCGTGATGGAGCGAGATCGTTACTGGAATGATTCGAATCCCCGTCCGCCGTACACAGCCGCTACGCTCTTCGTGCTGCGCAAACCCTCTTTCCAAGGCTCCACCTTCGACATGGCGTTAGTGCGCACCAAACACACACACACGCATCTTTTCATCACGACTGCAAACAATAGCCCCTTTCACACATACAGTCTTTACTGGTAAATTACTGGCGGTTAAGAGATCAGGACCTGTGTGTGAACAGGACCTTTTCACAAATATCGGTAGATCAGTTCTGCCAATTTAACAGTAAGGGAAGTTGTAACAATACCAGTAAATGATCGGTATGATGCTGTGTGTGAACAAAGAATGAAGAATGAGTACGAAGTCAGAACGTGCTGATGTAAGAACTCTGCTTTGGGCCAATCAAAAAGATCTCATGGAGATGACGAGATTACTCAGCGCTGTTTACAGTAAGCTCTGCTTCTTTTTAATAGTTTTTCTGTGTACATAATTATGCGCTAAATGAACATTTTTAACCGTTGCACCACGTTTCAGAGCTTTTTCTACGTGTTGCTCTCGAGACCCGGCCTTCTTTTCCTTTCATCAGTTCTGCGGCTGGATACTATTATGCGCATCTGGTGTTTTTAAGAACGAACACGCTTTCTGTTTGATCATCCCTTTCACCTTTCACTTGTCAAATTGAACAGATAGTGAAACTAAAGCGCTTCTCCTCATGCGGGCAGATGAAGACAACGGCGTGGCATTTAAAGATCACTTCCGATGACTGACATCACACAAATTTACCGGTATTTTGGTGCTTATGTGTGAATGGTCTTTTACCGGTGAAAAGCCAGAATGCCGTTGCTTGTGTGAAATTGTGTTTATTTACCGGTAAAGTTATTCTGTTCCTTTTAACGGTAATTTACCAGGATTGCTGTATGAAAATATAACATGATTGATTACAGTCATAAATAGCTGATACTCATTTAACTATGATTTTGAAAGGAATAGTTTGGTAAATTTTTGGTTGAATTACACTAGTAGATTTTTTTTTTTTAATTAATACTTTTATTCAGCAAGGATGCATTAATTTGATCAAAAGTGACTGATGAATTGAATGCTCAAAAGAACAGATTTTTTTCTTTACAAAGTATCCTGAATATTTCTTGAGCAGCAAATCATCATATTAGAGTGATTTTTGAAGGATCATGTGACACTGAAGACTGGAGTAATGATCACAGGAATAAATTACATTTATTCAAATACAAAATATTTTAAATTGTAATAATATTTCACAATATAATTGTTTTTACTGTATTTTTAATCAAATAAATGCAGCCTTGGTGAGCAGAAGAGACTTCTTTCAAAAACACATCATCATGTATTAAAAATATTATCAACTCCAAACTTGTCGATACTAACATAAAAACTAAAATATTTGTTTGAAATATTATGTTGACAGTATTGACAATTTTGTTTAATTTCAAATCCCCCAGAATTCCTAAAGAGGAGATGCATTTCCAGCCTCTGAAGGAGATTTCCGAGAACCTGGAGGAATCCGCGACGAGGACTCACAACCTCGCGCTCTTCAACCGGCTCCTCGGCTCCCCGTCTCCCACAGGCTTCATGAGCGGAGCCTTGCGCCGCACCTCCGCCCAGCTGCACCGCTTGACCCGCTCCGTCAGTCCGGACCCCTCCTTCTCCGACGCCGAGGAAGAGGAAGAGGAGAGTGTGGGAACGGCCGGCTCCGTGCCGTCTGGAGTCGGGTTGGACACCACAGAGAGCACCATCTGCAGCTTTGGAGGACTCATCAGCACCGGTCCTCCGCTCTCAGGTGAGGAGTTCTTCCAGCAAGATGGAAGAGGTGAAGAGAAAAACGAGAAGATGCTGGAGAAAGACTAACTAGTGCCAAAAACCCGCAGCGCAGGCGTCAGCAGGGAGGAAGAGTCCTCTCGCTCTGGGACGAGTCAATTCTCATTTCTCTGTACCCGACTTGTACTCCTTCCAGCCTATCCGTGACCCGGCAAAGGTCATGACTCCTAAACCCAATCCACACAATAGCAAAGTACAAGCAGTGTCTTTATGACTGTCCCGTCACTTGAAGTCTCAGCATTTCCGGAGAATTCAGAAAGAGAGCAGATTCACAATGGATGCCTTCTAATGGTCAAGGTCAATGTGTGAGCGTAGGGTCAGAGGTCACAGGGTCGAGGAGTGACCAAATATTTGAGCAACATGATCGCTTTCGTGTTATTTCATATTGATACATGCAACCAGAAGGTTTGGATGCACTTGTCTGTATTTTGTTGGATTATAATACTTGGCAGATTATTTTTAAATGTTATTTTTAGATTCTTCTGAAAGTGAATGCTATGATAAAGTAATCATGTGACAGAACAATGATAATCAGCACTGAAACTGATCTAGTTTTTCTAGTTTCTTGAAAATAGTTTCTCTAGTTTCTTGAAAATAGAGTGAATGTCTACATAAAATAGCAACATGTGGTAAGACGAAGTTTTCTGTTTTAAATATATGACTAATGTGAAAGACTGACACAGCCAACTCTCTTATGAATATGAATAATAGCGTTCAGATGTTTATTAGGTTTGATGTTGATATGAACTGTTGGAAATAATCCTTATGATTATTGCTGCATTGTGAGACTGGTGCTTGCTTATATATGAAAATAAAGTGCAATGCAAAAGAAACAACAGCAACGTTAAACTAGCATTTGAAAAGAGACGTTCCTTTATGGAACATTATGCACAAGACAGGTTGCCCAGCCATTTTTGTTTCCCAGATCGTTCATAGAAAGTTTGTTTTTGGTTCCCAGAACGTTCTTTTTTTAAGGTTTGGTTTTCGTTAGGCCAGGAAAGTTTTCTTAACCGAAATAGTTTTTGGTTTGTAGAACCCCAGACAGCAACATAGTGTTTATTGTTTAATTAATCAAAATAAAGCACATCAACCATAGTATTGAAGATTAAATAAGATAAAATTTCTTTAGCACCAAATACCAATTTTTTTATTTTTTTTATATGAAATTTATTTTCAGACAATTATTTTACTTAGGATATCAGTACATTTTTACCACTGAATTGTCCTTCTTTTGGTCTGTAACAAACACTTCTTGATAAACATCATGTTCTTTTTAGTAAGGGCGTCAAATATATCTGAAATCATATTTACTCTCAAGTTAAAGCTATTTAAAAATAACCACCATGAAACGTTCTGGGAACATTATGTTATGGTTGCAAAAAATAAAACTTAAAAAGGACATTCCTAGAACATAATAACCAAACGGGAACCAAATTCTGTGTTTTTTTTCTGTGTTTGCTAGGTGGTTGGCACAGGGTTGATTTCTGCTTCAAATCTGAATGTGTTTTTTTTGTTTGTTTTTTTAAAGTGAAATGTGTTTGTCTTCTTGATTCACAATCACAATGAATAACGTTTTTCCAGCCTTCATTGTGTCTCATATTAGCATTGTATTTTCTTAGGTGGATTTCTGATCATTATTAGGGTAACTGATAATAAGTAAATCAGTTTCCTTCAGTAATTTTACACATCAGAAACTAATTCTAACACAAAAAATAAATAAAAATGTGGACATCCTTTCATCCATCCGTCCTTTATGATTATAATACATGGAGGTGTTTATAGGCTCATATTAATTGAGACAACATGGACATTTTGTATTTCTAAAAAAATGCAGGAACATGTAGGTGAACTGCTATTTTCTTCACCTTTTAGCAATTCACCTACATATTCCTGCTGTGTATATACAGTGAAGAAAATAAGTATTTGAACACCCTGCTATTTTGCAAGTTCTCCCACTTAGAAATCATGGAGGGGTCTGAAATTGTCATTGAAGGTGCATGTCCACTGTGAGAGACATAATCTAAAAAAAGAAAAATCCAGAAATCACAATGGATGATTTTTTAACTATTTATTTGTAAGATGCAGCTGCAAATAAGTATTTGAACACCTGAGAAAATCAATGTTAATATTTGGTTCAGTATCCTTTGTTTGCAATTACAGAGGTCAAACGTTTCCTGTAGTTTTTCACCAGGTTTGCACACACTGCAGGAGGGATTTTGGCCCACTCCTCCACACAGATCTTCTCTAGATCAGTCAGGTTTCTGGGCTGTCGCTGAGAAACACGGAGTTTGAGCTCCCTCCAAAGATTCTCTATTGGGTTTAGGTCTGGAGACTGGCTAGGCCACGCCAGAACCTTGATATGCTTCTTACAGAGCCACTCTTTGGTTATCCTGGCTGTGTGCTTCGGGTCATTGTCATGATGGAAGACCCAGCCTTGACCCATCTTCAATGCTCTAACTGAGGGAAGGAGGTTGTTCCCCAAAATCTCGCAATACATGGCCCCGGTCATCCTCTCCTTAATACAGTGCAGTCGCCCTGTCCCATGTGCAGAAAAACACCCCTAAAGCATGATGCTACCACCCCCATGCTTCACAGTAGGGATGGTGTTCTTGGGATGTTTTTTTAAATTTATTTATTGCTTGGGATTCTTCTTCCTCCAAACACGGTTAGTGGAATTATGACCAAAAAGTTCTATTTTGGTCTCATCTGACCACATGACTTTCTCCCATGACTCCTCTGGATCATCCAAAGGGTCATTGGCAAACTTAAGACGGGCCTTGACATGTGCTGGTTTAAGCAGGGGAACCTTCCGTGCCATGCATGATTTCAAACCATGACGTCTTAGTGTATTACCAACAGTAACCTTGGAAACGGTGGTCCCAGCTCTTTTCAGGTCATTGACCAGCTCCTCCCGTGTAGTTCTGGGCTGATTTCTCACCTTTCTTAGGATCATTGAGACCCCACGAGGTGAGATCTTGCATGGAGCCCCAGTCCGAGGGAGATTGACAGTCATGTTTAGCTTCTTCCATTTTCTAATGATTGCTCCAAAAGTGGACCTTTTTTCACCAAGCTGCTTGGCAATTTCCCCGTAGCCCTTTCCAGCCTTGTGGAGGTGTACAATTTTGTCTCTAGTGTCTTTGGACAGCTCTTTGGTCTTGGCCATGTTAGTAGTTGGATTCTTGCTGATTAAATGGAGTGGACAGGGGTCTTTATGCAGCTAACGACCTCAAACAGGTCCATCTAATTTAGGATAATAAATGGAGTGGAGGTGGACATTTTAAAGGCAGACTAACAGGTCTTTGAGGGTCAGAATTCTAGCTGATAGACAGGTGTTCAAATATTTATTTGCAGCTGTATCTTACAAATAAATAGTTAAAAAATCATACGTTGTGATTTCTGGATTTTTTCTTTTTAGATTATGTCTCTCACAGTGGACATGCACCTACGATGACAATTTCAGACCCCTCCATGATTTCCAAGTGGGAGAACTTAAAATAGCAACTGCATAAAAACTGCAAAACAGCAGGGTGTTCAAATACTTACTTTCTTCACTTTATATATATATATATATACACACACACACACACATATATCATCACCTTCCTAAAATAATTACCTAAGTCCAGAGGTTAAATTGGGCCGGTGTGCACCGGAGCTCAGCTCCGCCTCCTTGGGTCCATGAACACACCTTGCCGGAGCTCAGCTCCGTCTCCTTCAGCACCAAATATTGTTATTCCACTTTAATTACTTTTCATCTCTTGGCAAATATATGGCATATGAGACTGCATAATTAGCAAGACTACACAGAGGCATCCAGGCTACATGGAATTATCAGACTGACATCATAATGCATTAATCTCTGCGTTCTCTGGTTCAGCACCCCGTGCACAGCCATCAAGGGAAAACTGTCACAATTCTAAGCGTGACAGCGACGTTACCATGGAAACCCACGAACGGCGAGAGTGAATCACTTTAAGAAAAGAAGTGATTCTTTTTTTTAAAGTATCGATTCACTTTAAGAAAAGCAGCGATTAATTTCTTAAAAGTAGTGATTCTTTATTGAAAAGTAGCGATTCTTTTTTGAAAAGTATCAATTCTTTTTTTGAAAAGTATCAATTCTTTTTTTGAAAAGTATCGATTCACTTTAAGTAGATTATTTTTCAAAAGTATCGAAAAGAAGCAATTCTTTTTCGAAAGTAGCGATTCTTTTTTTGAGAATTAGCGATTCTTTTTTAAAAAAGTATCCATTCACTTTAAGTAGCGATTCATTTCTTAAAAGTAGCGATTCTTTATTGAAAAGTAGCGATTCTTTTTTGTAAAATAGTGATTCTTTTTTGAAAAGTTTTACAGTGTAATAATACCTTTATTACAGTGTAATAACAAATGTGTAATTATACATTTATTACAGTGTAATAACAATGTGTAATTATAACTATTAAAGAGTAATAATAAATGAGTTATTATAACTTTATTACAGACTAATAGTACATGTGTAATTATACCTTTATTAAAATGTAATAAATGTGTAGTAATTTATGTAGTAATACATTTATTGCAGTGTAATAACAAATGTGTAATTATAACTTTATTACAGACTAATAAGAAATCCATAATTATACCATTATTACAGTGTAATTATACCTTTATTAAAGTGTAATTCAACATTGTGTTATACATTTATTATAGTGTAATAATAAATGTGTAATTATATCTTTATTGCAGTGTAATTATACATTTATTACAGAGTAATTATACCTTTATTACAATGTAATAATAAATAATGATACATATTAATAATACAATAGTATATTGTAACGACGATCAGTTCCAGGAATGCACTAATATTTTGTTGGTAGTATCAGTTTGCAACAATTATTAGTTAACACTAAGTTGTTACCAACAAAATATTAGTGGATTCCTGGAACTGGGCGTCGATACACTACATCCTTATGCATCGCTTTCTGCCAGGACTTTTACGGGCTTATCCCAAATCACGGTAGTGACCTCGATAGGCACAATGCAATGCAGGTTTGAGAGGTGGTGCCCTGCCAAATCTTGCGAGAAACACGACTTGCTTTGTCATACGATGTCATGCGATGTCATATACATCAACAACATATGAAGCAGCCTCTATACACATTTCAGACGTCAATCATGGCAGAGTCAATGAAGAAAACTAACAGGTACACAGCTGTGTGGCTCGAGGTCATGGTGCAAAGGACCCAAGGTTGAAATTACTTCGTAGCATCCCTTTAAGCGTTTCTGCTTCATAGAGACTATTGTAGCCTATTGTAACGAAAAAGCTTAACGTGGTTTAATGTACCTAAACAACAATCAGTGATCACCAAATTTCTCAACACATTAAGTCATTTTACAGCGCGATTTTGAATGATGACCATTCACCATAAATAAGGGCTCCTTGGGCAATTATTTTAGGAAGGTGACAATTTATATATATATATATATATATATATGTGTGTGTGTGTGTGTGTTTGTATATGTGTGAGAGTGTGTGTGTGTGTGTATATATAGATATATATTTATAAATATGTGTGTATATATATATGCTTTATTGTTATTAATCAATGTGTGTTGTTTGTTTGTGTGTGTATATATATATATATATATGTATAGATATATATATGTGTGTATATATATTATTTATTGTTATTAATCAATGTGTGTTTGTTTGTGTGTATATATATATATATATATATATATATACACACACAAACAAACAACACACACATATATATATGCATACGTGTGTGTGTATGTGTCTGTGTGTGTGTAAAGAAAAAAAGCCAAACAAGGCTAAATATTTAGTGGTCTTTTAATGGTCTTAACCTTTTTATTCACAAATCGTTGGTCAGGAAATTAGCAAGAATTGCACAAATACTGTAGATAAAGTAACTTGGCACAGAATAGCTCTCTTCAACTCGCAGACAGCTTTTTTACAGAGTCAGTGTTGTTCCACTCAATGGATTAAAAAAGTTCATGAGTACTTGAAAAATGTCTCCCCGTTCGTTTGAGTTTCATGTAAGACCAAATATTCACTATAGAGTTAAAATCTAGACAAAACATGAGCCTGATGGACTCGTTCGCAAGATACTTCTTGGTTGTCTTTGCAGTTTGGGCAGGAGCATTGATTTATTGAAAAATGACACAATGACATCTTCCTCCATGCTTCACTGTGCGGTAGAGATACAGTTATTATTATATTTCTCAGCAGATTTTCAAAGACACCGCTCGTGAGCATCACAATGCAACTCTTGTTTCATTGTGATTCATTGCTCCACACACAACTTCTCATATTCTCCCAAAAACTTTATTTAGTCTCCAAGGTTTTTCTGAGACATCAATGGCTTTTTAAACAGTACATTTGCTTAAATTTTGCTAATTTTTTGGCCCAGGAGTGTGTGTGTGCTAATTATTAACTTTTCGTAACCTATTTTAAACCATTTGTGTGACTTGGTTAACTTTCCTGACAGAAGCCTGACCCTGACCCTTTACTGACTAGAATCAAGTGATTAGTAATTTCAGGGTCTCTTTAAGTGTCCACAGCGAAGCAAATTTATTGCATTCAAAGCAAATGCCAAAGACAAATATAATCTGAGTTGAGGACATAGTTTGAAACAAGTAACAAAAACTATAAAGTTTGAATATCATATTGACTGAATATTTCCAGAGCAGTCCTAAAATGTTTTATCACCTATATTAAAGTAAAACACAACCTTGCATCCATTAAAATAACCCATATACATTTCAAAGCTACTTCACACTGACGACCAAATGCTTTTTATCTGAGCATGATGTAAACAGACACTGGTGTAGTTTGAAACAGTTGAAACTTTGGCATGTTAATTTCTAAATCCTGCTCTGCAGTTTCATGCAGTATTTTCCCAGCTTTTCTCATCACAGTTCAATGTATTAGCAGCCACACATCACGCAAAGGGAAACCCGTCCCATTTCATTCAATCCCTGAGGGGCCTGTTCATGTAACTGAAATGTTGCTTATTCATTTTAAAGGGCTTATGCTGGATTCAAATAGCTTGGTTGGCATTTCATACTATAAATTGGCTTGAAAGAGTTTTTCTTCTGGTGTACGTGTGAGTAAGAGAGAGACAGAGAGAAGGAGTGTGTGCATGTGTGTGAATGTTTGCCTTCAAGTATGAGTGTTTGTTGAGAGAGGATCATTAACATCCACAGCCGCTCTCTCCATCAGTGGGCGTGTCTTGCAGAATTGGGCCTTTGTGATGATTGGTTAATATGCTGGGGTCTCCGTCCAAGCTCTCGTTCATTTTGTCGCAGATGATGTCGACCAGCCGCTCAAACACCTGCTTGACATTAATGTTATCCTTTGCACTTGCCTCGAAAAACTGGAAGCCTGCAAACAGACGGCAGAGAAATAGTTATACACAAAATATGAAATAAAATCAGATTTGAATAAAACTGTATGGTTTATTAACCTAAAAATATCATTTTTACAACCAGAATAAAAACATTCTACACATATAATTAGTGGCCAGCTGATATTTTGCACCTGACCACCCACCTGGACACTATTTACCTTTCCCGGATACAACTGAGTTCCCACGCGAGTCCAGGTGGGAGGAGCGAGACTTCAGCGTGAGACTACAGCTTGCCGTCTAAAACACTATTTAGGTGAATTTAAACATGGCTAAGTTGCTAAACGCATCTTGTTCACAGGTAAGGCCCCTGTTCATGTTGGACAGACATTTTAATTGCATTTTGTGTCTGTTAAGAGGCACAAAAACGCTCTTTATGTTATGCCCCCAGAGCTGCCGTTTTAGCTGAGTGGGAGCTCTGGGAATTCGCTGTCGCAGCTCTGCGTCGCAAGCACCAATCCGGTTCGTTTTTTTTTTTCTATAGACAGTACTCACAAAAGTATAATGATCAAGATTAACTTAAAAATTGCCCGGAGTTCTCCTTTAAGAGTCAATGATTGGATCATTATTGCAGTGATTATTATTTCTAGCATGTTATACGTTTGGCAACAGTTCTTCGAACTCTAATTGATGGAGTGTGTACCAAAAACTGATGTACCTCATAACATCACAACATTTATTTCCATCAAGAGATGCATACATTTTTGGTCAAGATCTTGTATTGACAATGCAAGAGTCACGCACTCTGTAAAGTCTCCTCCAGCACATCCTAAACACTTTCAATGAATTTAAGCTCTGGACTCAGAGGTGTCGATTTGATCTGACCCGGATGAATCTTGACATTGTCATCCTGGAATATGAACATGATGTGTTTTCCTACATACTTGTTTAAGAAATTAAAAGCTTGACACTACAATTTGGTTAGAAGAACTGTTGCCAAACATATAACATGCTAGAAACATAAAAATGACTGCAGTTATGATCCAATCGGGCACGTGTGTGTGTGTGTGTTTTATATCCGCCATCAAATCTATAATAGTCATCCACTACATATAATGTCATAACTCATATCTAACATCTATGGAGCAATAAATGTCAGTGTACTGTACACCCTCTGAGCAACACATTTGCTTTCTGTACTTTGAAAGGCCTGCATCATTCATAGCATTTCTTCAGTCTTTTCTTCAGTCCAAATAAGGCTGTGCAGCACCGAGGACATTCAGCGGGTGACGTGCCCTGCACAGGGTCCAAGATAAACACTCGGAAAGCGCCGAAGGGGAGTAGAACTTGGCTTTCAAATGGGTCGCCTCCAAAACTTACAATTCTGTCATTATGCAATTTAACATGTCATTCCAAACTTAATTTTTTTTTTTTTATGTGAAAAATGTATTTGTTTGAAGAATATCCATGCAACTAAATGTCATATAATGGAAGTGCATGGGGACTGGGTCTGCAAAACTACAAAAGGACAAGAAAGGTAAAAGTATTATAAAAGCAGCATTTACAACTATATAAAAAATAATGCATAATGGCATTGCAAGTTAGAAATATATATATATAAATGTTTTTTAAATAAATATGGTACATAACACAATTCATTTGGAAGCAAGGGTTTACAGATCACAATGCAAGCGGGAGAAGCCTCATGTTACGGTCTCCACGATCACTGATGGCTGTATTTTACCTACACTGTAGATGATGTGAGAACAGTTTTTTAGGTTTAAAGGTTAGCATGGACTAACTAACTTTAATTGTAACTTAATGAGAGTATGACAAACTTTCATTTTCTGATTTTGTCTTCATTTGGGATTGGGGTTGAATCCTTAGGGAACCAGGTTACTGCGCCCACATCATTGATATTATAAATAAACCAGGCTTCAGTCTTATTGCGCAGATAATTGTTCGCACCCTCTCAGGATACCTGGAATCAATGTCACAAGTAGGCTACCCCAGGCACATTGTTTTACCATTTTTGTAGCATAAACACCATAAAACCGATGAGAGCTTTGGATCTTCCAATGTTTCTCTACGGCGTTGAAAACTAAAGATGTCTGAGTTCCGGCCCCTTGCAACTGATCCTCAACTGCCATTGGCTCAAATGCATTTGAGGGGAGGGGCTTACCGATAGGTCAATTCTGGACCCTTGCATGCTCAAGTCTTTATTTACAGGCTCGTGTGTGTGTGTGTGTCTGTCTAATGTTTTCTTTTGTCCTGTAACATGCCTAGCTCATTAGCCAGTCTTTGCCCGTCCTCTCTGGCCACCAGCCTGTCGTCCTCCAGATCACATTTGTTCCCCACCAGAATCACCTGAGCGTTGTCCCACGAGTACGTTTTAATCTGAGTTGCCCTGGAAAAAAAAACACCACACACACACACTTTTGAACTGACATGCTCATAAGCGCCCTCTTTGTGGCCGTTATAAAATGTGTGGCACTTCAATAAGAAACACACATCATTTCAATCACTCTCACTTTTAGTTACTACCTAGAGACATAGTAGATTGGTATTAAATCAAAATAATTATTATTACTCTGGGACCTTAGCATCCATGTAAAACTATAAATAAAGTAAACTCACCAGTCCTGCACGGCATAGAAGGATTGTAGGTTAGTGATGTCATACATTAGCAGAAAGCCCATGGCCCCTCTGTAATATGCTGTGGTTATGGTTCGGTACCTCTCCTGCCCTGCCGTGTCCTGAGAAACAACATACAAGCATCCTAAATATAGCCATAAAACACATGTTCTATACTAAGCATTACTTCCTAAAACACTGGATACAGCAAAAACCATCCATTGCTTTATATGCTTTTTCTCTATGGTTGGTTGCTGTTATTTCTTGCTAGAAGAATGTAATATTTCAGTAGAGTGCTGAAAGACTTCAAATAAATAGGATATTTCACCATTAATTATGTTTTTAACTAATTATTAATTAACTAATATATATATATATATATATATATATATATATATATATATATATGTGTGTGTTTTTAACACAAATTATGTTTTAATAATAGTTTTAACACTCAATTACTCACACAGGAGGGATCACAACTACTCTAATTACATATTTAGTAAACTTAATGAGCAAATAAAAAGTGCATTAAAAATCACAGGTATATTGACAATGTTAGATCATTTTATATTGGCAGCAAAGCTTACTTTTATGATGGATGAATGTGCTTTTTGAGGCTTCAAAATCTCAGTTACTATTCACTCTCATTATAAAGGAGAAGCCCAGATATTTTTTTTAATATAAAGAAGAAAGTCATATCACCTACGATGGCTTATCACATACGAGTAAATTATAGGATCATTTTTATTTTTGGGTGTTTTTGGGTGAACTAACCCATTAATGCAAACATATCTTAAATATTTGATCATTTCTGTTAATGCATGTCTAAGTGTAAGTAAAAAAAAAAGAAACTTAATTATTCAAGTAAATGCAATGCAAATGAAACAGACTCGGGGGGGGGGGGGGGGGGTTTCGAGGTTAACAGCCATGTTAATCTGGTAACTAGGCAACATTTGATTAGTTTCCATGATACTGAAAAGCCTTGACTTGATTTAGAATGCTGTGACCTCACCTATGTAGGTTCCCATGGTAACTCTTGGTTTGGGCAGCTGTTAGAGGGTTGTGTATGCATGTATTGTATTTTAGGGGAAGAACTGAATTCAAACTAATGGGAGCTTAACAAAAGCCACAGCCCCCTCTTTCAACAGAGATAAGATGTGCTAGCTGCAACACACACACACACATACAGGCACGCACACGCACACGCGCACATACACTCACACTTTATAACAAAGACAAATGAATCATTTCTGCCTATGCAATCTTACATGCTTCATTCTAATCCGAAAGCAACCTTTAAAGTCAGGAAATGATTCTTCAATGTCCATGACTTTGTCAATACAGCAGTTAAATCTACAGAGCACTGTGATGACTAACCCAATGTAATGCGTAATATTTGCTCTTCCTTCATAGCGAAATGCCTCAAATTACATTCGCCCTTGCCTTTAAATTATGAACTCCTCCTTAAAGTAAACAAGAGAGAGAGAGTACATGCAAATGAGAACACGCACATACTGTATATGGTATTATCAACAAATGTATGATACACATTAGTGTCCCAAGAGTTTATAATAAAAAATAAAATAAAAATCACTTAAGGCACAATTTTTTTATTTTTTATTGGTGACTACTACAGAATGTTATGGCAAACTATTATATAGCATACAATTAACATTGCATGAAAATATGGTAGTTTTAAACACCCTTAAGCTCTTAAAATAAGGATTTAGGCCTGTCCCTGTTCAGAGGTCTTGACCTGAACTTTGAACTGTATCCCGAAGTTCATGAAAGAATGAGATTATTTTGGCTTTTAAATGGATAATTTATTTCGGTAATCCACTTTAGACATTCTACTAACTATAAGTAACTACCTGTCACGTTGTCAACTGCCAGTCATTCAAGTATTAGTAGACTGTGCTTAATATCTGCTGACACTTTATTTTGATGCTCCCCAATAGACATTCTGCTGACTAGAAGTAACTTTGCCCTAACCCTAATCCTAACCCTAATCTAACGGTCTACAAATACTCTAATGAGAGTTAGTTGACATGTAGTTGTAAAGTTACTTATAGTTAGTAGAATGTCTAAATTGTAACTGAAAGAAAACTAAACATTTGTATGGAGATACAACAACACAAACACCATTTGATTATTTTACTTCTTACTCACTGCTATAGAAATATAGTCAATAAAACATGACTGATTATTAACTAAACATTTCTGAACACTTAGTAAAGAGCAATGTGGCTCCTCCGCACCCACTAAATACACCACACACAAACACACACACACACACACGTACACACCACAAGGCTTGGACAGCGCTCTGGGATCTTGACGACAGAAGAGGGCCTTTACTAAAACCAGTAAAGAGGATTTAATGCAGTGGTTCTCTACAGGTACAGCCGGGAAAAAAGTGCAATGCTAATTGCAAATAATAAAATGCAACTAACCATATAATCAGTATAGTTAATAATTAAGATAGAAAAATAAATTGGCGCATCAATTTTTAAAAGGGAGGAGAAAATTACATTTCAGTCCTGATAACCATAGGATTAGTTTGTTACACACATTTTATGAATGATAAATGTAAATAGGTTTGGTTTTGGCAGACTAGATCTGCTACTAAAAGAAATAGAGAAGAAAACATGCTGATGCTGCTACTGCTGCGGGGCAAGTACGAAGACTTGCTCTGCTAAACCTTAAAGTTATATGATAGTAAAACGTGCTGCTGCAAGACAAGAGACCCTAGTAGCAGATCTAGACAGGTGGTGCTGGGGAGGAGGAGGGCCCAATAAATGCGAGAGTATATAGCAAGAAGCGATTGATTGGCTGCTGAACCGGCGACTAGACAGAATTCATTCTCAGTTAATCACATTATCATGCAATGCAAAGCAAATGCATTTCAATTTTTGTTCAATAATCTTTTGTATGGTAAATACTTTTGGTAGCACATTGGGTCGCCACTTGATATCCAATGTAAAATATTCCCTGAAGCAAAACCAGTTGAGAACCTCTGGTCTAATGTATGATAAAAGCATCAGCGCAATATGATTCAACAGTTGGGGCTGTGCCATCAGCTGTGCATTAGCCTTGACATGACAATTTTCCTTCAGCTTTTCTAATCAATCATACTTACAATTTTCACTTGCCGTATTATCTTTTTTTTTTTATTAATACCTGGGTAGGCAAAATATCATCTGACTTGATGGTGGACTGTAACTTGGGCTAGCAAGCAACACCCTAGCAACTACCTAGAAAACCCTAGCAACCACATAATAACGTCCTGGCAACTTAATAATAATAATGCATTTTATTTATAGGCGCCTTTCTCAACACTCAAGACAAAATCAACAATAAAACACTCAAAACAATTAACATTGAATCAGCGAAAGCAGGCAATATAATAACATAAAATACTATTAAGGAGAACTCCAGCGCAAAATGAACCTTTGGTCTAATTACACATTGTTACCTAGTCAACCGTTATCTGAGATTTGTTTTCATGATTATCGAATGTAAATAGTTTTATCTCTAAAAACAGTTTAGACTATAACGCTAGTATAACGCTAGTATATAGGGCACAGAGTAATGACAAATAAAAATCGCTTGTTAATACCACTAACAAGGCTCAAAATAGCCCCACACTAACACGGTAGCATAATAAGGGTCCCTACCTTCAAACCGAAGCATTGAGAACTTTGTCAGTGTCCAGACAGTAAGAAGATATTTTATACATACAGTCAGCTTCGCGAATACAGGCAGAAGCCATCTTTGAAAAACAGTCTCTACCAGTCGATCTACGAACGCCGATCCAAGTGCGCTGAATTGTGTAGAATCTCATATGGTTCGTTGTTTCCGGAAGAAAGCATGAGCGCATAAGAGAAGCACTGAACGCAACAGAGAAAACAAATAAATAAAAATAATTTAATCACATCTCACCAGCGCACTTGGATCTGCGTTCGTAGATCGACTGGTAGAGACTGTTTTTCAAAGATGGCTTCTGCCTGTATTCGCGAAGCTGACTGTATGTATAAAATATCTTCTTATTAAACTGTCTGGACACTGACAAAGTTCTCAATGCTTCGGTTTGAAGGTAGGGACCCTTATTATGCTACCGTGTTAATGTGGGGCTATTTTGAGCCTTGTTAGTGGTATTAACAAGCGATTTTTATTTGTCATTACTCTATGCCCTATATACTAGCGTTATACTAGTGTTATAGTCTAAACTGTTTTTAGAGATAAAACTGTTTACATTCGATAATCATGAAAACAAATCTCAGATAACGGTTGACTAGGTAACAATGTGTAATTAGACCAAAGGTTCATTTTGCGCTGGAGTTCTCCTTTAAAAAGAACAGGAAAAAGGATGGGAACCTTAGTCAAAATGAATTTAAAAGTTAAAGAGAGTATGCCTGTCTAAAAAGATACGTTTTTAAGTGAGTTTTAAAATTAGTTATGAACGTGGACCAAAGATATGGGGCTGAATGACTGAAAGCTCTAAAGCCCTTGGTAACCAGACGAGCATGTGGAGGGTAGGGTTGCCACCCGTCCCGGTTTTCCCGGGATTGTTCTCTTTTTTGAGCGACAGTCCCGGAAAATGTATACTCTTTCCCGGGACACGAATTGTCCCGTTTTTTTGTGAAAATGTACTTCTAAAGTAGAATTTCCTGGTTTCAAATTAAACCGCGTTTCCTTCTACTGTTACTGTGTTGTCTTCATGGTTGTATCCAATCCTGTGTCCGTAAACGAGTAAAAACGGGTAAAACAGTGGATTGGCCGATGCCAGGCGTTTACTTTTATTTGATTGGAAGCAGAAATACAAAGCGCCTATATCGCCTAGCAACTGCCTCTGCTGTCGGTCGGTCGCGCGCGCGCATTCACACATCCAGGATTAAACAGTGCGAGTTCAGTTGCTAGCTAGCTTTTTAAAAACTTTCTATTTACCTAACGTTACTCAGTTTTGTGGACAGCAAAAAGGGATGAGAAATACACATGGAAAAAGAGGTGAGAAATGTCAGTCTTAGGTTGCCCAAATTTACTAAGTTAACAAACAAAACAAAGTTGTTTATAATCTATTATAATAACTTACATGTTATCATGTTTTAATTGCTAAAGAGTATAGCTTATCTTTCTACAAATGATTAGATTTTATAATAGATTATAATACAGTATATGTTTACAAGTTTTATACAAAAGTGTATTTAATATATGCATTTAATGTAGAAAGGAGTCCAGAGTGAGTGCATCTACGTCAGGGAGTGCAACTACTTCAGGGAGAGCATCTACGTTAGGACAAATATAGGTAAGAGAGGCAATAGGGAGTCCTACAACTGTTAACATAGTATATTTGCAAATATGGGTTGACCCCTCCCCCTCAAAGTGTCCCGGTTTTTCACAAATCAAAGGTGGCAACCCTAGTGGAGGGATGAGCTGAATGGAAGAAGAGGACCTGAGAGAACGGGTGGGTATCTTCATATGAAGCAGCTCAGTGAGATACTTAGGGGCAAGATTATTGATAGCTTTAAATGTAAGGAGAAGAATTTTATAAATTATGCGATATTTGAAGGGCAGCCAGTGAAGTTGGTGCAGGACAGGTGTTATGTGACTGATAAAAGGGGTTCTGGTAATGATACGGGCAGCAGAGTTTTGGACTAGTTGTAATTTATGAATGGATTTGTCAGGTAGCCCATAGAGGAGAGAATTGCAATAATCTAACCAGGGTGTGAACCAGAATTTCAGCACTGTTAGCGGAGAGAGTTGGACGTAAGCGAGACATGTTATGTAAATGGAAATATGCTGACCAAGTGATATTATTAATGTGGGACTGAAACTATCTAGGATGACATCCAGACTCTTAACATTAGGGGAGGGAAACACAGATGAATTATCGATAGAGATGGAGAAGTCATTTATTTTAGAGAGGATGGATTTGGTGCCAATAAGGAGGAGTTCAGTTTTGTCACTATTAAGCTTGAGAAAGTTTAGTGAGAACCAGGATCTGATTTCCTGAAGGCAATTTGATAGGGAGGTGGGAGGGAGAGATGTAGTGGGTTTGGTGGAAAAGTAGAGCTGGGTGTCATCTGTATAGCAATGGAACTGGATGTTATATTTACGAAAAATATGGCCAAGAGGGAGAAGGTAAATAATGAACAAAAGGGGTCCAAGGACAGAGCCTTGTCAAATTTGGGAAACCTTACCCACAATCCTAGCATTGTGTCCACAAGTTTTGCACATGTAATGTAAAAAATCGAGTTATTAGATTACACTCTATTCTAGTTCTATTTTAGTCAATTTCAGATTACTGGAGGCAGAGCTGAGTTGTTCTATGGTGGTTTATCAGCACACAAGTGCATTCTGGGAAAATGCTACTCAACACCTCTTCTCGTTCTCGTTCTCACCCACTTCCTTTCATCAACAAAGTACTGTTGCTTCCTCTGTCGAGGAAGGCTGCGGCTGTGAACTGCCGAACAACAACATCTCAAATTAATGTTTCAAAACAAAGGAATTTACAGAATTTAACAAACAGACTTAAAACACTTATGCAGCCACACAAAAACAAAACAAAAAACAACAACAACAAAAAAAAACACACCAGATCATAAATAATTATTTGGCAGCACTGGGCCAACGTCCTGTCTCAGTATTGATTCAATTAGTGATTCAGTGCAGAAGGCAGATGGATGCTGGTCTGGACGGTGAAAAAGCACAACCAATTTGATTTTATGGCTTTTATTTTCTAAAGGTTTTTTCTGTGTGTGTGTGTGTGTGTGTGTGTGTGTGTGTGTGTGTGTGTGTGCTTCACAAATAATGCATCAAATGATGGGGCCATCTGGTTTGGGTTGGTCTGGATGTTTTGTAACATTCAACATCATTGCTCACACACACACACACAGAAAGACACACACACACACAGACACACACAAACCACCTAGATTATCTTGATCAAAGTATTACTAAGTCATACTGATACATGGTTAGTGGATCCTCTTTTCACAACATTCAACTTTGGCAATAACAAGTCTTTCTTTTCTGGCTTAAACTGCTTTAAAATCTGTTGTTATTCAGACTTACACAGACATCATTCTTCCAATATACCTGCAATGAAACTGGTGCAATGCTTTTAGTTGCCAGAGTTTAAATGCATGCAAAGACTCACATAGCCAGACTAAAGTGCAACAGTCGGGTTTCGGAAGAAAAACAAATCCCATTAATTTTCTCCATAGGGGAATTTATTTTTAACGATAACTTAAAAACCTTTAAAGACAGCCCTACTGTGAGCTATATGAGGTAGTTAATTGATGGAATACAATTTCTTTCCGTCAGTCCACATTATTTAAACTTTCAATTCAATGGTGGGATTTGCTGGTGAAAAACTACAATACCTATAGCTTAATTCTGCAGAGAAATCTCCACCAGTCAGAAAATTTTGATTAGCAAATCACGGCAAAAGAACTATCGAATCACCATCGATATCGTTTCTCTGTTCCATTATCGTCATAGCGGTGTTGAGAACAATTTTTTAGAACGATATCTTTATATAGTTATCGTCCTTGGTTTGAACGGGCCTTTAGTATCCTAGTTTTTAGGGGTCGTTTACATGATACCATTTTCAACTAAAAACTTTTTATGCGTTTTGGCCGTTCATTTCACAACGCCATTTTGGGGGCCTGAAAATGCAAACTTTTGAAAAAGGGATTCAAAGTGCAAGTTTTTGAAAACGATACCATTATCAACTTTCTGTAAACTACAAAAACACGAATTTGTAACGTCATGTGTTCAGTCTACAGTGTTTCTTTACAAAGTGACATCGCCATCTACTGGCCTTTATAAGTAACCATAACTCCTATGGTAAAAAAAACAATGCCACTGAAAAGTGGGCGATACTAATGCACTCTATTGAAGTCTGGTCTAGTTTCAAGCTTAATCTGACCAAAAACTGCCAACTTAGCGAGAGAAAAAAAATATCAGATCAATGTTTAAAACATCCAGCCACATACGGTTTTGTTTTTATGTGCCATTTAAGGGGCAGGTAAATCTAAAATAGTTGATATCACAATAATATACCATTGAAGAAAAAAACAATTCAAAATATGCATACCATTTTTTGTCTAGACTTTAAATAAACAAATATAGGCACTACCCACCATCCTCATGCAAGCTAAATAAACGACTTTAATGTCTCATCGTCCACACTCACCCATATCTGCAGTTTGACTCGCTTCTCGTTACGGTAAACCGTTTTGACTTTAAAGTCGATGCCGACCGTGCTGACGAACGCAGAAGTGAAGGAGTCGTCAGCGTAACGGAACAGAAAACTAGTTTTTCCAACACTGCTGTTGCCAATGATGAGGAGCTTGAACATGTAGTCAAAATTCTGATCGGCCACATCCTTCTGCACCTGCGTCTGATTACGGGTATCGTTGGCCGACGCCATCTAGAGGGGCGGAGGAAAAGTCAAAATGTAAGAGAGACAAGCTATGTCGTCACCAATTTCAATGAAGGTTAATAACTGACTCTAGCAAATCTAAACCGAAGAAAACCACCTTCATATGTTGGGCCCTGAGAATGCTGTGACCCTTTTGCTCATGCTGGCTGTCTGGTCTACAAACTCACAACAACCAAAGAAGTGAAACAACGTAAAATCACAACGTTAGACAGGAGGTCTCGTGCGAGACTTGATTTATTCCTGTTAATATCTTCAGAATATGAAGAAGAGATTGGTTGCTTGCTGATGCTTGCAGAAGCCATGCTTGCTGATGCTTTGTTGCAGGTCTTTGACTCCTCCTCCTGAAATTTCATTGGCTGTAACTAAGTCGTCGCTGATGTCACCAATGTAATGGGAGTTATGTGCAACAAACTTCCATATTTTGTAAAACAGGTTCCATCGCTTCCGGTTCAGGTCTTTTGTATGTGCTTCGTTAAATATAGAGGCGTTTTACAAAAGATAGCTTCAAAGATGCGAGCATAACTGATGTCCACTGCATATGCAGATTGAAATCTAAAAGTTTTTTTTTTCTTCTCACTAACATTGAGTAAAGTGCAAATGTGTGTATAAACTAAGCTATCAGGCTAATCGTTTATATGTATGCTATGCTAAGCTAACTAATAGAGACATAAATGGTCGTTATAATGTAGTTGAAACAGCATTTCTCATAACATGATTTTGGAGGAATTGTAATCAGGCGCTAAAGAGAGTAGCCTACCTATTAAAAGCCAATGGGATTGCTTGGGATCCTAAAGGAGACCCGATTTCAGGGAGGACCCAATTTGTCACTACACAGGGCGTACTAAATCTGCCATGTTATCATTATCATGTGACCTACCAGCATCAGTTACGTCATCCGGGGACTATTTACCTATATTTTTCGATTACTATGTATGTATTCGGACATACTTCTCTGTTGGCATAGTGTTTTTCACATGCTATATAGTATAGTCGAATAAGTATTCGATTTCAGATGCAGCAAAACAATGGTTGTACTAGCTTAATGCTAATTCCAGTGCTGATTTTGGTCATTTGACACGATTTCCTGTTGGCTAGTTAAAATCAGGGCTAAAATCATGCAGTGTGTACCTGGCATTATCTAAATCCCCATTGATACTCTGTCATGTAGTTCAAGTATATATTCTTCTTGCACTGTCATCTCTCTCTCTCTTTCTTTCTTTGCGCATCAGACATGCTGAGTGAGGACCTTTCCTTGATTCAGAGCCATTACAGCAGAGACCAGCTCAGCACAATTCATTCTGGACAGAAACCAGTGCTTAAAGTTGGAAGCACATAATAAGAATAGGGGAAAGAGTTCACCCGAAAATACAGATTCATTATTGTGTAGCTATCCTGTGATACCGTATGATGCAGTTATTTGACTCGGGTGTTATTTTGCTCAGTAATTTTTTTTTATCAGATTTTTTCATTTTTTTATTAGTTTTTTTGTCCTATTTAGCATTAATTTAGATTTACATTGACATTTATAAATTAGATTTATTACAGATTTAGTCATTTTTGTCAACTTACACATTTTCAGTTCTAATTTTTTAAGTTAATTTTAAGTTTTTTTTATATTTGTATATTATATCATTTTATTTTAGCTTTGTTTCAATTTCATTTCGATTTTCAATATAGTTTTACTTAGTTAACAACAAACTGGTATTACTGAAGATTTTCTGTGAATAATTGCTTAAATTTCAGCCTCTTTGTCACAGAAAACTTTGTTGCATCACTTCAGAAGACTTGAAATACAAAATTAATAAATTACTTTTATTGTATTTTATGGTCTTTTTGTGGCCCCTTTTGAGCTTCACAGACATAAACACTTTTAAGTCTCTTCAAAAAGCCTTCAATTTTTGTTCCACAGACAAAAACAACACCATACAGTTTTTGAACACGAGGATGAGTAAATAATGACATGCAGTGAATTAAGAGCGATTTGGACACATTTTGCCATTGAGATGACTTGGGAAAAGTGTTCTAATCAACTTGAATTCACCCTAAATTATTCCCATAAACACCCATTCCCTTTTAAGAAAAACGACAGAGACCTTCCTGAACAAGTATAACATCCTGCTCGAAAGCATATGAGAAAGAGGTGATCACATTAACACCTGCAAATTAACTGAGGAGGGAGTTACCAGGATATGACACACCTTACACACATGAATGAACACAATGCTGTTGTGCCACTGAAATTTGAAATAAAATTACATGAAAGCCCTTTTGCGCATGCAGGCTAAGATTAAGATTAAATGACAAGTTAGATTAGATCTGACACAAACAGCATCACACACCCTAAACTATGAAATCTACAGATCTGTCAAACACAACATCAGCTTACACACTCAGAAAATATTAAAATGATCATGTCATCAATAACTAAATTCTGGGGTTGAAAGGGAATAGAGATATTTGAAACGGTCCCAGTCATGCTTCCATATGGACATCTTCATATCTCTCTCTACTGTAAACAATTAATGGAAAATGCGTATCGGGCACAAAGATATTATAGTGACTAACCTTATTTGTCTCTTCTTAGAGGTATAGAGGTCTATAAAGTTGATGTTGCGCGTTTCCTCAGCTGGTTTCGGACATCCAGTCTTCGCAGATCCAGTTTCACTTTTCCAGCAAAACACACGGGAAATGGTCCACTCACTCACTCGCCTTATCGGTTTAAAAACCGAGTATTCCCTTCCCTTAAGTTCCCTTAAGAGGGGCGTTGCAAAACCAGAAGCGTGCAGTCTGCAGAGACCTGGCTGTCGACCAGCTTTTATTTGTGCTGACGGCTCGTCGAAAGGGCGATGGCTGTTCCCAGATCAGCTAGTGGCCCTGGCGAGTGTCCAGCTGAACTCGCTGAGCAGCCAATCAACAGGTCTCCTGTCAGTCAGACACACTCAGCATTATCATCTGCCACTTTACATACGGGTCATTCTGTCAAACGGCTGCCTTGGTCTCAAAAAGTGGAACAAAAAGTAACAGGTTTATTAACACAAGCTTTGTTATGAATCGTTGCACGATGTACATTTATAAGAAAGAGAATGTAACGCTGATAGACTTACAAATGTCAATTCTCCACTTTTTAATCATCACTTATTAGGCTAAAAATAACGGCAACTAAAATATACATTTACTGGGGAAATAGGAGACTTCAACATGTCATATAGGCTATATAGTGGTGTGGTGTTCTGGAATAATGAGTTTTTTTTTAATCAAATGTAAATTCCTGTCCCAGTTACACTTAATGGTGTCACATTTTCCTAAAATATTACTTTGTTATATGCTACATCAACAAACAAAAAAACTACAATTCTGATTAGTATTTTTACATTAACAATGTAATCAATGTTCTTTTTATTAAAACCAAGTATAAATCTCATCACCTTAGTGATTTAAGCATTTTTGCATATTCCAAAATACTAGGCTAACTAAAGCAAGCTACAATTTATATATATATATATATATATATATATATACACACACACATAAATATATAAATGTAAAAGTATCAACAATTTGTGAGCTGCTTGTACTCAATTACAAGCTAACACAAATACAGTAAATTATTATTTATTTTAATAAATCCTTCCGTACATTAAGCCTCTTTATATCTTTTTTTATTTAAAGATATTTATTATTTTATGTTATATTCAGGTACATACAGTAGGTACAGAAACTAGCTTATCTAAAATATCCTAGTCACAAAAGAGGAACACAAAGGCGAGCGCCATCAAACTCACAGGTTTCAGCTTGTTTTACACTCTAGGTGTTTATCACCAGAGCTATGGATTATTTGAGCAGATTTTATCTTAACTAGTTTTAATTAAGGCACATCTTTGAAAAAAATAAATAATCATATTGAACCAAATATGAAAATTGCTATTTAAAAAAAACATAAAAAAATAAAAACAAAAAAAAACATTTTCATAAAAACAAGTCAGTCAGTCAGAAATCACAAAACTAGGTTTCAACTTGGTTTGAGGTTTGTGATAGGTCGGATCATTGGCCTTCCACAGCCTCTGAAACTCCTGCTGATAGGGCTGTACGAGCGCCGGCTCCTCTGTAATCATGACGTTTTCTTTGTTGCTCTGGACTGCGGTTAGAGTCCAGTTGAGGGAGCCAGTGATCAATTTCTTGCCATCCACTAATGCAAACTTATGATGCATATGAACAGCTGCGCTCATCTCGTGCCTCACACAGATGCCTGTAATAGAGGTGAAAACAAACAGATGGGAAACTATCAATTAGCTCCAAATCCACTTGCAAATTAACAACAGATGCGATTTATAAACATCTGTCAACACCCGCCGTGTGAATCATCTAGAGCTCCTTTAATTCTGCACTAATGCGTCAGGCTGTGAGTTTCATGGTCCGCAGAAGCCTGGGTGTGAGAGCTTGCAGAAGTTACAGAAGTGTGTGTACTGAAATAAGAAAGGTTGAGCCAAACAGAACATGTGTGAGCTGTGCTGCTGTTGTAATCAAGGTATGAATGACAGGTTTACCCCTTTGCAACAGTCGTACAAGTTCTGACTATAAATAATTCCATACTGCATACCACAGTTGTGAGGACAGGCCCATGCTAAATAAAACAATGAGGTTCACTTAGTCATTGAGGGAATTTGAACATTTCTGGTATTTTTTTAGCCTGGGAGAGTAATGAAAATGAACAAACTCTTAAAGAGTCAGAGACATTTCTGTGGTTGTTTAATTTTTTTTAGTAATGCTCAGGACTAAAATAACTCTTTGGCTTGAAGATTATTTACACACAAACACATATACTGCATGTATGTGTCTGTGTGTACAAACTCTTTTAGCAGTCAGATAGGTCCTTTACATGCAATCTGCAAGCAATATTAAAGGGTAACTAAACCCCTGGTCTGAGCCTGACTCCACCCACTGGCAATATTTGCAAAATGCTGGAAAAGTGGGCAGACCCCACTTAGGAAATAAATACTCTAACCTAATCGTTTTCAATACTCGCAATTCCAACTCCTGACTCGCTACAGTGGTTTTGACGAAACAAGATGGTTTTTATACTGCCAAGGCCGTGGTGAGCTGGAAGCTGCTTACGTCACCATCAACCACTTACATCACGAACCACCACAAACATCCAATAGGAAAATTCAACTGCAATAGCCACCGTTCAACCTGAAGAGGGCAGCACTCAGACGTTTTTACACCATATATTGTAGAATTAAAACACTTTATACCCAAATGTCAAAAAAGTTACTCAAATCAATAAACAGCATTAATAAAGCCCCATTCTTACAGATCATTAACTAAAAAAAAGTTGGTTTAGGGTTTAGTTACCCTTTAATGCACGACACAAGCTGATTAGCCTCTGCGGATCCTGAAGCTAATGAGATTTGCTCAACATTTAAAAAGTCCTGCATCGAGCCATCAGTGTTTCTCTAAACCCCTCTACCTCCCCAGCTCCACCAGCCAGGATCTGCTACGGGATTTATGCATTTCTATTCATGCAGCAGCAGTATATCTTACAAGCTCACGTCAGGATGTCTGTGTATATTAGCAGTAGCAAGTCCATACTTGCAATGCAGCAGCAATAATACACACACACCTGCCTTACGGAGGGTCCCGATCTGAGATCCAGTGATGGTCATGTAGTCTCTGTCCGTAACGACTCGTACAATGACTCCCTGATTGTGCAGGAGGAGAATCCCTCTACTCAGCTCCATGTGAGAGAAGGAGAACACACACAGGTCCAGTGACCTACGTGCGGACAGGAGATGCTCGAGGAGCCTGGAGAAGGACGTCTCAATGCCATGCGGGAGGGGACATGCACTGAGGGCCGAAATTAGCAAGAGTTTAGCAAGAGAAATTAGTTGTTTTACACATTATTACACATTTAGATTAGAAAAAGTGGACCAAACTACCAGGGGAAACGGCTATGGCGTGTGAACAGGTGCTCCACACAGACATGGGGTGAAGGAAAGAACAGCACTTCTTTCAGGGGCCCGCGAGAGACTCTCAGACGCCGCATCAGCCAGTCTAACCACTCCACACCCAGAACGAAAGCTACAGCTCCCAGCCCTAACACTTTCACCAGCTCTTTAAATGACATCTGAGAATACACACAATAAGAACGGATTAGAAAAGTAAAGCAGCGTTGTATTACACTTTAGGAACAAAACAAAAAAAAGTAATAAAGACTGTACATTCCTGAACTTTTTGTCCAACCGTTTCATTAGCCACATAAAGTTCGGATCATAAACAACCAGCCAGTCATTATTGCAAATCAGGGCCCTCGTCATCAGGGGTGCCCACCCACACAAATTTTGACCCATGCATAATGAATTATTACAAATTATTACACTGGAATAATTGTTTGTAATTGGCAAGAGGCAACATTATGTTTAATTAAATAATTCAACTCAAAAAAATATTTATGTAAGATTTTGTCATGTCAATTTATGTATTTTAATAGATAGACAGTTATATAAGACACCGGTTGCCAGTGACAATAATAGTTCAACAAAAATATTAGATGAAAACCAATGAAAAGCAAGTATTCCAGAGGGTTGTGTAATAATTTGAAGCATAATAATAACGTTAATTTTAATCATTCTTGTAGGTTATTGCTAATCTCCAAAATGTTACAATTAAATCTTAATTGTGTCTTTCATATAATTGCCACAGATGTCCAAGGAATGTACAATAACGTGTTTCAGTGTTGTGTAATGTTAACCGTCGAAGCTAACGTTAACTGCAAACACGGATTCTCTTACTTTGACGCTCGTGGTCGCGATTCAGAAAAACGACTAATATGTTAACTTAAAATGTACTTGTTAGCATATTTGTAATTTATCCAAGTACGAAAAGACATTTATAGCACAAAATGTGAGAATATTTTGATATAATACCTGTTGGTAGTACATGTCTGCCAAACTCAAGTGACACTGAATCCTAAAGCAAATCACATGCAAGTACGGTTCTTGTGAGTTGAATCTTTTCAATGAATCGGTTGAACGTGTTCACAAAACGGGACTAATCGCTTCGAGTCGGCTCGCGAGGTTCTCGAATAAAACAACTTACACACTTCTTTCCAACGTGTTTTCAAATAGCGAAAATGTACGACTACTGCATATTGGATTGAATTGATGATTTAACCGGCGTTATATTACTTTATGAATCTTTTTTTTTTATTTTTTTAACACCGTTGGTTATAGAATTGGAGGCTACTGCAGCGAGCAAGACCCTTTTTACCCCCAAAAAAACTGTTGGCATATTGTTTAGTGTAAATACAATTTAGCTGTATCGGAGTTCTATTTTATGTTATCAACTAAAAGTGTAGGCAATAAACAGCAGTATGCTCAAATGTTTATTAAAAGTCTAGCTCGTAAATGGCAGCCACATTGAGAACAAATACACGCACCATAGACAATAGAGAGCCTAAGTCCCTCCCCTTCCGGTTAACCACCATGGGACCTTAATTCGGAAAAATATTACATGAAAGTCAATGGCGAGAGACAACAAATATATTGATCCCGTTTGAATTGTGCCCTGAATTACACATATGATGTTTGTCAATTTAAAAGATACATTTTAAAGTCAAGAAAGTCGCAGTTTGATGTAAAACTGTCGAGGTTTAAGACTGTCAAAATACGTAATTACAAAGACTACAAAACCCAAAAGGCGCGCATTAGACGTCATACCTTTTCTCTCAATGAATGAAGCTAACTTTACTAAAGCTAACGTCTGTCATGTTTTCTATAGTCTAACGTTATACTCGTAACGTTACGCCGTCATGCCTGTGTGTTTTGTACCAGACTGCACTGCACACACACGAGCTTGATGCGAGACGAGAGATGTAGTTCATTGAGCGATTTTCACATAAAACTAACTGTTAGTCTCCTGTTTTATGACAAACTGGGACTTTCTTGACTATCAATTACCTTTTAAATTGACAAACATCACATGTGTAATTCAGGGCACAGCTCAGACGGAATAAAAAAAATAAGTTGTCTCTCCCCATTGACTACCATGCATATTTTTTTCGAAATAAGGTCCCATGAGCCGGAAGCGGAGGGGCGGGACTTAGGCTCTCACATACATACGCTAACGGCGCCGCCATATTGAGGAGGGCAACTTTCCCATATCTCTCACACCGGGAATTGAGAAAAATGCCTGTTTCGTGTGCTGCTTGGGGCTGTACACATCGCCACACAACTGAAAACAGGTCTCGAGGAATTACCTTTCACAAACAAGACTGAACATTTGTTTCTGGTTGTATTTGGTGGTAGTTCGAGAAAGGCCGCGAAATTTAAAAATACTATTGTTATTGTGTCATGAAATATAGTGTTAAGAGTTTTTCAGTCGACAATGTAGTTGTTTAAAGCTTAAATCTGTCGTTTATTTATAAAGTTAGCACCTATTTAAAATTTTGATCTGACGTTGTGAGATTCAGGCGATCTTCACCGGGTGCTCAGCGCTCATGAACCCCGCCTGGAACAGCCGTACCTCGGCTAGTTCTTCTGACGTTTGCCTCTGGCTCTGATGTTTCTAGTCTTGTGGTTAAACATGAGATATAATCCGTCTTGTGTATCTAACGGGCGATCTTTGGTCTCATTAATCTATAATTTATATGGCAAATCGTTTTGGCTGAGGGCAAAGTGAAGTTTCATAACTTTGTATTTAGGCAATTTTTTACGTTGTATCCTGCTTTATGTTTGACTGAATCGTTTACTTTATTTCTTGTCTTTGTATTATATAGCCTCATATACCTTTTAGTCTACTTATACTGTTATAATGGCTATTACTGATCAATAAAAATATTGTTAGAAACTTAACAAAAATAGTTAAATATTAAATGAGTCTATTTAACTTATTTTTTATTGTATACATTCTGTAATTTATATTTCTTATTCTATTGCTATTAGTAGGCCTATATTATTATACATAAACAATATGCTATTATCAATATTTTTATGATTGTGTTATTGTACTTATATTATATAATTATACTATTCATTACTATTTTATTTGCTGTAGCCTATACTGTTTGTCAATTTTATTGACTAAACTAATTACTATGACTTCTCACTTTATCTTATATTTACTATTTGCATTGCACTGTAGTTGTACCATATCATGTATTACCATAAAGGATCCGTCAGTTATCTTTGTTATTGCTAAAATCGGGTCAATCACAGAAAATGCTTTTTCCACAATAAGAAAACTTTATTTCATTTAATGTGAAAATTAAATTATATCTCAGTATGGGGGTCTTCACAATTCTTATCCAAGAATAAAAAGCCAGATACATGACAAGCCTGAGATTTGACAATTCCTTATAAAAAAAATTTTTTTATAGGCCTAAGTCTAACTATCGAGATTTTAAATAACTAGAGATGGAACTTTTTGTACACCACATACAAACCACTGAAATCGGTTGATAAATGTTAAAAAAAAAATTTGTTTTTATCCAGAAAAGCCGCAGCTCAATCGTTTACTTGCATTTGATTACAGTGCAGTCTTGCCCTCAGCAAAATGGCGGACGCGTTGACGTATCACAGCAACGTTCCAAAGCGGCCAATAGTGCATCTATGTATTTATTATGTCTATGCACACCTTTCTTTTACTGTCTATGTTGCACACCAGTTTCAAATGAACAAGCGGTGAACATGTGGTGATGCTATTGCGTCACGGCGTAAACGATTCACTGAATAATTTTTTCATGTGGTTCTTTGATACTGTTAGAATGAATAAGTCGGACCTCCCATCATAAAATGGGCAAATTTGTTCCCGCCCCTTGCAGAGATTTTAAAGTGTGTCAGTGGCTCTCATTACTAGTGAAGATTTGTGACACAACAAATTCATTGATTTTGCAGAGTAAAAAATAGATGACACATTCATTTGCTCAAATGTTTATTATCTATTATAAAAGATCATGTTTTATATTCAAAATGCAGAAGAGGGAAATTTGTCAGAATTGTAAAGAAAATTGACAAAAAAGTACCATATACATTTAGGAGATGGTACCATATGGATATGTAGCTTACTTACTAAGGCAATTCAATTGTAGGCTGATTTTGAAGAGCCTTGGAGTAACGCTATGGTCCAATATCATTCAATATTATGGTACCATATCAAACACAGTATCATGTACTTGTCAGTAGATCTTTTAAGGATGCCTTTATATAAAACAGTATAGGACTAAGACACCATGTTTTTGCATCTGTTAATGAAAATATTAAAGGGTACCCCGACTAGTGTGGCATGTTGGCCTTATAAGATTAACGTGGGCGTCAGCTATAAAAAGGTGATACAAAAACACTCCAAATGTTTTTAGTTTTATTAAAAAAAGCCGAAAATCCGTTCACTCGTAGGCCGCCATTGTTATTTACGTCTCAATGCATTCTGGGTAGTGACGTGTAAAGGTTGTAGTTGGTTGAGCCTAGCCGCTGTAGCCGCTTCGTTTATTGTTTTTCCAACGTACCGGATAGCTAGCTAAGTTTTGACAGTAGTGAGATGAACACGTCTGCCGTTCAGCCTTTTCAGTTTGAACCCGAGCACACCGTAGGCTTAAATCAAGAGAATAACGCGGTGTATGTGCGGCAACTGCTTGCCAATGCCAAGCGAGAACGACCGCGTTTGCTGTAAAGAGCTCAGTATAGTCTGAGATTTCAGATTTTAAATATGTAGTGCACGGCAATTTAGTGCAATGGTAATTATTAATATTGTAATTGTAAGATTGAAAATGTACATGAGGTAGATGAGCAGAATAGTGTTGACTTTGTTCAGTGTAAAGGGGGTTGCAACCGGTCCGGACGAGAAGCGCAGCGCCGCGTCTCTGACAACTCGAGGTATCGCACACCGGACGCGCACTTTGTCAGTTTATGGGCAGCAATATTGTTATATTTAAGGACATTATGGAAATAAGATATGTCTGTACTATGTTATGATTGTAATGTACAATTAAATACAATCGTTGCAGTCTGAATTCACTTTGCCTCAGAGCGTCTGTTAACTTGCTCAAAATCCGGTAACATCAGCAATTTTCATTCAACCAGCCGATTTCTGTAAATGAATGTAAAACTAAATGTATATTGCTGCGCAGGGTGAAGTCAGTATATACATTAACAACGATTTGAGACAAATAAATGTAAATTTAATATAAAACTATGTAAATGGTGCTCTGTGGCGCGGCAGGATTTTGAACAAGATCCGAGAGGGTATTTCTATGCGTTCAACTACATAGTGACAGCTTAGGGAAAATAAAGCAAACGACGGCGGTAGATGACTTATTACATTATTTATACCGATAGTACGATCGTCTGATCTATAGCCTACCCAGGACAGCTGCTGACAAAAAGTGGAGCTCTTTACAGCAAACGCTCTCGTTCTCGCTTGGCATTGGCAAACTGCCGCAGACACCATCTATTTTGCCCCACTCTCGCTTCTTCAACTCTCTGATAATCTTCATTTTCATGTAACTCTTGAGTAGGCCTATCGTTATCCGCGTTATTCTCTTGATTTAAGCCTACGGTGCGCTCGGGTTCAAACTGAAAAGGCTGAACGGCAGACGTGTTCATCTCGCTACTGTCAAAACTTGGCTAGTTACAACCTTTACACGTCACTACCCAGAATGCATTGAGACGTAAATAACAATGGCGGCCTACGAGTGAACGGATTTTCGTCTTTTTTTAATAAAATCAAAAACATTTGGAGTGTTTTTGTATCACCTTTTTATAGCTGACGCCCACGTTAATCTTATAAGGCCAACATGCCACACTAGTCGGGGTACCCTTTAATGAAATATTCGTTACTACTCAGAAAGTAGGCCAAAGATTTCTCTTTAATGCTATTCTATTTTGTAAGCATTTTTTTTTTTTCTGACAAAAAAATAAACACATAATAGGCCAGGACATCTTGGTTTCTTTCTGCTGAGACATTTTAAACACTAAATAATAAACAGATGTCACAATTCACATAAGCAGACAAGCAAGCACAGGTTGAAAAAATCAAAAGTGTATCAAATACTTTCACACTTTCCTCAGAACATTGCATCCCTTACTTAATAGCCTACTACACAAGTGGTGTATATTCTGAAAATATATCTGAACAGATGTGAATTATTAAACTACTTTTTCTCTAAAGGTATGCAACTTTAAAAACAATTAACAACAAATGAGTCCATTGATCATCAATCCTTCTTTCAAAACGTGTTTCTGTCTCCCCCTTATTCACTATGTTAAGCCTAATGCTGCGTCCCAGACGATGGGAATCGGACGTGGGAGTATCCCAAATCAAATGTCCCACTTCAGACCTCAGTGAATTACAGGCAACCAGACGTCACGTTCACATGTTGACCAGACCACATGATGTCGCCACGATTCAATGAGAGCGTGTTTTGTGTAACTTTTGTGAGAGCGTGTAACTTTCATTACCTTTGTATCAACTTCTTCGATGTTGTTTAAGACTTAGTCATTTCCCCACCTATAGGCACTAACTGATCGTCTTTTGTTTATTTTCAATCGCCATTAACTTTTTTTACTTTTTCTAATCCAGTATATTCTGAGACTAAAAACCAATTACATACAATTTTAAGAAATATAAAGAAGCACGTCTGATCCATAATGAAGCACCTAAACAAGTTGATTTGGAGTTTAGAAGATTTTGTGTGGCAGATGATCCCCTTTAAACTGATCAGAGAGCAGCTTAATTGTTTTTCTAATTAAGGAGAGAAAATGTATCCCTACATCATCCACGTAAAGATGATCCTTTAATTTAGTTAAGGTGGTCTGAGATCAGGAGAAAGGCACATTCTCTACCAATGCTGAATACCAAAGTGCATTAATTAAGGAAGTCAATGGCTTGTTCATTCGGCTTGGCGCAGTATTTGCGGTCGTACACTAGACGTGATCCTCCCATCGGAGTTTGGCCGCTCTGAGACGCCATTTTGTTGGTTCCCATCTGCAGAGACACTGTGGCCGAGTCTACCGGGTCTAGATTCACGTTCTTTTCCGTCACTTGTCTTGCCGTGCCAAGAGCAAACATTCCAGCCTACAACAGGACAAAGGTGTAGTTAATAATATATTAAATATATTGACATTTGCAACAGCTCTGGAGTTCTATTTTTGGGGCATTCTTAAAACTTTCAAGCCAATGCAACTTTCTGAATTACGCCACCTTCACACTAGCAGTTGAAATCAGCTCCGATACGGCTCTGAAATGACCGGAAGTCATTCATTTCTTATGGAGATTCGCAGACCGCATGCGAATGGGTCTGAAACGGGTCAGACCGAGTGCGGTGCGAAGAAAATCGTGTCCGTTGGTCATCCGGATGCGTTCAAAAAATTTTACTCCTGCGAAAAGCTACGGACGGTTCCTATCGGACAATTCCAGCGGAAGTTGAGCGTTGCTATGGTACTGATAAACAAATCTTCCGGCGCTTTTCACAGTGTAGTACGACGTCCGCTGGGGGCGTATTGCGAATTACGGAGCTGATTTCAACTGCCAGTGTGAAGGCGGCGTTACTCAGCATTTTTCAAGAGGTGAATTAATAGTGTGATTAAAGTATTTTACGGCCATCGGGAATAAAGCCACACATGTATTCATTTTGCTGTTATGAGTGTTGGCACTCATAATATCCGAGGAGGACATGAACGGAGTGGCCATCTCATAATTACAGTGATTTTGGCATTAATGCAGCATGTGCCCTCACCATACTGGCACATTTGTTTGTGCCCATTTGGAGGTTTATAGTGGATCGATCCGCTGGTTTCTCCATGCCCATATTGGGATCATAGAGATGACGTCTGGTTCCATAGGAGGTCATGCCCTTTTGGCTGGCAAATTTATTGGAGCCCATCTGTGAATCAGATGAGAAATTGTATATTTAGTACTGTTAAGTTTGGGGTCCGTAAGATGTTTAAAAATATATATATATATATATATATATATATATATATATATATATATATATATACAGTATATATATATATATATATATATATATATATATTGCAAGGATCCATTAAATGAATCAAAAGAGACAGAAAAGACATTCATAAAGTTATTCTATTTCAAATAAAAGCTTTTTTAAAACTTTCAAATCATCAAATTTCCTGAAACAAATGTATCATGGATTCCAGAAAAATATTAAGAAATGTGATATATATGAAATGTTTCTTGATCAGCATGTTAAAATGATTTCTGAAGGATTTTGTGACACTGCTGATTGAAGATTCAGTTTTGCCATCACAGAATTTTTTTTAAAAATAAATATATATATATATATATATACACACTCACCTAAAGGATTATTAGGACCACCTGTTCAATTTATCATTAATGCAATTATCTAATCAACCAATCACATGGCAGTTGCTTCAATGCATTTAGGGGTGTGGTCCTGGTCAAGACAATCTCCTGAACTCCAAACTGAATGTCAGAATGGGAAAGAAAGGTGATTTAAGCAATTTTGAGCGTGGCATGGTTGTTGGTGCCAGACGGGCCGGTCTGAGTATTTCACAATCTGCTCAGTTACTGGGATTTTCATGCACAACCATTTCTAGGGTTTACAAAGAATGGTGTGAAAAGGAAAAAGCATCCAGTATGCAGCAGTCCTGTGGGCGAAAATGCCTTGTTGATGCTAGAGGTCAGAGGAGAATGGGCCGACTGGTTCAAGCTGATAGAACAGCAACTTTGACTGAAATAACCACTTGTTACAACCAAGGTATGCAGCAAAGCATTTGTGACAACACACACAACCTTGAGGCGGATGGGCTACAACAGCAGAAGACCCCACCGGGTACCACTCATCTCCACTACAAATAGGAAAAAGAGGCTACAATTTGCAAGAGCTCACCAAAATTGGACAGTTGAAGACTGGAAAAATGTTGCCTGGTCTGATGAGTCTCGATTTCTGTTGAGACATTCAGATGGTAGAGTCAGAATTTGGCGTAAACAGAATGAGAACATGGATCCATCATGCCTTGTTACCACTGTGCAGGCTGGTGGTGGTGGTGTAATGGTGTGGGGGATGTTTTCTTGGCACACTTTAGGCCCCTTAGTGCCAATTGGGCATCGTTTAAATGCCACGGCCTACCTGAGCATTGTTTCTGACCATGTCCATCCCTTTATGGCCACCATGTACCCATCCTCTGATGGCTACTTCCAGCAGGATATTGGTTTCTTGAACATGACAATGAGTTCACTGTACTAAAATGGCCCCCACAGTCACCAAATATCAACCCAATAGAGCATCTTTGGGATGTGGTGGAACGGGAGCTTCGTGCACTGGATGTGCATCCCACAAATCTCCATCAACTGCAAGATGCTATCCTATCAATATGGGCCAACATTTCTAAAGAATGCTTTCAGCACCTTGTTGAATCAATGCCACGTAGAATTAAGGCAGTTCTGAAGGCGAAAGGGGGTCAAACACAGTATTAGTATGGTGTTCCTAATAATCAGTGTTGTGCATGAACGCGTTCAATGAACTACGTTCACTGAACGCGTTCATATTTTCGCTGAACGCTGAACTGAACGAATCACTTTTCATACAATGAACGTGAACGAGAGCGGCGCTCACTCTGGCAGGAATGAGCAGCACGCGCAGTTCACGTTCACGCTCATTTGAAAAGTCAGGTTTTACCAGGGCTTAATTTGAGCCGGAACATGTTCCGTCACCTCCGACATTGGATCCGGAACCTTTTTTATTGGATCCGGCACCTCCTGTGTCACTAAAATTAATTGCCTAAATGAAAAAAAAAAAAAATACTGTTTGTGTAGTGCTCAATGTTTGTGACACATGACTTGCGCGCTTGTTGTACGAGTTGAGATTGCTGTTAGCCTCGATCGTTTCACTCAGGGGAAAAATGTCAAAAAGACAGGAAAGTTTGCTTAACTTTTTCAAATACGCTGGACAGTCAGATCCCAAACAAGCAAAAATCGTTTTCGCTGGTCAAAAAGGAGACCACGGTGGACTGGACACAGTAGCCTAGTAGCCTATCGATATCTCATTATTTCGACATAATAAGGGGACATTCTAATCTGCATTAAGCCACATTAAGCGTTCTTATAGCCTAATGGTTTTCTATGGGAGGAAAATACTTAACCGTTCATATTATGGGCTCATCTGATTTTTTGTACATAGCATAGCCTATTTGTTAGGATTTTAGTATCATAATGATTAGGCTAATAAATGCACGCACAATTATCCGTGAACTTGATTTGAACAAATGCCTTTCAACTTGTGTGTGCAAAAATGTAGGCCTACTATACTGTTGTAGCCATTAAAAAAAGCGCGTTTCATCATATTTGTTAAAATATTATAATGTTATTTTTTTTTTCCATTTATGTTGATTTATGAAAAGTGAACAGCACGACCGAGTAAGATAGGATGCGCAATATGAGACATGGAGCGGGTCAGACATGATTTTGACCGTTGAAGTTGTTATAGAAAGCCTTTCTTTAAAGTGAATTTCGTTTTGTATAAATTGTATCTTAATTTTAATAAATTTTTCATCAACCAATTGCCTGTATTTAATGAATAGGCCGACGAAACAAATATAACGGAGGCGCCCGCGCGCTCCCTTGCATTGCACGTGAACTGCACATCCTAACTTAACGAAACTCAGTGTATGCCTCACAGTCACACAGACATGACAAATACATCAAATACACAAAGCTTGAAATGTCTTTAAAAGAAATAATTCAAAACGAAAAAAGATTAGTTTTTGATTAGTTTTGGAGTGGCAGTGATTTGCAGCTGGTAATGGATGGTAAAGAGGTTCTATTGAGTAAGATAGTGGCCTATCTTAAAAAGAATTTAACAAATTAACGTGAACTAGTTCATTTTTAGATATGTGACCTTAGTTCATTTAAAAAAAAAAAAAAAGAACTATGAACATGAACTAGTTCATTATCATCTGTGTGAACTGAACTTTGAGCTAGTTCATTTTAAGTATGAACTGGCACAACACTGCTAATAATCCTTTAGGTGAGTGTATATATATATATATATATATATACACTGAAATAGAAACCAGCTATTTACAATTTCACAACATTACCATATTTCACCAAATGATTCCAGACATTTTACAGTACTAACTACTACAATTAACTTTGCAACTACATGTCAACTAACTTTCCTTAATTTGCAACTACATGTCGACTAACTCTAGTAGACTGTTAGGTAAGGGTTAGTTAGGGTTCAGGTTAGTAGAACAAGTTGACATGGCGTTGCAAAGTTACTTATAGTAGAATGTCTGTTGGGGAGCCTCAAAATAAAGTGTCAGCAAGCAGACAGTACTAATATATTTATGTAAAAAGCAACTGTAATTCAAATAGTTAATTTACATACTCTTGATATTTGTCTAGTTTAGACTAATTTCCATTTCTGTTTAATTCCATGTTACATTTACGTTACGTCTTTTTCCAAGTATTTGTCATGTGACCTGTTGGCCGATAATGCTTTCCCCTCCTTTCATCTTGTCAGGATGGAATTTCCTTTGCTTTTTTGCTGCATACTTCACACCGATGTCACTTTTTGTGTAGAAGCCTTTAGTCTTGGCCTGGGAGAAAAGAGAACATGGAAAAAGACAGAAAGGCAGAAAGAGTATTACATATTTTTGATTGTATTTACAGGTAATTTAAGCTGGATAATTTAAGGATTTCACGGTGAGGAAATATTCACATCAGTAGGCCTATTTAAACTTGTTATCGCTTTTGAATGCGCACTCACTTTTTTGCTTTCGTGATCACGCGTACTCTGTGTATATGGACATTTTATAAGATAAGATAATTGTCAAAGATCCTCAGGATCTGTTGTGTTCACGCCATGTCGTAATTAATGAGAGGATCACGTCTAGTGTACGACTGCAAATACTGCGCCAACCCTAATGAACAAGACGCCATTGACTTCCTTTATACGCTTTGGTATTCAGCATTGGTTGACAACTGTGTCCAAAATAACCTCTATACCCTTAAATTGGGCACTGTTTGAGGGGACAGCCAATTGTTGTGGTGACCGAAACCATAGTAGACGTTATCGGGTGCAAGAGTTGTATTAGTTTTTCTTACCACTCCAGCCAAAGTGATGAGGGTGCCCTGGACCTGGGTGTGGTTCATGTCCTCAAAAAGGTCGTTGGCCTCAAACATGTCATATGGTTTTAGGCCGTATTCACCAATGGCTCGCACAAAGTGAGTAATATTCTCCAACTAAGAGAGATTCAGGGGATAGATAAAAATGATTAAATAAAAGCAAGTTAGGGATGGATTCATCTCAGGGTAAAGTACAAATTTATCCCAAATCTTCTTGTCTCATAGAAACTACTATGCCACGACTGGAAATATAGTATTTGTAGGTCAGCTCTACAGTTGAAGTACTATAAACAGATTAGATTTAATGAGGTAAAATAGTCCATTCATTAGATGCGTTTGACTCTTGAGTTGCATTCCTTGTTAATGCAGACTACTCTTAATTGCATGTTTCTTTTATCTACTGTAACTATTTGCACTGTAAATCAATAACCACTTTGACAGTGTGAAAGAGAAAGCCAGACTGTAGCAGAGAGTAAATCCCTTCTGTACACTCATACAGTGTCTACATTCTCTGCATTTCTCTGAGTTAAACAGTACATAACACATTCTTAAAATGGCAAAAAAATGTGGCAAACATAGGCTAATAGTGACCCAAGAAGTCACCCTCAAACATAGTATGCACACAAATCTGACTAGGAGCAATGCAAGATATGCCTCAAAATTCAAACACTGCAGACATACACACTACCTTGTGCCAGTTCAGGGCTGAATGGTTGACCTTCGGAACAGATCCAGGCTGCAGTTTGTTGATCAGCCTAGTGGATGAACACCATATAAGAGCAATTATGCCAAGCGCAAATATGTTATGAGTGCAGGTCTTTGTGTGAACCTTGCATTTTTACCCTTGAGTTAATATATCCACTTCAGTTTGGGCTTTTGTTGTTTCTGAATTATATCTCATTAATTATTTATAATTATAGTTTTTTTTGTGATAATTAACCTCGTTTTGTAAATGGTAAATGGACTGCATTTATATAGCGCTTTCACAGACCCAATGGCCACCAAAGCGCTTTACATTTGCCTCATATTCACCCATTCACACACCGACGGCAGTGTCAGCCATACAAGGCGCCATCCAGCTCGTCGGGAGCAGCTGGGGTTAGGTGTCTTGCTCATGGACACCTCGACACTTGGTTAGGTGGAACCGGGGATTGAACCGCCAACCTTCCGGTTTGTAGACAACCTACTACATGAACCACTGAACCACTGCCGCCCCAGTGATTTTGTTTTGTTTTGCAAATTTGTTTTGTTATTTCACATGTTTTGTGACATGTCTATTCTTTTATGCTTTCCTGGCAAAGAGATTTTTTCTCAATCCCCAGTTTCACAGCCTAGTCCCAGACTAAAATGCATGTTTAAGCTCTTTTAAATGAACGCAACTTGCACTGATATATCGTAAAATATGTCTGTGCCATTGTTTTGTCTCAAAATGCTCACCAGCATTGTTTTCTTCTTGGGCAGTTTTATAAAAGCTACTTAAATGTCCTAATTGGACTAAGGCCGAATCCTGGGTTAATCTAAACCCTGTCTGTGAAACCAGGCCAATGAGTCTTCATAACTGGTTAAATAAAGCTTACTAACTATCTTTGACTGCTGAAACTCACTCGCACAGGATCACTCCGTCCTTCAGTCCCTGCATGAAGTCTTCAGGAAGCGCTCGACCTGTGACCTCATGGATCCACGTCCTCAGAGCCTCCTCCGTCTCAGGGTCGTACTTCTGTGCCAGCTGCCGTGTCAAGTGATGAGAAGGTCAATTAAGGTCAAATTTTTAACCTTTTAATTTGTTTCTAACCTAATGCAAACATTATGTATGCAAAACAAATAAAACAATTGAGCATTATTGGACAAAGATAACAGTTTTGCCCCTATTCTTTACCATAATAATAATAAAAGCAACAACTATAATGTAGATATTATTGTCCATGACATCAGTAAATAGATGTTGTCACTGAACCATATATGAATTATCTTGTAATGAAATTTTTTTTCCCATTAGATATTCTGACATTCTGATATCTTCAATATCTAAAACATACATATTTCATGCACATTTGGGAAATGTTGCTGTTATGCAACTCAGTACCAAAATGGGAAGGTTTTTTTCCTTCTTAAAACGATTAACGGCTAATTAAATTCATGCCTCTTTTGTGAATCAGTTCATTTGGAATGGAAATTCCCTATGTGACTGATTGAATGAGTCATTATCCTTCAATGTTGTTCTTAAAAGCTTTGCTAATATTAATATTACACTTTCCCTTTCCAATAGAATATTGGATTGCTTCTGAACACATGAAATATAATTTTATTTGGGTTACTCATGCATACACACAATTGTATTGTTTTTAATGCATTCAAATAAATAACCTATATTGGGCAAAGTTGATGAACAACAATGTCTAATTTAACACAGCGAAAACACATGTAGAATAAATTTATTGAATGCACTTCAGCATAATATGCCTTTTCTGTGAGGGTGGGGAGAAAAACAAATATCTTGTGGGGTAAAATCTGCATATTATTGGCTTCAGCTTATTAATTCTAACTTTTGTTTTTCAGAATAGTGAGAAATTGAAGGAAAGTAATATGTTGGCATAGGAAACCACTATATCATCAAGATCATATACATTTAAAGAAGGAAGAGCATTGTACGCTGTGGCAGGGCTTCCAAATCTATTGCATTTGTCTTATAAAGTGCACATACCTTATTCCTGACATCAGCAGAGAGTCCGAATGTGGGTCCTTTGCTGAACTGGGTGCTCATGGTCTCTGCTGTAGAGTTGAGTCCTGTGATGCAGGAGTTCGGCTCGGACCCCCTCCATCTTTTAAATGCCCCTCTGCGTGTGTGTCATACTGTACACGTCTGCTGCTCATTGGCTGAGGCCTATTGACTGTCTGACCAATCATGAGCGTGAATGTACTGCTAGCAGGGGTCAGATGAGCTCTAGAGGAATAGTGTAACAAAAATGTGAATTGTTGTCGTTCCAAAATAATATCCAGGTTTTTTAAGTGCTCTTCTCTGCATTTGGTTTAATTCAAAAGAGCTTGTTAAGTATGCGCTTGTATTTATTGCCCAAATTTCACTATTTTTAAGGTTTATTTTAAGTAATAATAACAAATGAAGCAAGAAGGGCAGGGAGATGATGTTGGATATGGAGAGAGAGAGAGAGAGAGAGAGAGAGAGAGAAGCAAAGGAGACAGATGGAATTTGAGCGCTTTATTTGGTCATGATGGTCTTACAGATGTCATGTGTTTGTAGACATTTATTACAGAAAGAATTCAAAGTGAATCCAGGGGCGATTCCAGAAATGTTCAAACCGGTGGGCCTTTATAAAACAGGGTGGGCAAAATAAAAATTGCATGCTATCAGGGGTAAAACGCAACAGTTTCATGTTCAAAGTTACAAAACAGCAAATAAGAAATAACCTACATGAATGAATGAATTTACATATGGTCAAAGACACGTTTCACTACATTTTACCAAAATCAAGCTCAAATTGAATTTATTTCGGAGAATAACTTTGCATGCATGCTTTGTCCATCATGAACATACAGGTTATAAAGTTTACTGTAGCTATGCAGGCACTCATTTGTTTTTTTTTAAAGTTCTACACACAGGCTATTTAGTGCTCGGTGCACTAAGACACTCTTCTCCGCTCCTCAAATAGGCTACATAAAACATTCATTTTTATATATAGCGTTTCTTGAGTAAAAAAAATGCTGTACTTATGCAAACAAACAGGTCCTTTTTTTTTTACCCTAATATTGTAAACAACAAGAAATCTCGCTCCTAATGATGTGCAGCATTTAATTTATGATAGAGGCGGGTGGAGTTATGAGGCTTGACTGACAGTCTGAAGATCCAATGGAGTTGCGAGGTTAGTCACAAGCGCTTTGGTTAAAGGTGGGGTATGGGATTTGCAAAACGGCCAGCAGATTTTGAAAATACACAACTCAAATGGTCCTACCTTCTTTCCTCCAACGCTGGCCCTGATTCGCTCGAGGGGTATGGGGGGAGGGGGGTATGGTACGACCGTTTGATTGATGGACTTACTGTCCAATGATTCTAGGTGGTCTTGGAAATGATTGGCTGGAGTTTTTCGAGTCCTGCCCGTTCCACAGATGATTAAATTGCTTAATTTTCATGTCAGTGCTTCTAACTCAGTGGCTGTAAGTGGGTTATGAATAGGATTTCAAGTGATTTTGAAAAAACGGACAAAAAAGAAAATCACATACCCCACCTTTAAATATTTCAAAGCACATAGATAGACGTAATGAGTGACCACCAATATGATTTAAGAAATAAATAAAACCGACAAAATTTTGAGATATGGTTTCTGCAGAACAGCGACTATATTAATTAATGTTTAGAATCTTTTAACTATAACTATACACACATGTTTGCACACTACATCCTTGCAGTACATATCCAATATGCAGAACATATCCAATTATCATTGCTATGCTGATGACACCCAGCTCTACCTTTCATTTCAACCAGATGATCCCACAGTATCTGCACGTATCTCAAGCTGTCTGGCGGACATCTCGGCATGGATGAAGGAACACCACAGCTCAACCTGGCAAAGACAGAGCTTCTCGTCCTCCCTGCCAATCCGTCTCTACAGCACGACTTCACTATCCAGCTAGATTCATCCTCAATCCTCCCATCAAGGTCGGTCAGAAATCTTGGAGTTAGGCCTACATTTGATGACCAGCTGACCTTCACAGAGCACATTACAAAAACAGCTCGATCATGCAGGTTCGCACTCTACAACATCAGGAAGGTCAGGCCTTTCCTAACTGAGCATGCAACACAACTTCTAGTCCAGGCCCTGGTATAGGCTTGATTACTGCAATGCTCTTTTGGCAGGACTTCCATCATTCATGTGCAACTAAACCTCTACAAATGATCCAGAATGCTGCTGCCCGTCTTGTCTTCAACGAGCCCAAAAGGGCCCATGTCACTCCTCTGTTCGTCTCACTACACTGGCTATACCACTCGCTGCTCGCATCAAATTCAAGGCTTTGACGCTTGCTTACAGATACCACTGACTCAGCTCCGTCCTATACTTTCACTCACTCCTACGAGTTTATACCCCGACCAGAAACCTACGATCGGTCAATGAGCGGCGGCTAGTGGTTCCCTCACAGCGAGGCATAAAATCACTCTCCAAAACATTCTCATTCGCGGTTCCACGCTGGTGGAATGATCTTCCCACCCTCATCCGGAACGCAGAATACCTGACAGCATTTAAAAGTCAGCTGAAAACTCATCTCTTCCGTGAGCACTTAACATAAAAAAAAAAAAATCGCTTCCCCATTTTTACTACTCTGAGCAATGCCTGAACTTTGTAATTTGAATACTTCTTGTGTTGTTCTTTGCGTCTTCCCGATGACTCGCTTCCTTTAGTCCTCAGTTGTAAGTCGCTTTGGATAAAAGCGTCTGCTAAATGACTAAATGTAAATGCAATAACCAAATTAGGCTTTTAATGTATCAACTGATTGATATTTGCTTTTGCTTGAAAATGTTCAAATTCATCTCACATTTCACAAACGCCCAAATCTGACCATTACATCCTGGACGGGACTAACAGAAACTGATGAATCAAACAGACAGATAGATGAATAAATCAAGTAAACCCAGAAGCCTAGATTAGAAATATTCTGACCGCATAAAATGCCTTAGAATAATAGCTACTCGGATAGTTCCCTTTAGATCAACTGGACATCATTTAATTTGGTTTCACAATTAGTACAAATGTGCATGTGAATTATAAACAAGTGAGTTGCAAAGTGTTACCATTTGTCCCTGTAACAATAATAAGTTTCCACTAGATGGCAGCGTGACCATAAAATGACATAAGATGTTGACAACATGGGCCATATGTGCTTTTCAGAGGAATTTGAGCAGATTATGTACTCAAACAGCCTTTTTTCTATTAATGAAATATGTAAACATCTTGGCTACCCCATCATTAGCTCTCCACTTAGTTGCTCTATGCCATTATATGATATTGACACTGCAATTGTGCTGTTCACCAGAAGGAGGCGCCATTTGCTGTCCTGCAAAACAGCAAAGTTGCAGCAGGGCCACATATAATGGCATCCCATAACAGAAGCACAAGCTGTTTGGAATTATAATTGTTCTGGAAAAAAGTTCTGGAATTGTCCTAATGAAAAGTATTTCTTTAACATTAAATTGTCACGTTATTTTTGAAATGATAATTGAACTAAACCATGCAATGTCAGTTGATAATGCTGCATACTACCATTTGAAAAGTCATATCCGTGCCTCGCATACATCACAGTTATTTAGCATGAACAGTATTTTCCAGATCTGCCAAGTAAGTGATCAATCATTTATGCTGTATGAGTCGAACAGTTTCGCACCGCTTTTCAACCGCGTACAACTGCACTCGGCAAACATGGTCAAACAAACACGTGAATGCATACAGTTCATTTCTTCAGATGTCAACTGTTTAAATCACTATGGGTTTCTTACATATACCATCCTGTAACATATAGTTATAAAATATAAAGTAATCTTGCTGTGGCATTAAAGCAGGTTTGCAACAATGAAAGATTGTTGCTCCAAGAATCCAGACTTGACATTAAGCTTGCAAGGTCGTCTTTCAGACAAGAAAATCTGTTCGACAAATTCCCTGAAACTTTAATTCACATGTCCAAAAACTATTTGTAATAATAGAGAAAGCTACTGGCACAAGGCATCAGGAATCTAAAGTCATTCATATAGAGATCCAAAAATTCTGCCCAATTCGGACTACATAGCCTTGACTGCCACGTGGGAAAAGAGGCATAGTTTCCAGCCCAGATTAATGTTCCTCAATCCACGCCATTATTCTTCTCTGCAGAGGCCAAGGGTCACTGATGATTAAAATACAGGGGGTTTTACACTTCAGTCCTCTTATACCAAACATGAACTGAGTGACAGAGAAGCCAGCTGGGATTCACAGTGTCTGGCCTTCAGCATCCTCTGGTTCAGTTCAGTTGTGAATATGAATAATATTACACTTCCACCATTCAAAAGTTTGGGGTTGGTAAGACTTTCTTAAATATTTTTGAATGAAGTCATAATGCTCTAAAGTTATTTTAGTAAAAAAAAAAAGTAAATAGTAAAAACATGTAACAATGTGAAATAATTTTACAATTTAATATAACACTTTTCTATTATAATATATTGTAAAATGTAATTTATTCCTGTGATTAAAGTTGAATTTTCAGCATCATTACTCCAGTCTTCAGTGTCACATGATCCTTCAGAAATCACTGATGATTTGATGCTTCTAATTATCTAACTTGAAAACAGTTGTGCTGCTTCATATTTCTGTGGAAACAGTGATTAATCGTTATACCAGTTTGAGAAGTGAGAAGTATAAATATATAAAAAAATGTTTAATCTTGATCTCCAACTGAAGCTAGAACATCTGCCCATCTGTACAAAAATCATATGATAAGTGTCACTATAGAAACATTTCTTCTCCACTGTATGATTTTTCTTTGTTAAACTTTTTTTAATGCTAAAACAGTTTAAATGCAACAGTTTTGGACCTTTTGAACCCTATACTGTGTTTTCATCGTCTACTCCTTCAGGGAAGCTCATTTAGAATGAATTACAGTTCGCATTTGGCAATCATTACATTCAGAGTACAGTGAGCTGTGTCGTATGGGACACCCTGTTCAATACTTTATTGCCCGCACAATTCAATGAACGTTTTTCCTTTCAGCATGTTTTCAATTATTCTGTCTCATGGAAGCATTTCATGAAATTATACATTTATAAAAAAAAAAAAGAAGAAAAAAAAAAGAAAAAGTACAGATTTCATAAAGACGATTCCAGTAACAATAAGGGCACTGTATTCATCTGAAAATGCTCAAGGAGCCAAAAGCTGAATTCATACCAACTGGCTCAGGCGCGCTCTCATAGACAGAAATGAAGGACCATAAATGGCCAGATGTGCTTATTACTGATAAATAAATCAGTGTCGTATAAGATCTCCCTCACAGGCTGAGTCTCCCAAATTCCAACCACTAAGTATAAAGCTCTGAATGTCATCATTTGAGTTTGAAATAGAGATATCAGATATATCTCCACTATGGCGAAAGCTACACTCTTAGAAAAATTCTATTTAGAAAGGGTTCCAGACTCCATTTTAAAGAACGCTTTATAAAAAAATAAATAAAAAAAAAGGTTCTATATCATGGTCAGAATTAATGGCACCCCTGGTAAATATGGCAGTAAAAAATAAATCTGCAATGTTTATCCTTTTGATCTTTCATTAAAAAAAATCGAACCTTTCATTTAAGTAAAATAATTGAAAGTGGAGGGTAAATGCTTTTCTCCAAAACACACTGGCCATAATTATTGGCTCCCTGTTATTAAATACTTTTTGCAACCTCCTTTTCCCAAGATAACAGCTCTGAGTCTTCTCCTATAATGTCTGATGAGTTTGGAGAACACCTGACGAGATCAGAGATCATTCCTTCATACAGAATCTCTCCAGATCCTTCAGATTCACATGTTCATGTTGGCGCTTCTTCTCTTCAGTTCAGCCACTCATCTTATAGGGTTCAGTTTAGGGGACTGTGACGGTCATGGCAGAAGTTTCATTTTGTGCTCAGTGACCCATTTTTGTGTTGATTTTTATTATTTTGGACCGCTGTCCTGATGGAAGATCCAACCATTGTAAAATTTCTAGCAGAGGCGGTCAGGTTTTGATTTTTTATCTGTTGGTATTTGCTAGAATCCATGATACCATGTATCTGAACAAGATGTCCAGGACCTCCAGCAAAGAAATAGGCCCACAACATTAAAGATTCAGCAGTATATTATATAGGCATGGGGTACTTTTTATCCCTGTTTGCACCAAACACATCTGGTGGGTTTGCCACCAAAAAGCCCTTTTTTAGTTTAATCTGACCACAGCAGGACCAGGTCCCTTTTAAAGTTCCAGTCGTGTCTGACAGCTGGATATGCTGGAGTTTATTTTTGGAGGACTGAGGAGGATTTTTCTTGAAACCCTCCCAAACAACATGTGGTGATGTAAGGGTTGTATGATATATTTTTTTTAGGCTTTCTGACCCCCAAGACTCAAGTAATGTCTGCAAAAGTCTGTGATCCTTGAAGAGTCTTTGGCCACTTAATCTTTCCTCCCCACCGTGCATTAAGACAATACAGACACACGTCCTCTTCCTGGCAAATTCGTAACATAGTTGATTGGAACATCTGAATTATTGCCCTGATGGTCAAAATTGGGATTTTAAATTCTTTAGCTATTTTCATTGTGATGGATGATGAAGGGAATTTGGCCTTTGTGTTTCCTCATATTTAAACTCCTGTGAAACAAGAAGTCATATATTGCTAGACAATTTCATGTTCCTAGTCACCGGTCTGCTAAAAAAGGTAAATATTAATGGGAATATACTTCAGAGATACTTTACTTGTAAAAAAAAAATTCTAGGGGTGCCAATAATTATGCTCAAAATTATTTTACTTAAATGAAAGCTTTGATTTTTTTAAATTAAAGATCAAAAGGATAAACAATGCAGATCTATTTCTTTACAGGCATTTTTTTATCCTATTTACCAGGGGTGTCATCAGTTCTGACCATGACTGTATATGAAGCACCAGACAAAACCCTTTAAGCTTCTATATAGCCTGTTCTATTTTTTTAAGAGTGTATATTTTATATCACTTTGAGTCTTATCCTGTAGTTCATTCTTCACTTCCACTGCCCAACTCCCTCCAGACCTCACATAAAAGCCGTCAATATATTATTACCTGTTCCGTCAGCTCCGTATTGATCCCATACCTCCATCTCATCTATGCCGGAGTTATGCATTTATTCTGGCCAGCCGTCCCGTGGTGAGAACGACACTAAACCCCTGACAGTAGTTTTATTGATTTCTGAGACGTTCTGCAAGCGTTCTGGATATTTAGCGGCCGTTAGACGGCCGACTATAAATGTGTGCCGCAGAATATATCGCATCATAACAGTTTATTCATGTAGCATGTATTGAGGTAGGCATACTTGGATTCAGATTTAATGCGACAGATCTGATAGATGAACGTTGCATTTGTCTTGTTGGTAATGAGAGGTGTCTGTGATGGATCGATGGGCTAAAATCCTGATTTTGAAATGAGATATTATATGATTATGTATGGCTATATATCATGGATTTATCAATGTATTGTAGCCTATGTCTTATTTTTTTCCCCCTGATTTCTTGGCTTTATGTCAATAATGATATTTGTATTTTTGCCACACTTTCTTCTTCTTCAACGTAGCCTATTTCATATTGATCCCAAATTTTAGTCAGATTGTTTTAGTGTAGTTAGGTGTAAGCCCGTCGAAATCTGTCAAAAGGCGGTATCAGATAACGGGTGAAGGTCTCTGCGTGTTACTGTCTTTCCTTTTATTTATCCAGTTATACCTTTTATTATTTTTACGCAACACAACAGATGCAATAGGACATACATTTTCTCGCATGTAGGCTATTACCTCGTTATTTCATCTGACTCCATAAATGAAACAGGTTTTAATGATATCTAAGCAATGAGCATCATTAGGCCTAAATGTAGGAAGCTATGTCTATGAGGTCCTCACGCCTTGCTTAACGCGGGTCTCACGATCACAAGCCCGTCAGTTTTGGTCACCAAACAGAGGTAATTGCTCACGCTTACACAATCAAATATACTTTTACAGTGAGGAAAATAAGTATTTGAACACCCTGCTATTTTGCAAGTTCTCCCACTTAGAAATCATGGAGGGGTCTGAAATTGTCATCGTGCTTGTCCACTGTGAGAGACCTAATCTAAAAAAAAAAAATCCAGAAATCACAATGTATGATTTTTTAAAAACTATTTATTTGTATGATAGAGCTGCAAATAAGTATTTGAACACCTGAGAAAATCAATGTTACACGGAGTTTGAGCTCCCTCCAAAAATTCTCTATTGGGTTTAGGTCTGGAGACTGGCTAGGCCACGCCAGAACCTTGATATGCTTCTTATAGAGCCACTCTTTGGTTATCCTGGCTGTGTGCTTCGGGTCATTGTCATGTTGGAAGACCCAGCCTTGACCCATCTTCAATGCTCTAACTGAGGGAAGGAGGTTGTTCCCCAAAATCTCGCAATACATGGCCCTGGTCATCCTCTCCTTAATACAGTGCAGTCGCCCTGTCCCATGTGCAGAAAAACACCCCCAAAGCATGATGCTACCACCCCCATGCTTCACAGTAGGGATGGTGTTCTTGGGATGGTACTCATCATTCTTCTTCCTCCAAACACGGTTAGTGGAATTATGACAAAAAAGTTTTATTTTGGTCTCATCTGACCACATGACTTTCTCCCATGACTCCTCTGGATCATCCAAATGGTCATTGGCAAACTTAAGACGGGCCTTGACATGTGCTGGTTTAAGCAGGGGAACCTTCCGTGCCATGCATGATTTCAAACCATGACGTCTTAGTGTATTACCAACAGTAACCTTGGAAACGGTGGTCCCAGCTCTTTTCAGGTCATTGACCAGCTCCTCCCGTGTAGTTCTGCGCTGATTTCTCACCTTTCTTAGGATCATTGAGACCCCACGAGGTGAGATCTTGCATGAAGCCCCAGTCCGAGGGAGATTGACAGTCATGTTTAGCTTCTTCCATTTTCTAATGATTGCTCCAACAGTGGACCTTTTCTCATTCTAGCTAGAATTCTTGCTGATAGACAGGTGTTCAAATATTTATTTGCAGCTGGATCATACAAATAAATAGTTAAAAAATCATATATTGTGATTTCTGGATTTTTTTTTTAGATTATGTCTCTCACAGTGGACATGCACCTACGATGACAATTTCAGACCCCTCCATGATTTCTAAGTGGGAGAACTTGCAAAATAGCAGGATTGTTGGGGATTGCCCCACTGAATGCCAATTCTTTATTGCTTTTAACCGCTTCAGTACTCTGATCAAGGAGTAGGAGTCATCAGATATTTTCCACCTTTTATTTCTGTGCAGGCTTTCACCATTAAACATATGAGCTATGCTTTGAAGGTAGTTTCTGCAATAAAGAAATAAACAAACTTAACTAACTAAATGTTAATCATACATATCTCACATACAGTTGTGATAAACGGCACATTAACAATTAAACACTTTTAACAGTTCTCTCCCAGTGAGTTTAGCATAACAGAAATAAGCAAACAGAAGATAACCGAGCATATACAACTTAAGAGACATTATACAGCGTCCTCATTATAGTATTAAAGTATAATGAATATAACATCTTATACAGATGCATCCTTTTGATTTTCCAGGCAAAATCGTCCCGAAATCTTCACATAAGAATCGGTCTGACTTTCATAGGAAGTCGGAGAAGGACTTGTTTTTTGACAACACATTGGCAATAAAAAAGTGATTAATGCATGAAAATTCTTACATATAGCCCCTACAATTATTTATATGTTGTTGTATATTATGTTTTGAAACCTGTAAATAGCGCCATAATCACATTTCCATGGTACTGACCAAATTATAGCAATGATTTAGACGAAGTTTCAGTATGCAAAAGCTCAAAAATAAAAATTCTTATTTTTTATTAAAAATTCTTATTTTGAATTTTTTTTGGAGGCTTTATAAGATGCTGCGTTTATGATCCCAAGAGCCTCTCTTCCATTCTATCACTCATGAAACGAATGCAATGTTTAGGATAATGAAGAAAGAGCCATTCACTTGTAATGTTCCTCATTTGTAATTCGCTTTGGTTAAAAGTGTCTGCTGAATTTAAAACTGTAAATGTTTTCATATTTTGGTTCTTGTAGTATAAAAAGTTGTAGGTAAAATGGACCATTAACACAACATAACAAAATAGTGACTGAAGGAAAGATGCATTTTGAATGTGAGTCTTTTGTTGGAGGGAGGGAGTCCGAATGGGACTATCCTGTTACCCTTTCTTGATCAGAATAAAGCAGGTGGGTTTACACACACACACACACACACACACACACACACACACACACACACACACACACACACACACACACACACACACACACACACACACACACACAGAGAGAGAGAAACACACACATTCACGAGGCCTATCCCTACCATACAACACCTGGCTGGGCTGAGTTAAGAATTTACTTTCCTGCAGAGGAGGGAAGTCAAATGCTAATCAGGCTTTGTTCGAAGCGGTCAAGTTTCTGACCCAGAGAGCATTAAAGTAACACTCCATTGTGCTTCAAGCCAAAACTCTCTGCGATCTATTACTTATGTTTCCTCTAGTCATTATCTGCTCTGTGATGTTTATGAGCACCGAAACACTGTGTCTCGTTTTCCGGCTGCACCTCGTCTTTATGTCCAGTTCTCAAAAATGTCTTTCGTTTCTCAAAACCCATCTTTCCTGCTGCCAAACTCAAACATAACCTCGAAAATCTTTCAAACACTAAATCATTAATCTGGTGAACTTTTTGCCAACATTTGGTTTCATGGAGTTCTGATATAAAAGAAAAATAAAATTGCCTGAAATTAAGCTTCTTTAATGTTCCAGAAATACCTTTAACATCAATGGAATCTTTCCATCCCATAAAAGGTCATTTATAGTGGAAAAAGGTTATTTTAGATGATTAAAATGTTCTTCACACTAAAAAAAAAAATGGTTCTTTATACTAAAACGGTCTTTGGGGAACCAAAAATGGTTCTTCTATGGCATTGCTGTGAAAACTTTTGGAACCTTTATTTCTAAGAGTGTGACTAAGAAGTCGCATTGTTGTCTGATTATCGTATATTGTGATTTTCATAATTGCTTGTGTGTAATATGGATCAGACGCTGGGCGGTGTGTCTGAGGCTGAGACTAATATAGTAATGACTTAAGTATGATGGCATACAGCTTCAACATCTGAAAACAGGCTTCGTAATGAAAAGAGAGGATGGAAAACTCAAGCTTTGGCTCTGATCATGTCCATCATGTCATGCATGAGATGAGTCATTGCGTTACTCTATTTTATACATTCATGCATAAGCTGCCTGAAACACTCCCACATAGTTCACTGTGTGTGTGTGTGTGTGTGAGTGGAATAAGAGTGAAAATATGTGAATTTGGACACCAAATGATGTTGAAGAATGATGCTGAAATGTTATGTATCAAATGGGAGATCTACTTGAAATCTAGTCGAACAGTTTGAGAGATGCATTTCCAACCATTTAAAAGTTTAGGCTGCAATATTTTAAAAATATTTTTTACTCATAATGCATTAAAAAACTGTATACACCTTTTGATTTCCAGGGTCTGTTTGGAACCGGTGGAGCATGAGCTTATAAAACAGTCATAACTCAATATTTTTCAACTAAAACTTCTCATTAATTAGTGAATGTACGTTTTGAATGTTACTCCTTTTTTATTAATAAATTGTTTTTCCAAAACATGCTGAAAATATATGATGCCAGAAAATATATTTTATCAATTTTTTTCCCAATTTTTTATTTCAATATATCATTAGGTGTAACATAAAAATAATATATTGAAAGAAAATATAAAATGAAAATTTGTCAAAATGTCAAAATCAATGAAACCTACAAATTGATTTCTAACAAAACAACCAATATTTCTCTGAGATTTTAATTAAACTAAATACAATTTTACTTGCATAGACTTTCATATGAAAAATGCTGACGATAAACAGTTTGAATCTCCTATTCATGGTGCAATAGTTCATCAATAGGTGGCAGCAAAAGTGAAATGTGTCTTTTTTTCTCTCCAAACCCTTTCCTTTTTCAAATGTAGACTATTTGGTCTATTAACTATTGCTCTTCAAACACATTAAGATTGAAATTAAAATAAAATGCCAAACAAATTAATGAGTTATAATGTGTTCATGCGCAGGCATGTTTATTAACAAAATGCAGTGCAGTGCAGGGAAGGAAAAAATATGTGAGTTTAGGAAAGAGGCTAAATATATTTCGCAGAAGACAAATTTGAGACAAATATAACTTATTGAAGTAAAAAAACAAATAACAGCACAATTTCATGCGTAAAGCCACAGTTCACTTTCGAGTCAAAATGGACCGAACGCAAAAGGTGTACAATTTTTGTTTAAATGGTTATTTTCTTTAAAAAAATTTGTGTCCAATTTCTTTTTAAATATGTATTTAAAAGATACCTTTTCCGGGTCACTGACGCACCTGAATGCAATAGGATGGTTAAATAACTCTCTTCTGCTCACCAAGGCTGCATTTATTTGATCAAATATACAGTAAAAACAGTAATATTGTGAAATATTATTAAAATTTCTTCTATTTGAATATATTTTAAAATGTAATTTATTCCTGTGATCAAAGCTGAATTTTCATCATCATTACTCCAGTCTTCAGTGTCACATGATCATTCAGAAATCACTCTAATATGATGATTTGATGCTCAAGAAACATTTCTGATTATTATCAATGTTGGAAATAGCTTAATATTTTTGTGAAAACTGTGAAACCTTTCTTTATTCTTATTTGAAAATAGAAATATTTTATAACATTACAAATATATTGTTCATTTTGATCAGTTGAATGCATCCTTACTAAATAAAAGTTCAATATCCTTAAAAAAAATTACTTTTAATTTCCGTAAAGACACATGAGCATAACATTCTAGCCGGTGCGTAGTGTTGCTGTATCGGGGCAGGTGTGTCATGTGTGTACGGTGAGGGGTGTAGAGCGCAGGATGGGGGGTACGAGGGGTTAACGGACACACAGATAAGATACAGCTGGCCAGCGAGAGGAACTACTGTTTAATTCAGGAAAACACACACAGAGTGACCACAGAACAGGGAATTGAGCGTCTTTAGGGAACTGAACTACTCACTCGTGACCACAGAAACCTCTGACGGACACATTGTCCCGGGCCTGCCTGCTCTTTAATGAATCCGAGTAGTCTCCTGTTATCAGCCACGCCATGGCTTTCAGGCCAAAAGGGGCTTTTGATAGAAGGTCAGAGGTCATGGAAAGCATCCAGGAGCTTCTCCACCCCTGGTTTTGGGTCAGTTCACACCAACAGTGGCTTTGCAACAGAATCACAGAACAGCGTGTCTGGTTGGAGTCTCTATTGGCGTCCACTTGTATGGGTTCAGTTTAATCTCTTTCCCGTCATAGTTCACTTGGTAATTGAAAGTCATTTTCAGGGTAGTTGTCTCATTTAGCCAGACTTAATGCAAGTCGGCATTGTATTGATCAATAGAGACAGTAATGACATTTATCATATTACAAAACGTATCTATTTTACATAAATGCTGTTCTTTTAAACTTTCTATTGGAAATGCATCCTGGTTTCAACTCAATTTTGAGCAGCACAACTGTTTTCAGCATTGATAATAAAAAACAAAAAACATTCGATCCCACTTTATATTAAGTGGCTTTAAGTACTATGTACTTACATTGAAGTTACTACTTTGATACAATGGACTTATTATGTACATACATGTTTTTACATTGTACTTATATTTTGAAAATACCTGCATGTAATTACAACTGTAATTAATTGATGTAATTACATTTGTAATTACACAGTTGACCCTTCCCTTACACCTTAACCTACCCTTAAACCTACCCACACCACCACACCTGTCCCTAACCTTACCAGTATCACATCTCAATAGCAGCAAAAATGTATTGTTTTACAATACAACCTGAACACAATAAGTACATTGTACTTATTTTTCTATGTAAGTACATAGTACTTAAAGCCACTTAATATAAAGTGGGACCAAACATTCACTACTAGACTTAAAGGGATAGTTCACTTTGTAATACATTTTTGGCATGTTTTAGCTTACCTCAAGGGCATCCAAGATGTAGGTGTCTTTGTTTCCTCAGTAGTTTCAATTTTGATATTTTTAGGTCAAACCATTCCTGTCTGTCAGTCATATAATGCAGGTCTATGGTCACCACCTCAAAGAGCATGCACAGAGAAGTCCAAATTAAACATGATTTAATGACTTGTAAATGTAAGTACACATTGATGGCCTAAGACACGAAACGAGCGGTTTGTGTGAGAAAACGAACAGTATTTATATCGTGTTTACCTCTTGTAACCACAGCCACGTCCAAGTGATCTGAGGGCGCGGGAGCTTTGGTCTGCGCAAGTGGCGGAAAGCGCTGGAAGTGATCTCTCGCACGAGCATACGTAATTGTTTTCTTTTGCAAGGGTTTCAACATCCCGGATAAGCGCAAATTAGTACAATTTTAATTAGCCGTCTTACCTACACTCAAATAAATGATATGTTGGCTTTAATTAATTTTATTTCATCAACAGGTTCCACATAATTGGTTTATGTTAAACTAACATAATTTGTTCATGTTAAACAAACATAATTTGATCATGTAACTTCAACATCATGGAATTAAGTCAGATATTATATTCATTAATCCATTAATATTTTATTTATTTTAGTGATACATAATTAAATTGATAGACTATAGCTAGCTATTTTCTAACAGTAGCACATATTAGCATCTTAAATGCTAAGATTAACATGCTCAGTCTACCAGTTGAAATAATTGAAATAAACAAATCAGTCCTCAGCCAAACAAAATGCTCCAGTCTTCTCCACAATGGTAACCCACTGTATTTTAAATGGTTCTAATAATTCAAATGTAATTGAACATTAAACACAATTACACGCAATCAAGTCTTCCCCTTTTCTCAAAAAAACATAAAATAACACTTCATTTTAACATTTATTCTCTGTTAATTCAACCATATGCAAAGCATGCTGGGAACTAACAAGCACCGCCCAGTTTTAGTTAATGCAACACAAATCAATCATGTAAACCCAACACAAATGGATTAAGTAAACTTAAATTTTACATATTTAAGCAGATTCACAATCAAACACAATCAAATTAAGTTCGGGCAAAAGCGAGTGAGCATAAGAGACATATTTTAAAAAAAAAACATTGCAAAGTCTTACTGAGCCCAAACTTTGAACAGTAGTAGGCTATATCGTGCTAGGCAACAGGCAACAGCAAGGAGCCAAATCCGCATCACCCAATGTGTTTCACTACAAAACATGAGGCTCTCTTAAAGCAGAACACAAACAATAAATAAGATGAATGCTAAAATATAATGCCTTTTTTCAATGACAGAAACGGATGTTGGGTCGTTCTTGTGTTCAGGTTTCTATAATTACAGATGCAACTGCACCCATCAACGGAATGTGTTTACTGACCCACCAGAGCTTCTTTTGTTTATAGACACTACTCATTTTTGGATGGAAACCTTATAAAATGTTCAGTGAGCGAAACAATCTGACCTTTGTTTGATGTTTTTTTTTATGTGGAATCCAACACATGCCCAAGTATGAAGAGATGGCATGGAATGGAACCGTTCTGGATCATCAAAAGTTCCAAATTCTATTGCAGATGGCAGTTCTTGTCCACACTATATAGGGAGGTCTGCTGATTTGATCATAATGCAGCTGGAAGCTTTATTGGGTGTTGGAAAGGAAAGACCAACCCTCCTACTAAGAGATCTTGGAAACCATTTGTGCTTTTGTCAGAAACAGCTACTTCAGATCTGTTATGCTGCCAGATCCAGCAAACAGGAAAAGCATACGGGCCATTCAGTTATGAGAGGTATTTGGAAAAATATTGCTTGGTACTGTTTTTATTCCTTTTAAATAACTTCAAGTCAACATGAAATCAAACTTGATTTGGACTTTTTATGTGGCCACATTATTCTGAAACTAAAATTTGTTGAACTTTTTTGTATTTTCTTTTTGTCTTTATCAATAGCTCATGTTTTAAGATCTATCGCCCTACAATTTTTTGTACTTCAAATGTAAATACTTCAGATTATATTGACTTTAAGGAGTGAATCATAACACATTTGAGTCAATCACCTTTACCAGGATTATTATTATTATTAACTAAAACTACAACTAAAACTAAAACCATAAAAAACTTTGTTACCCGAGACAAAATAAACATGAAATAAAATAAAATATAAAACTTATTTTAGTTGCTTACTTATCTAGTTGCAGAGACAACATTTCTTATTAGTTTAATTTGAAGTATTAAAATGATTAAAACTAAATAAACTAAAACTAATAAATAAATATTTGTGCTGTCAACATGACAACATGATTGATTGCGAACTTAAATGTTTGTAAATATACAGTATAGCGTATATATATATATATATATATATATATATTTATATGTGTGTGTGTGTGTGTGTATGAATGTATATACGCACACATGCACCTAAAGGATTATAAGGAATACCTGTTCAATTTCTCATTAATGCAATTATCTAATTAACCAATCACATGGCAGTTGCTTCATTGCATTTAGGGGTGTGGTCCTGGTCAAGACAATCTCCTGAACTCTAAACTGAATGTCAGAATGGGAAAGAAAGGTGATTTAAGCAATTTTGAGCGTGGCATGGTTGTTGGTGCCAGGCAGGCGGGTCTGAGTATTTCACAATCTGCTCAGTTACTGGGATTTTCACGCACAACCATTTCTAGGGTTTACAAAGAATGGTGTGAAAAGGGAAAAACATCCAGTATGCGGCAGTCCTGTGGGCGAAAATGCCTTGTTGATGCTAGAGGTCAGAGGAGAATGGGCAGACTGGTTCAAGCTGATAGAAGAGGAACTTTGACTGAAATAACCACTCATTACAACCAAGGTATGCAGCAAAGCATTTGTAAAGCCACAACACGCACAACCTTGAGGCGGATGGGCTACAACAGCAGAAGACCCCATTGGGTACCACTCATCTCCATTACAAATAGGAAAAAGAGGCTACAATTTGCAAGAGCTTACCAAAATTGGACAGTTGAAGACTGGGAAAAAGTTGCCTGGTCTGATGAGTCTCGATTTCTGTTGAGACATTCAGATGGTAGAGTCTGAATTTGGCGTAAACAGAATGAGAACATGGATCCATCATGCCTTGTTACCACTGTGCAGGCTGGTGGTGGTGGTGTAATTGTGTGGGCGATGTTTTCTTGGCACACTTTAGGCCCCTTAGTGCCAGTTTGTTTAAATGCCACGGCCTACCTGAGCATTGTTTCTGACCATGTCCATCCCTTTATGGCCACCATGTACCCATCCTCTGATGCCTACTTCCAGCAGGATAATGCACCATGTCACAAAGCTCGAATCATTTCAAATTGGTTTCTTGAACATGACAATGAGTTGACTGTACTAAAATGGCCCCCACAGTCACCAGATCTGAACCCAATAGAGCATCTTTGGGATGTGGTGGAACGGGAGCTTCGTGCCCTGGATGTGCATCCCACAAATCTCCATCAACTGCAAGATGCTATCCTATCAATATGGGCCAACATTTCTAAAGAATGCTTTCAGCACCTTATTGAATCAATGCCATGTAGAATTAAGGCAGTTCTGAAGGCGAAAGGGGGTCAAACACAGTATTATTATGGTGTTCCTAATAATCCTTTAGGTGAGTGTATATTATATTTAAAATATAGTGCTGTCAGATTGATTAATCACAATTAGCATCTAACATAAAAGTTTGTTTATATATATATGTGTGTGTGTGTGTGTGTGTGTGTCTATTATATAAACACAAACGTTTATGTTAGATGTGATTAATTGATTTAACAGCACTATTAAAAATGTATTAAAACGTTTTTATTTTTTATTTATTTTAGTAAACTAAACTTAATTTACTATTTATCCAATTGATTTGTCCAATGTTTTTAAATTTGGTGGAAAAAAATTCTCTCAACTTTTGGGAGTAACAAAAAGAAAAAAAAGCCCATGCAAAAAAGAAACAAAATATAATGAGTTGATTTTTTTACAGTGTATAAAAACAAACAAAAAACGAAACTATTAAAACTATAACTCAAATTAAAGTGAATACTAAAATAACTCAGGAATCATATTTCAAGCTATTAGTTTGTGATGTGTAATGATAAGAGCAATGAAGTGGTCTTGAATTGAGTTCTCATGGTCATGTGTGCAGCAGAGAGAGGGATTATAATGTGAACATGTCTGTTAGAGAAGATGCATCTCTGCTGATGGCCACGGCTAATGAGAGGGGTCAGAGGTCAACAGTAGGACCTTTCTCCGACTAACAGGTCCTCGAGCTGATCTATGGCCTGCTTCAATTGGACAAACTCAATACATCATTACAGCAGAAATCCAAGATCTCTGAAGATTCGGATATTATTTTAAAACAGGATATTCAGAACATTCTAGCATAATGTCAGCAAATTTTGCACTGACAAACAACTCAAGTTAAGTTGCAGATGTTATTGTGTTTCTGTACTTTTAAGTTGTGTAAAGTAAAGTAAAGCCATGTTGTGGCAAAAAAATGCATGTCTAGAACAAGTGATTGTTTCTGAATCATCTACAGTATGAGAGATTTTAAACTTCTAATCTATATATCATCTTAAATGCCGCATGGCGTCTGGAAATAATCCATCATATATAGCAAGCCAGCACGAGCCGAGCAGCTGAATGTCACTCTGAGTGTGTGTTAGCAGGACGCGGGTGAGGCTAGGAATGCACTTTCACCCCTGACCTCAAAGGTCACTGTGACACTCTGGGACGCTCACGTAGTTGACTGTGCTGCTGTGTGTGGGTGGTGCTTTAGCTCAGATGTACATTACTTTGCATGGGATATCCATAAAGGAATAGTTCTGCCATTATTTGCTCTCCCTCATGTCGCTACAAACCCGCATGCTGGTATTTCTTTCATGGGACACTAAAGAATTTTTGAAGAACGCACATTCTGCAATGTTCTTACATGTTTATTTACATTTCCAACTCAAAGAATAAGGTTTAAATTTACATTAATACACATCTATATTAACAATGTGTAAGGGAAACAGTCTTAGGTCATGTAAATTTCTTTACGGTATTTCACCATTTTAAATAACTTTTTTGGCTTCACTAGTTGCTTTAAAAAGTCTTTCAGAGACAAATAAAATATTGAAAGTATGTATATACATGCCTATATTACTATCTTTACTATACACACACACACACACACACACACACACACACACACACACACACACATATATATATACTACTATATATATATATATACACATAATGACAAAATTTTACATTTTGACTATTCCTTTAATCAATATTCATTTAGTATATTAGTAGTTAGTATCAAGTAACAGTGAACTGGTTTTCATTTTTAATATTTTTGCATTTTAGTTACACATTTCTAAACATTTTTATTATTATTTTTAACATGTCATGTAAATATAAAATGTATTCATTTTTATTTCAGTTTTAGTTATTTTAGTACAATTCTCAGAAAATTTGAATATTACATTAAATCAATTAAAAAATATATTTTGTCGGCCCTCTAAGTACAATCATGCATATATATATAGTTATATATACTAAATATTTGTTTCACCTTTTAATTTGAATTACTGAAATACATGAACTTTTGCACGATATTCCAGTTTTTCGAGTTTCACCTGTATGTGTGTATATATATATATATATATATATATATATATATATATATATATATATCCCTGCACTGTATAGATTGTATTTTCTTTCTTTTTATTGTATATATTGTGCCAAATAAACTAAACAAACTAATCAAAACTGTAGCTTTCTTTTCTTCATACTCAATAACCTTAAAGTGGTGGATAGACTGAACTCTTGAGTGAATATCATGAATGTCAGTGTGTTAGGTACTCAAGAGTCTCTCCAACATTTGAATGCTGATACTTGACCTTTAGTTTCAGGGTCACCAGTTGTTCTTTTTAAGCCAAATGAGTTGAAAGGTTTTAATCTGAGGGAGATTTTAGCACTACAGTCTAATCTCACTGTAGTCTGCACTCTGACAGCAAGATCAGCCATGGTGAAACACAAAGAGAGAGCTGAACACACACACACACACACAGAGAGAGAGAGAGAGAGAGAGTCTGATGAGATGAAGAGGCCATAGCGAAGCCTGTTTGCATTTGAATGCAGTCAGTCAGCTGCAGAACAGGATAACATCTCAGCTTTCGCTGATTTGGTTCTGGCCACAGGGACACAAAGACGACTTTACAAGAGGGAAGCACTCAAAGACATTCCTCAAGTCCATTTCAGTAGAAAGACAGAAGGCCGGGCTAATGTTTCAAGACAGAAATAGCAGTTTTATTTTTCTTGGGTGTTGATTCCTGTGCTACTGATTTGAATGATGTTCTTTTTATTCTCCTCTAGCTCTTACATTGACTGCATTTACATGTCCAACTTTACAAAGAACAGCCTTTCACCTTTCTCAAGAACATCAGAACCTGACTTCAGATCTCAGAGAGGTTGTGTCCGTTTAGACACATTCTCTGAGACCACACGTTGACTGCTACCATCCCGAACTTTTGATCATTTAGCCAATTTTATCAAATGAGTAGATGATCGTTTGTATTGACTGTATTTTCAAATCGCTTCTTGTAAATAGACTCCTCAGCTCAGGTAACTTCAAACTGATTTTTCAAAAGCAAGAAAAAACGGTACATGTGTTTTACCCTAGAATAAAACAGTAAAATTGTTAAGCATTACTACAGTTTATTCGAACTTTTTAATATGTTAAACTGTAATATATTCCTGTGATCAAAGCTGAATTTTCAGCATCATTACTCCAGTCTTCAGTGTCACATGATCCTTCAGAAATCATTCTGATATGATGATTTGATGATCAATAAACATTTCTGATTATTAACAATGTTGAAAACAGTTGTGCTGCTTCATATTTTTGTGGAAATCATGATACATTTTATTTTTCAGGATTCTTTGATGAACAGAAAAAGAACAGCATTTATCTTATCTTTTGTAACATTATATAAATGTTTCAACTGTCACTTTTGATCAATTTAATGCATACTTGTGGAATAAAAGTATTACTACTACTTCAAAAAAATAAAATCTTACTGACCCCAACCCAGTCTTTTTTTTAGCTCGGTTACAGGTGGATAAACAGATAATATTAAATAAATACTAATAGGAAACTGTGTGTCTTTTCTAAATTCATACTGTAGGCTCTCCACGTCTTCATATAAACCCACACGCGCCACATTAATCTATCAGGATTTGGAAAATGCTGTAAATCCTCCATTAAACAACATTTTATGGATGTTTGGAAGCGAGCAGCACTCGACCTGGATTAAATCATAGTGACGGGGGACTAAATGGATGATGGCACACCGCAGTGGAACTATAAACTTAAACAGACAATTATTGATTTTGATATTTTTTTAGGAATGAAGAGTCTGTGTCTCGACCGGTAACATTAATGCAGTGGGGGTCTGTGTGGCCAGCTTTGGTGGTCAGCGCTTTAATTTGGCATGGTGTGGGAGGTCATCCAGGAGTCAAGGGTCAAAGATTACCATCCTAAAGGTCTCTATGATCCTTGCAAATTGATTGCTTACACATCAGAAAGCTTCAGCTCAGAATGTTAACTTCACATTTAGCCTGGCACTGACAGCTACACTCGTTTACATCTTCTTTCCATTTACTTCACTCTCGTTTACATCATCTTTCCATTTACTTCACTGGTACAACGGAAGTTATAAAAACAGTTTAGTTGTGAAATCTATATAATGTATACACATACATTATATATATATATATATATATATACATACACACACACACACAGTATATACACATTTATATGAGCGCTTCTTGGGAATATAAATGTCTCCTACTAATTATTTATCTCTATACACTGTAAAACTTCTGCTGAATTAAGCAGCAATAACAAATCTCAGCAATATTTGATCACAGAGATCAGTAAAATGAATAAAATGTATACACTGTTCCTATCATATTTATTTATTATAATGTTTGTAGAAAAAAATCTGCTCACTGATTTCAATATATATTTTAAATAAAAAAAAATCTTTACATTCATAAATATAAATAATAGCAATTTACAGCAGAAGCAGATATTGCCTTAAGAATAATGCATAGTCCAGTATTCATCGCTGCATAATTATTGAGAAAATCTAACATTTAAAATAAGACAGGGGTTAAATAGCTCTAATTCACTATGAAAACATATCCTAGGAGAAATATACGAATAATCATCTGTCGTGAAAAAAAGAAAGAAAGTGGCATAAAAACAATTGCATGGTCCAAAATCTAAACCAAATAGTCCATAGCCAATATATATAGATTTTTTTTTACTGTAAAACAGGATCTCTTGTAGAAGCAGGCAATTTCTTCTCATGAGCAAAAACACACAAAATAAATAATAAAAGTTTGTATAGTACATTTCTATTGCTTCCCTCCCTCTTTTTTCTTTCCCCTATGTCTCATGTCTATTACATAACAGTGGTTGAATGACAACATCCAAGTTTTGCTCTTTTTGGCAGCAATAAATCACAAATAACAAATGTGTTTTGAGCTGTATGATGCATGTGAAATAAGGGAGTGTTTAGGCATCAGAGCCGTTATTCTGTTCAGTCAGTTTGAGATCCACAGACTGCCCAGATATCAATGGGATGTCCATTGAGATCAAAAATGATTTTTGCTGCTCATTAACCCCTTTCACACAGCAATCCTGGTAAATTACTGTAAAATTGCCAGAATTACTTTAACAGTTAATAAACAAATATGCTGTTCATACAAGAAACGATGTTCTTGCTTTTTACCGGTAAGAGACCATTCACACATCAGCTCCAAAATACCGGTAAATTCTGTGATGTCAGTCATCGGAAGTGATCTTTAAACGCAGTGCTGTTGTCTTCATCCGTTACCATTACCAGTAATTTCCCAGTAAAGACTGCATGTGTGAAAGGGGCTATTGTCTTTTCGGGCCAATACACACAGTATGCACCAAGAGCATTGACTGCACATACAGTGAAGGTGCTGAAAATCAATAGACAGTTTCATAGCTTTCTGCATTATCAAAAAGGGTCCTGGCTGAAAGTCTTTTAGTCCCAGCCAAAGTCCTGGCCAGTCATCTGGTAGAACTTCATGTTGAAAGGCTTGTAGAAATCCCTGAGTCTGTGCAGCACCTCCGGCGGGATGAGCGGATGCGGTCTTCCTTTCGTCTTCCCCAGGCATCGCGGTCTGCTGCTTCCCTCCGGCTTTTTGAGGCACGGGAAGCCTTTAGTCTGGTTAAAGTAGAAGTGCTTATTGGTGACCACTCGTTTGAGTCCCAGAAAATCCTGCACCCTGCCCATTTCTCCCGCCGGATCCGTCACCAGCTTCTCGCCGCTCACGAAGAGAAGCTGCGCGAGCGGGAAATACCTGAGCCAGTTCTCCAGGTGTTTGGAGTAGATGCCAATCCTCACGGCGCTCCAGGACGTGTCGATCAGACCCGTGGAGGAGTTCTTAAAGACCAGGTTCTGGAAAGACGGCAGGCCGGGGTTTTTGGTCAGAGTCTGAGTGTAGTCGGACACGGCCCGGGTCACGGGGTCACGGACCACCACGATGAGTTTGGTGCTGCGGCTCATGGAGAAAACTCGGGAAGGGGCTTCACGTGTGATGAAGTAGCTGGGTGTCTTCTCCATAGTGATCTGGCCATCTAAAGTACGAGGCATTAGGTTCCTACAGAAAGAGAAAGTGTAAATCGGTCATAATGGAGATCACTTTTATCAGGAGATCAAAACATGGTTTAAATGGTTTGAAACACCTAAATCTTGCCAATATGCATTAGAGTTTTAAAGGGCTTGTATAATGCTCATTTACAAGTTTATAACCTTTTTTGTGTGGTATGGCAGAATACATTTACATGATTTTTCTTATACATTACTGCAGCACCTCTTTTCACCCTCTGTCTGAACGATCTGTTTAAGTCTGTCAAAGTCTCAAGCCTGTCTCTCTGAAAAGCATAGTCTGCTCTGATTGCCCAGTCTGTGGTAATTGGTCAACCACTTGTAATCGAGCTTCAGCTCCTGAGGTTTCATTTAAACATTATTATATCTATATGGCGTTGATATTGATCCATACCAAGTTTTTTTGGCCTTGCAGCCAAAAAATACCCAACTTACACAAATGTTCTTTGAGGACGGGCCAAAGTTGCCAGAGTATGTGAAATGTGCAAACGGGTTCTGGAAGTAAAAATCCCATTCATTTTCTCCATAGGGGAATTGATTTTTAACCATAACATAAACCATTAAAGACAGACATACTGTAAGCTACGAGGTTATTAAACGATGGTATATGCTTAGGCAGAAGCCATCACTCTACATTATTTCAACTTATAATAATCGTGTTTAAAAACATTATTCCGGGAAAGAAATCTCCACCAACCAGATTATGAAAATAAATGAATGAATGAAAAAATTAATGGGAAAATGCTAGAACCACGGCCGCTAAAATTTGCTTAAGCATGTTGATAAAGCTACAGTCTAAAAAGGCACAAGAATAAACAAATATGTATGCATCATGGGATTGTCTTATTGTCTTTTCTTTTCTGTTATTATTTACTCACCCTCATGTTGTTCCAAACCTGTATGACTTACTTTTTTTCTTCTGTGTAACACAAACTAAGTTACCTTGAAAAAGTCATAAATGCTTGGTTTGGAATGACATGAGCATGAAAAAAATGATGACAGAATTTAAATGTTTGAAAGAACTGTACCTTTAGGGATAATTATGCTTTCAGAACAGCATTTGCATTTGGAGTGCACATAAATGTCGTCTAAATAGGCAGCTCACTAGGTTTTGGTACAACCATGTGTAACTTCACCTATGCCGTCCAAACTAAATATTGAACAGCAATTTTAAGCAATTTTGCTAAATGAAAAACTTTATTAAAAGTGACTCTGAAGACGTGATAATTGCCACCATTTCCAACTCTGGCCAGCGGATGAAGCTGTCACTGCATTTCAGTTCATTATGATGAAAGATGTTCTTTTTATTATCAAATATAAAACAAGCACTTCTCTGATGAGGTCACTGTTGAATTACTCACTCTATCCTGAGTAATGCAAAGTGTTGTTAAATAAACATTAAAGTTGACTTTATTAAAAACCAGCCTAATGGAATGAACGAGAAGGGAGTTGGTTAGTTGCTATTAAAGAAAGAAAAAAGATGAAACCATAACAGACCAGAACGCGAACCAGAACGCCTGAGCACATTTCGTGCTGATTTGATGATTTTTGCGAGATCCTCGTTTAAAAGTTTGCCTTTACCACAAAGTGGAATGAATGTTTGAAGTTGTAAATAAAACAAGGACTATTGCTTCAAAATATTACTTCAACATTTGTACTAGTTGCCATTTCTTTGTGATTAAATGTAACATTTTCTACAGCAATTTGTGAGTAAACCAAATCGGGCAAAAATCATTTACATTATGCATGTAGCCTATAAAATAACATTTATAGTTCTGTATAATATATATAAAAAAATATATAATTATTTATTCTAAGATGGTATAAGTAATAATATAAAATATATAATTTATAAATACATTTTTATAAATAAATAAATATAACTAAGTATAAATATATTATGGCTCTTGTTGATTATAAGGTTCAGTTAATCTCCTTGATGAATGTCCAATAACTCCAGCATCAAATGGAAAAGTCTCTACACTAACACTCACTATTTCCATAGAGAACATATGTAGTAGATTAACTCTTCATTGGTCTGGGATGGCGTTTGGAAAGCTCTCTCTCTCTCTCTCTCTCTTTCTCTCTCTCTCTCTCTCTACCACAGAGACAAGAGTTATTTAGTGCCAGTGGCCTGATGACTGTAAAATAGAATGAAGGACAGAATTGAGAAATTGGATTTGCCATATTATTTGCCCTGCGATACTTTTAAAGGAACAGTTCACCAAAAATCACAACATTTTGTCTCTATTTATGCACTCTATTATCATTCAAAAGTCGATGTTATTATTTAAGGATAATTTTTATTGACTCTTTATGCGGCGCTTGTTTAAACAATGTTAATTTTTAGTCTGTTAAGGTCACCATCTTTAATTGAATATTGTGCCATTTATTATAAATGATTTATCTGAGTACAGCTTAATTTCCTTTAAAAACTTCCCGTCCATGTAACATTTAATCAGGGACATCTTTTCTCTTCTCTGATGATGCGTTTACTGGCATGAGGGCGGGGCAACCTGTCACTCACATGAGATCCACCAATAGCAAACCATAACCATCCAATCAATTCCCCACGGACAAAATCAAGTCCCACCCTACATTTTTTCTTGTTCGAAAAGCCTTTTCACTCTGATATACGTCACAATTGGAGAAAAAAAGACTATTGCAACTTTGTTTCCTGCAGAAGGACAAAATCCATCAAAAAACACCATAAAATTAGGCCAAGTCATACAATAACTGAAAGGTACCTATTCCAATCATGCAGCATTTCTTTAAAAGTGTTTCAAGACTGTTTACATGATGCATGCTCCCAGTGCCAGCTTTTAGAGATGTGATCTTGATGCATTACAAGCATGCAAACCTTTTCATTTGGATTCACGATGTCATGGTTAATATCAATGTTGTCATTCTCACCCTGCGTCTAAAGTGCAAGCACTGTTTGGCTATGTACACACAGCTAAGTGCTTGTTTAATTCAGAGTAATCAAGCTAATGGAAGCCATAATGGCACTGGCGTGTCTGTTGACATCGTGTCAACATCGTTTACGTTGGGGAGAGCAAGCTGGTAATCAGCGAATAGTTTGAGCTTTTCTAAATTCACGCCAATGGCCCACACACTGCTCCATCCATTTGATCTCCAAATCCAAAGAAGCATAGCAAGATAAAGCCCCCATTTTGTCCAGGTTTGCAAACGCAGCTAACCAGCGATCTCTGACAACCTTTGATCTCTCGCCAGTTGTGCGCTCGTGTGTTTTGTTCTTTATCGGGTGGCTTCGCAGCAGCTGCCGTTACCTGTGCGGTGGTCAGGGTGATGAAGCGGCTAGCATCCATGCTGTTTGTTTTGATCACACCTAGCGCAGCGTTAGTGGTTAGCATCTGGGCAGGGAATGTGGGAGTACATGTGAGCTTATCAGCTCAGAACCTGGCAACAATTTATTTCTGTTTACTAGTAAAGAAGGGACGGCTGCGGGTGGCCTGGTGAAAAAATGGCCTCTAAAAGTATCGACAAACTCAATTTGTTTAGCGTTAATTTGATTATAAAATAAGCATTGAAAATGTTTTAAAAAAACTACGTTGTAACATTGTTTTCCAAACATCTAAACATCCTTACAACAAATTAAATTCCCCAGATAGACAGACAGACAGACAGACAGACAGACAGACAGACAGACAGACAGACAGACAGACAGATAGACAGATAGATAGTATTGTATTTACAGATTGTATTTATTTGTTTCTTGTCACTTCCATGATAAATCTGCATCACTTACAGCACATGATAAGAAACTGTTTAGTTGTAAAGGCTCAAATTCCTTAAAAAGATTAACAAAAGAATTGGTTTCATTTTGGACACCACCAGACAAATATACTGACTGACCACCACTGTTTGGTTTAGGTTTCTGTGGGTTACTTTTCAAAATATTCAAATGCATTTTTGAGCCAAAAACATGTTGAACTATAAAAAAGAGACAATAAAAGAGAGGTAAGTCATGCCCGATTACACGACAAGCTCTTCCTATTCTACCTCTTCCTCTGAGCTGTTTGCATTATACACGTCATAACAGAGGGATCTTCTCTCCCTCATTTACATGAACCACCGGATATGACCTTTCTCCCATTATCAGAGGAAAACATTCAGACTGAGCACCCCCCGTGTCTGGCAGCAGTGACCCGGGATGTTCCCGTAGGATCTCTGCCACATCTGGCAGCAATGAGTCTCTGGGAGGAAGTTGCTTCCTATTAAGGGCTAACCATGGGCCGGAAACCAGTACGGATCTTTTGTCCCAATATTTTTGGATTGCAAAAAATTTGGAGGGCGGGGTTTTGAAATGAGCAAAAATAGCGGAAACTGACAAAGCAGCTGAAATTGCTTACCGAACCTTTTCCTGTGATTACAATATTAGTAAGTTAATGCAATTACGCTCTTAAATATAAAGGTTCCCTGAAATGACATGATGAATGTTTTTTTGTTTCCCAAAGAACCTTTCAGTAAACAGTTCTTAAAGATGAATGGAGAACATTTGAATAATCTAAGAAGTCATCTTTACTTTTGGGAAGCAAGTAAAACTAAAAAAAGCCCATAATATACAAAATATAAAGAGTTGTAATGCAATTGCAGCGCTCAGTTAAGTGCACGAGGATGGCAGGACCTTCTCATAAAGAGCATTGAGGACACAGGCTTGTCATTACACAGCAAATGGAAGCTTCTAGAAATTGTGGGAAGCAATTAAATGTCAGCTGGAAATACCAAGTTAAACTGCACGAACATGCAAACGGGCAAAAAGCACGAGACAAAACAAGCCCTTAGGGAAGAGAAATGACAGAGGAGTCCTCTTAAACATCTCAATTGTTTCTTTTAGACATCAATTACATTAAATAGAGACTTCTTAGTTTTATCTCCTGAGAACAGATCCTAGTGATCTCACATGTCTCCTCTAGACTTTCTGTCACTCACAATTGACAACGATTTTAACATGAACTCAAGAACTAATGATCTGAGCTTTTCTTCAAAGGAATCCTGCATCTGAAACAAAGTTGATCAAAACTGAGCTCTCTATTGTAAGCTCTGAAAGAGCAACATCGGAGCAATAAAATACTGTAATCCTTGAAACACTCAGCGGGCGCTGAAACATCAGGTTTTGACTCTGCATGTGTGGCATCGCAGGAAAGCCACAGGTCAAAGGAGAAGCCGAAGTTTAAACGCTCACATCCTCGAAAGAGAGAGAGAGAGCTCCTGCATTCACAGGAAACAGACTAGCGGCAAATCAGACTGTTCAGTGTGTGTGTGTGTGTGTGTGTGTGTGTGTGTGTGTGTGTGTGTGTGTGTGTGTGTGTGTGAGAGAGAGAGAGAGAGAGAGAGAGAGAGAGAAAGAGAAAGAGAAAGAGAAACTAACTGCCCTTCTTATCGTGTGGGAAAATCAGTGGTGCTGCTGAGAGTGTGTGTTTGCGTGGGTTTATCTGTGAAGCAGAAGCAGGATGAACACACCCAAAGATGAAGACACAGAGGCAGAAAAAGACAACTATGTATTTAAACACTGCCTCTTCTTAAATTTCTTCTAAAATACCTATCGATTCTACCTTATCAGCTGGTGGCATCTGTGTGAGCATTCATACAAAACTCTCATACATTTTTTTGGACTTTATTGTAAAGCGACCTTGAGTTTTCTGAAAGGCGCTATATAAAATAAACATATTATTATATTAGTTAAAAGTGTTAAAGCTACGGTAGGCAATTTGTTTTATAAACACTTTTTGTTATATTGATTGAAACTCTCTTCACTTCCTGATAGCAATCAATAATAGAAGTGGACTAAATAATAAAACATGAATATCTTCTGTGAAAGTCTCAGGACCAAAAAAAATATTCGTCCAATGATACGATGGTGCTCACAATGGTGGGGCGTGAAAACTTTTTTAAATTTGATCAATTTACACATCTTCATCCTGTTATATTTCTAAAACATCAAAACACTGAACAGCAAATCCAACTACATCCTCCTGATTAGTCTCTCGAAGCCCTGGCAGGATGGGCTTCCTTTTCTTCCTGCTTTTAAAATCTACTTCCGAAGCTTCTAATTATCTAAACAGACAGGCTGAAATTTTTTAGATATTAAGTGTTTGAAGTTGTGTTAAGGATCAGTCAGCGGAAACAACGAGCAGGAAGAAGTCCTCGGCTGCAGATCATGGATGTTTTCATGCTGGATGATCTAATGTTACTGGTGGGCAGCAAAACTGGCCAAAGCTTGTGATTTTAATGTTAAAACACTGTAAAACTGCTACAATGAAAAACTGGTTAATTTTGTGTAATTTTACAGTAAAATATCGTTAAATTTAAGGTTTTTGGAAGTGAAAAAGAACAAGTTGTATAATTTACAGTGAAAAAAACAACTTTAATTGACATTCCCACAATTCCCTGCGTGACACTTCACATTTTATATGTTTCTTCATGGTTTTTCTTAGTTTTTATTCTAATCAGTTAAGTACATTAGGGTTTTATGTTGCAATTAATGTTGTTAAATTAATGTTTTAATTTTTTAAATGCTGGATGATCTAATGTTACTGGTGGGCAGCAAAACTGGCCAGAGCTTTTGGAAATCTGATCACAAATTGACACTGGTATTTCCGGTAAAAAACAACAACAACATATTATTCTGATTGGACAAGGAACCAGACAATAAAAACTGACATTCAGCATTGCATAAGCAGAAGATTAAACCTAAAATAAAGCCAAAAAACTTGGTTGCATCAAGTTTAGCCTTAATTAATAAACTGGCATTTAACCCAATGCATTGGGTTAAAATAACCCACAGTTGGGAAGGTGCCATAGTTGGGTTACTTGTTGGGTTATTTTTAACCCAATATTTTTAAGTGAGTTTATGCAGTACTCTATCCTTAATGCATCTGAGATTCAGGATGTGTCACAGTTTCTGGAAATCGTCCAGTAGCAGGACATTGCTAAATGCCCACAAACACCTGACATAAATTTACAGTATAAATTTGGCAGGAGAACCCTCGGAAAAAAGACCTGGCGCAGTGTGTATATTCAATAAACTGCATGCTATAGTGGTGTTTGCAGTGAATACGGTTTCTGTGACAAATGTGTAACTGCTGACTGAACCAAAGCCAAAGAGCAAAACTACTTTATCAAACCGGTGTAAATTTATATGTGACCAGATAGCGTCTCTGTAGCTCCTATATAAGTTTCAATGCACACATGAAGAAATGTAAAACAGATCGTACAATGGAAATCTGTTCAAATATGCACCACACAGAATTTTAAGTGACTCAATATGGAGTGTGTAGCAGCATAATGAAGCTTTAAGACCGGCCTGGAGGAAACCACATCCCTGGCTTGGTTAACAGCCCAGCGTATGTGCAGATTTAACAGTCAGTCGCAGGACTTTGAGCAGAAGAACGACTGCAGCTGCACAATTGGGAGGTTCTAGTAGGATTCATGTCCTCAACCACTTTTATTAATCATACTTTTCTTGCTTGAAGCATTCAAAAAGAATATGCGATTTTCTCTATAGCATGTCTGCATTTCAGCAGTAGAAGACGAGGCATTTCTGCTGAGAAGCCATGCATCAAAAAGGACTATCTATGCCGTTGTGGGTTGGTGAACAACTTAGGACAAGCCAAAGCTTTCTTTCTCTTGGCCTAGACTGTAACTTACCCACTCCAAGTTGTTCCTTAGGAAATTATTATCCAGCTAACCACATCATAAAAAATAAATAAATGAAAAAAAATCACAAGAAAAAACAAAGCTAAACGCGTTTCTCACAGACTTACAACTCAGCCAGGTGCGTCCATGAAAGACACTCAGAAAGTCACAAATAACGGGCACCCTATAGTCCATTATAGTATATTCCCTATAGCCAATCAGAAAGCCTCTCTGCCAGTCATGATTTTGCTGACAGGATTGGCTTAAATACATTTGGAGGGCGGGGTTTTGAAATGAGCAAATTAGCGGAAACTTACAAAGCAGCTGAAATTGCTTACCGAACCTTTTCCTGTGATTATAATATTAGTACGTTAATGCAATTACGCTCTTAAATATAAAAGTTCCCTGAAGTGACATTGAAGAATAATTTTTTGTTTCCCAAAGAACCTTTCAGTAAACAGTAAAGAAGAATGGAGAACATTTTAACAATCTAAATAACATTTTCCCCCACTACAATGAACCTTTTGTGGAATGGAAAGATTCCATGGATTCTACACTGGAACAATCGATGCCAATAAAAAAAAAAAACTTTATTTGTACAAGTCTAGGCCTCCCTTGCAATGCAATTTCTTTTTATATCTATCTGAGATCTGTTGAGATTGTTTATTGCCACATATAAACAGATCTCCTATAATTATTATCAAGAGACCCTGCATTTGGTGCAACAAATTGTTTTAGGACATGATGGTTTCCATCAGTTGCTTCCTGACTGTTCTTCTTCATTCCCCGACTCTGAGGATATAGATAACTCATCTATCTCTGATGGTTTCTTCCACACCACTACCCTCAGCCCTGATCAATCAATGGCTAGTTTAATGTTAGAGACCCTGGTCATATGGGAAATCAAGCCTTTCAAATCGGCACTCTGACATCATGAAATGTATGGCTTTAATATCTAAATTGAATGTGTAATGCAAAATGTAAATGTATTCATTAACATCAGGGACAGATTAACTGAAGAATTATTAGGTTTTTGCGTAGAATGGATTGAGTGCAAATGCTTTTTCTGAGACAGTTTGGAATTTTGCCAAAATATCAACTGTTGGTTTAAGCCATTTCTTCTGTAATTTATTTGCAAAAAATAAATAAATATCCAAATCTAGATTATGAAATAATTACGTGTGTATATATTTACTTTGTGTGTATATATATATATATATATAAACAAACTAAATAAATCTATTTTAAATATAGATTCAATATTTATGAATACTATTTTATAATTACAAATAAACAAAATATTTTTTATAAATATATTTTTTTATCATATTACTTTGACCACCTTTACCATAAGTATAATGCGAACACTTACTCTGAAACCTACTTTTGTCTGCTTTAGGGATCAACTTCAGTCGTTTAAATAATACATATCTCTCCTCATCATTTCTAAGAGCCTTCTGTTACACAGCAATCACAAGACTGGAGATAAACCTATATCTATTCTCTTAAAATACAGGTCTTAAAGCATAAACCTTTATCGCCACACACCTTGAGCATCATAAAGAATCTCAAGAGCTGAAAAGGCAGCAGCCGTTTGTCAGCAAGATTGAATATGCACAGGTTAATTAACTGTCTCTATGGCTAAGTGCAATACAGTTGGTTAAGGAAGAATCGATAATCAGCACGTCTGCATTCATCATTGATTGGGACGTGACTTTTATTCCACACAGTGATTTATGGACTCATGAAAAGGTGCTACCAGTGTCAGGTGGGGGAGGAAGAAGTTTTATGGATTAATGCACAGAATTAAAGAACATGTAATGGATGGACGTGTTAATCAGAATTTATTATCAATTCATGAGCAAAAAATTGCAAAAAAAAAAAGCTTTCAGAAGATTTGTATGATCTTCAGTTTATAGAACTAAATTACAATTAATTTAGATTTTACATAATTTATTTAATATTATAAGTTGTTATTCATTCATAATGATCGTTATTACATTTATTAATATTATAAATATGATATAATTAAATCTTATGTAATTTGCATATATACAAATAATATGTGTTACTTATAATTAATACATAATGCATATAAATATTAAAAAAGTATTTTTAAAATATGAATACAAAAAATATATTTCGACATTTTTCACTATTGTAGATTACTATTAAGTAAAAAAATTTAATTAAAATAAAATGTTTGACTAAACACCTTTATAAAATGTATACAATATTTGTACAATATTTCACATGGGCAACAGTCTCTCTCTCTCTCTCTCTCTCTCTCTCTCTCTCTCTCTCTTCTCTCTCTCTCTCTCTCATTCTCTCTCATTCTCTCTCTCTCTCTCTCTCTCTCTCTCTCTCTCTCTCTCTCTCTCTCTCATCTTCTCTCTCTCTCTCTCTCTCTCTCTCTCTCTCTCTCTCTCTCTCCTCTCTCTCTCTCTCTCTCTCTCTCTCTTCTCTCTCTCTCTCTCTCTCTCTCTCTCTCTCTCTCTCTCTCTCTCTCTCTCTCCTCTCTCTCTCTCTCTCTCTCTCTTCTCTCCTCTCTCTCTCCTCTCTCTCTCTCTCTCTCTCTCTCTCTCTCTCTCTCTCTCTCTCTCTCTCTCTTCTCTCTCTCTCTCTCTCTCTCTCTCTCTCTCTCTCTCTCTCTCTCTCTCTCTCTCTCTCTCTCTCTCTCAAACACACACACACACACACACACACACACACCTCCATGTAGGGCTTCCAGCTGGCATGCACAATAGCTCAGCTGTCATTACACATCTGCACACACACAGAATACCAGTGGTGTTGTGACAAGGCTGATATTGAATTATACTTTACAAAAACCCTGTACATGGGTAGTTTGTTTACAATAGCTGTCACCACATGCTGGAACAAATGTGTGTGAAAGAGAGAAATCATCTAGGCCTCAAAGTCGCTTTACAGGATAGCTGTCTTCAGCAGAGAGCAAATGCATCATAAACTGCCCATGATTATTAACTCCATAATAAAAACTCTATCATCATTTGCTCCTCCTGTCATGTCATTACAAACCCCATTCAGGTTATATGAAGAAAAAAAATAATAATAACATGCAGGAGTTTGGAAAGTGTGTAAGTAATGATAGAATTTCATTTTGGGCCAAAGTATTTCTTAATAGACATGTTTAAGATATCATTATGTGTCTGATTTCAGATTGGATGAGATGAGAGACAGATGAGAGAGAGTCGATCTACAGACATTATTGACAGAGGGGTGAATGTCCTGCCGATGAGACATGACTCTAAACTGGGCCGGTTATTGACAGATGATATTAATTGAACCAAGTGTCATTCAAAGAGAGGGAAGAATCAATTGCTGATCGTGCACATACACATATAACTGCTTGACGGGACAGTCACATGCAGTTTTAAAAGAAGTCTCAGTGTGAAAACTCTTTTAAGGGAGTTAATTACACCAATTATTTCTGCTGGAAGACTTTACGACAGAAACTTGATGTGCCTCAGATATGCATTTCAGTCTACATAAATTACAATGTCTGTTATAAAATTGGGCAACTGTGAGATAAAACATCTGGTGGCTCACTTAATTACCACTCTTAACGGTTTAAGTGGGTAACTTGGATAAAGAAAATTGCCGTCTCCAAAAATCTAAATCATAGGGAGTGATTATACAGACAGATAAGACTTGCGTATTTTTCATACTGAAGTTTACACGGTTAGGTGTTTTGATCATCTCTATATAGCCCTATAGTATAAAGCGAACATATAGGCTACTTTACACTATTATATCGACCTACCTGTACCACTGAAGACCCTTCTCATAAAACCTGTCAAAGAAGTGCGGCTCTGCGCCCACTGCTCGCACGTCAGGATGAACGCGCAAGAACTCCAGAAGCGCGCGCGTTCCCCCCTTTTTCACGCCGATGATAATCGCCTGAGGAAACTCTTTAGTCCCAAAGTTGTTTGACACAGAAAGATTGCTGTAAATGTCATAGCCTAAAGCTCGCTGGCGCTTCTCATCTTCCACGTCTGTCGCGTTCTGATCGAGGAGTTCGCGCACGACGGAGCCGTTCCCGTGCGCGCCCGGCTGGAGTTTCTTCCCTTCCTTTGGGAAAAGTTTGCTTCTGAAACTCTGATGCACGTACAGTGGACTCGGCATGGAATCGCAGTATCCAGTGAGACAGTAGAATAAATAGGTGAATATAAGGATCATGGTAAAGAACACGGACACCTTGGAATGCGCTTTCAGGTGTCCGAAGTCGAAACTCGTTGTCCAACATCCCATGAGTGTCTTTGCTTCGCAAGACATAACACGTTAAACGGAGGAATCATGCCGTATTAAATGTAAAAGAGTGACTTTTGGTTGCAAGACTTAACATTTAGTGAGATTTACTCAAGCCTCAAAGTCACTAAATCTAATGCACACCATATTTGCGCGATCATGTCTTATCCAGAGAAGTAACATAACGAATTATAATTGTCATGTTCTTTTTGTTGGACTGATGTGACTTCTATGGCTTGGAGTCCCGCACGCGTGCAGCTTCGGGTGATCAGGGTTACCCACTCATCTCCCAGACGATTTTGGTGGGAATCCACGCCCTGCCTTCCGAGTCCCTCCCCTTTTCCTCAAATTGCTTTTATGACTTTCCTAAGCAGTTACAAATCCATTAAGTACAGTTAAATCGATGAGAGTTAGAGAGCTTGTTTTATTTGCGGATAAGAAAAGAACAGGTCAAAGTTCACAGCTCTTACTGCATAAGAGAGATAGTGAAATGTTATCTAATCTCGGGAATTTTTATGGCATGTAGGCTACTTTCCTACATAGGCAGTGGAGATGAAGAGGTCAGTCAGTGAGCAACACCTGTCCTGCGGGCCACACACTCAGCGGAGACAGTCTGTTACTTCATCTCGTCTCTGGTACCGGACTTAAAACTGAGCAAATCACAATCACCTCAGTTCGTGCGCGGACACACACACACACACACACACACACACACACACACACACACACACACACACACACACGTTGTGTTTTCATGTTTTATGGGGACTTTCCATAGGCGTAATGGTTTTTATACTGTACAAACTATATATTCTGTCTCCTTACACTGCCCCTGTCCCTAAACCTACCCATCACACATGGACATTCTGCATTTTTACATTTTCAAACAACATCACTTAGTGTGATTTATAAGCTGATTTCCTCATGGGGACCAAAAAATGTCCCCACACGAACAAGGATTTCGGATATTGCCATCCTTGTGGGGACATTTTGTCCCCATAACGTAGGGTTTACCAGGCCACACCCACACACCCACACACACACACACAGAATAATAATTTTAAAGTACTTAGACTAAGTTTGACTTTAGTTCCAATAAAATAAGCATCATGACAATAACATAAAAATAAATAACAAATAAACCATAGGTACCATATTTGAGGTTTAATATTTTTAATACATTAATTTACGAGGACACCCTTGGAAAAAATATGTATATGTACATATATCAAAATCTATTTGAAATACATTTATTTTATGCTAAGTATACTACAAATAAATGTTCATATTGTCACATTCCTCATCTGCACCAGTCTGTCCTTGTCTCTTCACTACACTTCCCAGAATCCTCCTCGTCTCCACACTTGTATTCACTCCCTCACTTACCAGCCTGTCCCTCGTTATCATCATCTGTGTCACCTATCTTCACATCATTATGGTTCATTTGTCTCTGTATTTAGTTTGCCTCAGTTCATTCAGTCTTTGTCGGTTGTTACCTATGTTATGTTACCTGCCAGTCTATGTTCTTGTGAGTAATTGTAATTAAAATAGTTTGTACTTTGAACCTTCTTGTCATCTTCTGCCTGCACAAAACCTTGACAGAACGACCGACCAAAAGAAGCATGGAAGTTGCCCACTACCAGCCGAAACTGATGTCCAGCTTGGCACATTCCCCGCTGACATCAGTCCGAGCTGCCGGGATGACCATGCTACCAAAGTATCATTCCGTCGAGATCCCTGCAGAGACCGTCCAGCCAGAGACCGTCCTCCTAGAGACGGTGTGCTCCAAGCCCTCTTCACCGCTGGTTCGGTCCAGCACCAAGCCCCCTTCACCGCTGGTGCACGTCAGCCAGCCAGAGACAGTTCACGTCCCGTCTACCCAGCCAGAGACTGTTCACGTCCCGTCTACCCAGCCAGAGACTTTTCTCGTCACGTCTGCCCAGCCAGTCGAAGTCCCAGAGCCTGTCCTTTATCCGGTTTCTCGACCCAAGTTTTTTTTGGGGGGGGGGCCATATGTCTTCGCCACGGCCGCCCGAAGGGTCCTCATCAGCGCCGTGGCCGCCCGAAGGGTCCTCATCAGCGCCGTGGCCGCCCGAAGGTCCGACTGCTTCGCCCTGGCCACGCCCATGTATTGCTCCGCCCCGGCCGCCTGCAAGTCCTGCTCCGCCCTGGCCGCCCCCTCGACCTGCTCCGCATGGACCATCCTGGAGTCCGTCCAGCTGCACCCTGTCCACCTTCCCGTAACGGACTCCAGGATGCCCACCCCCCCTCCCGTGTTCTGCCTTGTACGGCGTGGGTCGCGCCTAGCGGGAGGGGGGAGTTATGTCACATTCCTCATCTGCACCAGTCTGTCCTTGTCTCTTCACTACACTTCCCAGAATCCTCCTCGTCTCCACACTTGTATTCACTCCCTCACTTACCAGCCTGTCCCTCGTTATCATCTGTCACCTGTCTTCACATCATTATGGTTCATTTGTCTCTGTTAGTTTGCCTCAGTTCATTCAGTCTTTGTCGGTCGTTACCTATGTTATGTTGTTGTGTTACCTGCCAGTCTATGTTCTCGTGAGTAATTGTAATTAAAATAGTTTGTACTTTGAACCTTCTTCCTTCTTGTCATCTTCTGCCTGCACAAAACCCTGACACATTTATAATAAATTGATATGTATATAAAGTCTGCTAAATTGTATAAATAATTTTGTATTTGATGCACTTTAGTTTTCTGGAAAGGTAAAGGCCCAACTAAAGATATAACGCGTATTTGGTTGTGCTAAAATTGAACTATTGTATACCTAAGGAACACTTTAAATATCTTGCATTTAAAGACTGATATTATACAGTGAACATACTTCCTTTATAATTGCACTTAATAGTAGTGATATCAAAACACATTTTAGGCTCAATATTAAGTATTACTGTAGATTATAAGAAAGGTTTAGAGAGATACGAAAAAAAAAAAGTGTTTTCCCTCCAAGAATCTAGTCAGGATTTCCCCCCAAACCTTCTAAAATCGGGTTGCCAAGTCTTTTTTCTATGGACCCTTTATGAATTTAAAAATCACTGCTCTTAAAATTCAACCAGACTTATTTTGTTGTACACAAAACTCTTAAAGGGACAGTTCACCCAAAAATGAAAGTGATGTCTTCATATACACACCCTCAAGTTGTTCCAAACCTGTATGAGTTTCTGTCTTCAGCTGAACACAAAAGAAGATGAAGAATGTCAGTGAATAAACAGTTGATGGACACCACTGTCTTCCATAATATGCAAATAAAGCAGAAGAAAGAAATTAATACAGGTTTCGACTTGAGGACGAGTAAATTACAGAATTTTCATTTTTGGGTGAACAATCCTTTTAATTAGAGTTTGGGACAGTAGCCTAATCATATATTTATATATATATTTCTCTGAATTGTGCAGCTCAAATATGTTTTTTTTTTTTTTTTAAAGATGCATAATCACCCTCACAATTACAGATGCTTTTCTGTCAATCTCGAAATTGTCAGAAAAAAAATTATGATTTTGGCAACAGTCTTACTTTGGTTGACAATCTTTACTCTTGTTAATGCTACAGGACAGGTGTCATTATGGTCCAGACTCTACGGAGCCTGCAGCAAGGCTAAAAACAACACTGCCTGACAGTGGCCAAACACTCTGTCCACAGCACCCCCGACAAACTCACCATTATGTCATAAAACGGGATCATTAAGACTTTACACCAGTACTGGACCGTTCTAGACTCAAAACCTCTTCTAGCTCCCGGCAATAGCATGTTGATTCTACAAAAACAATTAAAACATCAAGCTCAGGATAACTGTCCCAGCATTGCAATCATTTACATAATAGTTACACTTGTTTCATAGCAAGCGATAATTTTGGAAATGCTATCACACGGGTCTACAACAAACTTTCTAGACCTACACTCTTAAAATTAACGTTTTTTTTATTGCCATCTATGACTTCATGAAACACCTTTCCATTTCACAAAAGGTTCTTAATAGTGACAAAAGGTCAAAGTAAAAGTAAAAAAGAGTCCCACTTTTGGAAGATCTATTTTAAGAATGTAGAATAGGAAGGATTTAGAATCCTAAATAGAGAGTTTTAGTTTTATTACTTTTCTAAGCAAGCATTTCAAGACAAAAAAAAAATCTGCAAATATTTTCCATATATTTACATTTAAAGGAGACACAATACATTTCTATAGGGACCATGATATTATAGATATTGGGAAGACTTTAGACATTGGCCAGAGAATCCACCCAGATTACAAAGACATAGTCAGTTTGGATTATTTTACACAAACCTGTATGAGATAAGCATTGTCATGAGGGATAAAAAAGGCAGTTCTGAAGACAAATTAATAAGCGTTTCAGGCTACATATTTGAGGAAGACCACCAGGGAGCTGCCACCCACAAACACGTATCATACGCATGACTGACGACCTGGCAACCTTTCCACTCAGCGGATATAGTTCAAGACAAAATTATATCATTATTTTGTGGTGAAAATGTCATTTAAAATGAACTCGAGCTTAATCCTGCTGACAGAAAACATACCAGAGCTGTCAACAAGACAACAATTGAAAAACACACCATATAATTATTAAAGTGATTTGTTTTATTGCACAGTATATTTGATAGATCTCAAATAAGTAATACTGATCTGAGAGGAATCAGTTACAGAGGATATCGTCATGCGTGTCAAAATATGAACAGTAGCCGCCAAACCAGTTCTTCACTGCTGAACTCGAGTGACCTCGGAGCGTGTCTGTATTTTGCATGTTTGCATGCTCAAAGCTATGCACTGCAGTTCAGACCGGTTACACAAGATTAAAAATACAATTCTTTTGGTTTGTCGAATCTATTGAAGGTATGGTATTTTGCCTCTAATTGGCTGTTTTTGTGTCATTTATTTGAGATGCATGTACCATTTAGAAGATGCTTGTCATTCACATAGACTTACTGAACTGTACACTAAATGCAGGAACAGTGTTCACTGAAAAAACCCGAGGACATATGCTTTCCTTTTGGTCAAAAGTCTAATCAATCACCTTCATTTCTATAGGACTTTATACAATACAGATGTTTTCAGAAGAGCTTTACAGATGTAATGAGGCAGTAGGGGTGCTTTTTAATTGCGCTTGACTACGCCACTCCAATTTTGTTTGGGTAGGAGATCCCAAGTCACAAAAGGGTTTCCCGCTCGGCTATCCAATTAAATGAATAAACTTAAGGCAAATTAACTATACAATCAATGCATCACTTTTATTAAAAACAAGGATTCTGTCTCATCTGTTTCCACTCAAAGCTGGCCAAAATGTAAGCAGGAGAGATGGTGGTACAATTAACTATGGGAGGTAACATAACACTTCAAAAGAAAATACAACAAATGAATAAATACAATAAGCCCCAAAAAGAAATTACAAAGTTTCTACATGCCACACTAAATAACAACAAAAACTCTTTCCACACCACACACTTGTATGAATCAAGAGTGAATATCTTCCCCCCCCTTAGTTACTATGCTCAAAACTACAGATAGTGACCTGCTTATAGTTCACAGAATAAACCATATAAAAAGTACAACTGATTAGTCATGGGCCAAACAAATAAAACAATACTTATGAAAGATCACAAAACCATGAAAAATAAGGTAGGGAACAACAGTGGTCAGTTGCACAGGACGAATCGAATTCTACAAAAAGGAAAAACAGTAGTAAATAAAGCAAAAGTACACAAATCAACCCATACAAAAACCACATTCTCATTAAAACAACTGTAATTATGATTATTATATCTAAACATATCATTGAAAAATAGCACCACATCATAACATTAGTTCCAACTAGAAACCATTGTCCATATATTTATTTCAAATCAACATAGTTAAAATATGCTAGCTATTCCAACATTACATCAATAAAAATAAATACCTTAGTTGCCTTTTGGCCAACTTCAGAAGCCACAGGAAGTGCAGCAGCAGTTAATATCCATCGCTCATCCAGCTCAGCATGGCCAACGTGAAGGCCTTTAAAGCAACTTCTCTACAAAGTCATTTGCCCTAATACATACAACACAGGGTTGTCAATGATCATTTAAAAAAAAACATAACTCGCTTTGACAGTGCCAACACTCACGTGCTGCAATGGTAATTCAGTGTCCACCACTCATCCAGCCAAACTTTATCAGCATTAGGGCATTTAGACCTCAGGTCTAAAACAGACCAACTACATGAAGACAATGAATTGATTATGTACAGCTGGCCCATTTGAATTAACATTGTCACTAAAATCGCTGGCTCTGGGCCAACACATCAACAAGATCACAATCATAAATAAGCATTAAAAACACTTATCATAGCACCTATTAAAATAAACCTACCAGAGCTTGTTCTTCCAGCGACCATGCCAAACAATTCAGGTACTGCAACCATTCCTCTCACAGGAAGTGGCATATTTAAAGGGAAATTATACTCTCTACAGATACCCTCAGCAGCGCCCCCTATTGACCTGGCTACACAGAGAAAACAGGAAAATGATGCATTTCGGCTATTGTTCAGCTGAAGTCAGTCGGTGTTGATTCAGTTCCGTAGTAAAAATAGTTAAATTGCTAATTTAGTGCATTTCATCTCTAAAGCAGTTCTGCAGAAAACAGTGATGTCATCGTCCAGCTCAGTTCAGTTCTCATACAACAGTATCAGTACAGTCAGATCAATAATATTGGTGAATATTAAGTGTTCCCAACTAAGCAAGCCAGAAGAGACGGTGGCAAGGAACCCAAACTCAGGTGAGAGTATCAATATCAATATCATTAATCAATAATCAATATCATTAGACGTGCTGCAAGTTTTAAAGCTGGCTAGAAATGTGCAGGCTAGTTAGGAGATGCAAATACACTCGCTGTATGACCCTGTGTGCTTCGGGGGGTAAAACGGTGAATACACTAAGGATAGTATTTACCAGGTACTGGAATGCAATGACATTCCCAAGATAATGGTGTAAATACGTTTATTACAGCATAGCCTATATTCAGTGACATGTGCAATTTTTTACAATATGCCATATCAAAGACAACCTAAAGCCCTGTTGAGACAGGATTAGTTGTCAGGACAAACTTTTAAAGTAATTGTTATGTGGTTGTCTGTATTGTATACGGCTGATGACAGAGATGGATGTATCTACGGCATTGACGCATTGCACGACACATTCAGTGCGTAACTTACCATCAGACATGTAGGCGCTAATTCATTTGTTAAACATGAGCATATATTAAAATGCAACAGAATTGTTAACGTTCTACAGTTACAACAAGGGGAAACTGCTCTGAAATGCAGGCAAAACAACATATGCACACACATTGTAAAATATCCTCCTCTACACTACATCTTTACAATAAGCGCTTGAGAAAAAGATCCAAATGTCCAATCTTTACTGAAACATGAACGCGCATTACGAAATTCTTGATGGTCAATTTGGACGGGATAGCATACACGAAGACTATTACTGTACATGATGTAGCCCATAAGGCGAATTATAAGTGTTGCAGTTCGGCAACACTTTATTTTACAGTTTCCTTGTTACATATGTGACCATGGACCACAAAAGCAGTCTTATGTGTCAATTTTTCAAAATGAAAGCTGAATAAATAAGCTTTCCATTGATGTATGGTTTGATAGGATAGGACAATATTTGGCCGAGATACAACTATTTGAAACCGGGAATCTGAGGGTTAAAAAAAATCAAAATATTGAGAAAATTGCCTTTAAATGTTTCCATTTCTATTGGCGATTGTGCTGCATCCACTTACAAAAATACAATTTTGATATATTTAAGGTAGGAAATTTACTAAATATCTTCATGGATCATGATCTTTACTTTATTTCTTCTTTTTTTTTTTTTCATTTTTGGCATAAAAGAAAAATCGATCATTTTGACTAATACAGTGTTTTGTTGGCTATTGCCACAAACATACCCGTGCGACTTAAGACTGGTTTTGTTATCCAGGGTCACATATGTTACATGTACTTACCATAGTAATAACAGTAAATTATGCATAATTACATACAACTAAACCTCAACCTACCCTAATCGGATAACCCTATAGTAAGTACATGTTGTTAAATAATATTACTCAGTACTTAAATATATAATTACATTGTAACAAAGACACCTTAAAATAAAGTGTAACCTGCAGTTCTTGTTCTCTTTCTCCATCTGCGATTACACAAGGAATTACAAACACATCCGTTTGTCTGAAGAAGTGAAAGTAAAAAGAATAATTTCTATTTCAGGGACAAGTTAATGCATTGATATCATTAAAATATATAACTTAAAATAAAAATAAACAATAGTTTATGTTTAATTCATTTCATTAACTAATGTTAGCAAAGGGAAGTGTTACTATGCATGTTTTTTTGTTTGTTTTTTGTTGCCAATGTCCTTGTTGCCAATGTCCTGTCCAATCACCTTCAGCCAGATGTGGCATTTGTTTTCACAGCTGGGGAGGTGTTCCTTCAATATTGCATGCCTGCACATACACACACACACACATGCATAAGCTTGTGCACTTTATACTGACACTCAAACACAATATAATCTGCGTGCTCAATCGGTAAAAGGTGAATGAGGGCAGATCGCATCACGCTAATGGTTCAAAAACTACAGCACATGTGCAGAACTTTACAAAGTCACCTGCCTCACAATGCAGGAGAGATAAGTGCGGACTATTCTGCACAACACCTGGATAATCTAGCCATCTGAGGATCACCCGCAAGAGCTAGTTATTAGTTTAAGACTTTGAATGTTTTAAAGAAAAAAGTGTCTAGCATTCAATACACTGCTGCGATTGCCTGAAAAACACTATTTCCTGGCGTATGCGTATTTCCTGGACCTCAGCACAGTGTTTGCACATGAAAGCTGAAGTCTATGGTGGCAAAGCCAGTCTTCTCTACAGTGCATGGTATGGAAGGCCTGTGGTTAGCCTTAAGTATAGGGAAGACATAAATTACATTACAGTGGATGGGTGTAGCAGTCAAGAAAAAGAGGAGAAGGAGAGAAAAGTAGAAGGAGAGAGAGACTCAAAGGGATTTTCAATTGGCATGTCGGGGCAGGACATCTTACAAAGTACCTTGGAACCTTAAAGGTGAAGTGTGTAATTTCTGTGGCGGAAACAGAACTTCTAAAGTAATCACTGTTTTCAAACAAGTTTTGTGTTTGGAGCCGCTAGTAGCGCAGAAACTACACACTTCACACGTCAATGAGAAACGCTGTTTACCATTTTGCTCCTGTGATCTGCTGTCTTTGCAACTGAAATGGGGTATTCAAAAAACATTACAACTTCATTAGCCGCTTTTTTAAAGATGACAAAGTACGTTTGGACAGAAGACGAGACAGAGTTCTTCATTAAACTCATAAAAGACAAGAGTATTATGGGAGTACTGGATTCCAAACAACAAAGAAATGCCACAATTTATCAAGATCTTGAAGCAGATTGGAGGGATAAACACCTCACATGTGCCGCTCTCAAGTATAAGGGGCTTTCCTTGCCATTAAAGCTTGGACAACATGCCTACGTCTCCTTACATTAAAAATAATGGCTAGTGCTTGAAGACAAATAATCATTTTCTTTGGCATGATCCGCACCGACGAATTGTTCAAAATAAGACTCATAACGTATTAATCAAGTGAATTATGAACACGTTAATTCTAAGGAGCAGAAAACATTGATCAGAATTGTTGAACGAGACCGAAAACAAGCATGTACAGTAGAAGATCCATAAATCTCTGACTCCAATAAAAAAATTATATTGCAGTTAACTGTAGTTAAGTGCTTTTTATTACCCAATAAATGTCAGTTGTTTTAACAGCTTTAATAATCATCAAAGGATTCTTTCTTTGCTGTCATCTCCATATTTCCACAATTAAAAAGAGCTTTTTAAATACACTTAGAGTTTAAAGACCAACATACTGTTTTTGATTTGTGTAAAAGAATCATGCTCCTCGTTGTTAAAAAAACAACAACCAGGAAGTTCACATGCCACAGGATGCTAAATTGGAATTTGAATGTAGAGAAATTCAACCCTGTCACATAACAGGAATTTCATTAGGTAATTAACAGGTAAATAACAGGTAATTACATAATTTTGATGATTCTTCCGGGTCACCAGGTCTTTCCCCAACCCTCTCCATTACACGGCTTGAGACTCACACACTCACTCACACACTCACACTCACACACAGACAACTAATGGCGCTTTTCCACTGCATGGTACGGCTCGGTTCGGCTCGGTACGGTTCGACTCGGTGTGGAACGGTTCGGCTCGCTTTGCTTTTCCACTGCGTGGTACGACTCGACTCGGTACGGCACGATTCGGTTCGCTTTAGCTCGGTTGCTTTTCCACTATAGTTAGTACCGCTTCAAAGTGGGTGGGACTGATCGTTATAGTTGCTCAACTCCTCGGCAACCAACGAGAGGAACATCTGCACCTCGTCCACTGAGTGACCACGCTTCAGCCATTTCTTTTTTTAAAGTTTTCATCTTATTTTTTCAAGTAAGTACTTTAAAAACAGGTGCTACAGCGTCGGCTGTTGTCTACTGGCTATTTAAATCTAGCGGGTTTAGTGTCTCGTGTCGTAAATACAATGACGCTGGTAGTGACGATTCTGTCGGACCAATCAGTGATCTGCAGTGTTTACACGTCACATTTTAGTACCGGTATGGTACGCTTGGAACCTCAACAGACCAGGTACCATTTAAAGCGAGCCGAAGCGAGCCGTACCGTACCGTACCATGCAGTGGAAAAGCGCCATAAGAGTCTCCAATTCACCTATACTGGATGTTTTTGGATTGTGGGAGAAACCCATGCAGACAAGGTTCACAACATGTCTAAACATGGTCACCTTGGCCCATTTATGTACATAATAAAGCATGAAACTATATAAAATCGCATCTTGGTAAGATGTAGGTTAACACTTGAACTGCTTTAAAAATATATTTTTATTCTTTTCATAGTATCATTAGGTCATACATTAGGTAAGTGGTTGAGACTCCATCTGTTGTATCCTTCATTGCCCGTGAAACGAAGGGCGCATTTCGAGGCCGCATTTGAAGGAGCTTTTGAATAGGGACAGCCTTCATTGTGCCGTGGGGAAGCAATCGGTCTTCAAACTCGACCCACAAATGCAGCCTTTGAATTGAGGGAAAACATGCAAACTCCACACAGGACCTGGCTGCTGTGAGATGACAGTGATACCCAGGGCCGGCACTCCGCACACGCACATCACGCACTGCGCGTAGGGCACCAAGTGCTTGGGGGGGCACCAAAAAATCTGGGTCGTGAAAAATCATCACAATAGGCTACTAGTATAAATAACAAATAAAATATGTCTAAAGCATGTTAATATTCAAAAGCAATACAACCTAAGTCTCCCTCTGTTGCCCCCCCTTCCCCACCTCCCAGTGGTCTGTTCGATTATGCCTCAATCAATGTCAAATTTGGCAGACACCGACCACCTCAGACATGGCCTCGAAAAGGCACCAAGAGTCGGGGGCGGAAAAAAGGAAAAAGAAGAGACAGCGGGATGATACTCGCGCCGCGCGTCGCTTGCAGGTAAGACAATGTTTTAAATAAAAAAAATTGTTTTGTAGCGCGGGCGCCCTTGCGCCCTTGCGTCGTGTATGCATGTCCAGGGGGGCGTCGCTAGTAGTGCAAATGATCCGGGGCTTTTTTAGCCCTGCATGTTGAATCTTTTATTTTAACAGGGGTCCGGGGGTTTCTCCCCTGGGAAATTTTTAAACTTGGGCTGTTTAAGATGCAGTTAGTTTGTTTGAGAAGAAAAGGAAGACCGCTTAGATACGGTTTTTCGTTGTTGTTCTATGCGGATAATGCGGTCATTTTCAAGAGGTTCAAGAGCATTTGTGCTTAGGGCACCCAAATGGCTAGCGCCGGCCCTGGTGATACCCACTGAGCCACTGTTAAACTCAGCACTTTCAGAGTTTAACAAGACTATACGTTTACAACACTGATTTTATCCAACATGTGGGCTTCACTGCATCTTTACAGACCGACAATATCTGTTGTACACGCTGGTACACCTTCCCTATCAGTCTGACAGTCTCAGAGAGCATTAGTTGTATTCCTTTTTTTTTCTTTTTCTCGAACTGTGCTTATCTATGTGAGATTCACATCTGTGCAAGTCCTCAGACAGATAATACTCTTGGCCTTAACATACCAGTGGAACATCACAAAAAAACATTTTTTTGTATGTTCTCGTGTCGCAGCACAGATCTTTTGATGGATCATTCATTCTAAGGGTAAAGTTTACCTTTGCGCTTAGGAGGGGGGGGGGGGGGGGGAGCAAAGAATATATATGTCAAAATGAACTTTTTAGCTTTATCTGGCAACACTGGGAATATTGACAAAATTTACCACCAACAAATTGTCTGTATTTTGCACCAGTTTTGGTTAAAAACATTTTTTTTTTTACAAAAATTTGATTATTTAGCTTTTTTTTCCTTTATGACATATTGTGCCAAACCTCCCATGCAGGTCATTATGTCACTCACAGCATCATGCCTCTAAAAGAAAAAACCTTTCTTTACATGCATGTTTGGTGGTGTAATGTAGGTTATAGCTACTTTTTTACTCACCAATGGCAAATTTGAATCACTTTTGGAACATAGAGTTAATTTTGGACCCTGCAGGGAATACTGTATATCATGAAAGGCGTTTCATTTTAAAGAAACCTAAATGCACAGAGGCAGCACACAAGGTCAAATGATCACCAGGTGTTGACAACCTGATGAATAGAGATTCAGAAGTAACAATTTGAAGAGAATAGAACGCCTACAGTCAAATGTCATGATGAAAGTATGGAGCCAGATCAGTCTCAAAAATAATGCATTTATATAAACATTTAAAAAAAATTTACGTAAGATGCATTTGTGTGAGCATTTGGGGAAATATTTATGCTTTTACTTTAACTTGTGTATTTATGAATTGTGTTTTGAATTTACGTGTGAATTGTGCTGTGCATTTATGAATTTTGTTTTGTAAATTTAAATTTTTTTAGGCTGATCTGGCTCCATATGAAAGGAATGTCACAAGGTTACATTCTATGCTGTTGTTGAATCACATTGCACAACCTATAGTGTCTCTTTCACACCAACTTAATGTAGGCTCAGGTTCAGTGGTAATGTGAGTTCCTTAGGAATGATGCTTGTTTGGAAGCTTCTTTGTGATTATTTTCTCTGCATTGTGATTAATACAGTTCATATCAATAAAAAGTATGCACAGACAAGTAAAGAGCTTTCATTCTCATGCAGGAAGCCAGGTTTAGGTTTACATTAATCTCCTACCAGTATTATTACATAATTACACTGAAGTCAAGCCTGCCCTCTTCTGGAAAGATTCAAGCTCACTTGAGAAAATGCAAGTGGGTCATTTGAACACATGCAAACAGGAAACAAGTAATATTACAAAACAAACAAACATCAAAATGCTACACAACCTCAGTGATTTAACCAAGTAGGACGTGTTCCTAAATCCACATTCATTTTTTGTTAGAATTTAGTTAGGCAACACACTATCATGTCAATTCGTAACTATTTAAGGTTTTTGGGAATTGATTGCTAATTCATATGAATTTGCATAATCTGCTTATTTCTCACTGATGAGTGGGTCCTCCTTGCTTAGTTATAAAAAGTGTATGTTATGTGGTTGGTTAGGAGAATATATCGATTTAAAAGCATTACAATGTAATTTTACCACACAAAAATGGAAATAAATAAATAAAATAATTTTTTCTATCAGATAGGGGTAGAATGGGGAAAGGGTTTTGCCTAGGTTTGGAGCTGAGGCTTTAAAAATGTATCATCCTATCAGTTCCCTACAATTTATGGTTTAAGTTGTGGGTTAGGGATTGGCCTGCATAGGTACCAGGGGGGTCCAGTCCTGCTACTGGGGGCACTGTCCTGCTAAGTTTAGCTCCAACCCCAATTAAACACACCTGGCTGAACCAGCTAGTCAAGGTTACTAGGCTAGAAACTTCCAGGTAGGTGTGGACACCCCTGGGCCATGCAGTGCACGACTACCAGCACCCCGACCCACCCCCACACCCATTACTCAGCACAAAACACTTGTGAGTGAATGCAAAACCTTTGAAACATGTTTTTGTCATCACATGGTGACATTTTCCATCATCATATAACACACTTTTCAAGCAATTCTATTTGACAATTTACACTTGTTCAAGGAAGGCTCAGCTGATTTATGATGTGAACCAGTGAACTCGCTTGTTTTTAAATGAGAATCCCTTTAAACTTGAGATAAAATCTTCATTTCAAATCAATGCTCACAAAGTCTGCCATGACGAAGGATGATCTCTTCCTTGCTAACAGTGAGATAGTTCACTTATCCTGAACTCACCCCATCCATGAAGCTGTTATCTGTTCACTTCCTTTCAGCATTGCCATTTCATTTTACAATCATGAACTATTCAGTGCAGAATCTCCTATTTAATGGGGTTTGACAATGTGTATGATTATGTAATGCATTTAATCTTGATAAATGGTTTGATTCGATATTTATTTATTAGTATTCATACTACAACCAATATAATTAATCTATCAAACAAACACTGGGTCAGATATTGTACAGACAGTGTTAGTACTGTCCATGTATAAGTGTGTGAAAATCAGATGGAGAGGGTTTGACGTCAGTGACAGAAGGCTCACAGAAACAAAGCATATTCTCCTCCCTGTGAAAGTTGATAAGCCTGTTTATTTTGTTATGAAAACTATAGGTAATAATAAGATACAAACAACCATTGAATTGTGCTTGTGAAATGTAATGATTTGCTACTATTTTTGGATCATGACCCACCATTTGAGAACCACTTGGTTATAAAATATTAGCACTAAATTTAGAATTTATTCATCATCTCATCGTTGTTGATCATCTTGTGTATCACTTCTATGGTAGATTAAATATGGTAGAGCAGGAGAAGTGGTTATGGCTGGTAACCACAGGGTTGAATGTAATATATATGTGTAGGGAGCACCATAGGTTTTGTAACAGCCTACATTGTGCATGTCATCTTTCATCCAGTTCACCTACTGTATATGAAAAATGAAAGAAAAGAAATACTGTGGGAATTTGTTATGTGGGTTTGTTTTTACAAATCTTTCTAAATGAAAGAAAAACCAGTTTATTGTAATTCTCTAGTTTTCTATTGTGAGGACAAGATATGTCACACCCACGGTGTACTGTTTAGTCAGGTATCCCAATTAATTATTAGAATTATTAGTGTGGGATGCAGGTGATGCTCATTAGCAATCACTCACCACAGTGTATCACATCACTTCAATAGCAAAGTTGATAAATAAAAAACTATTCAAACTATTTTTGAAAAAATTCTCCTTTAAGGCATTTGTGACAGGTGCCTGAAACTTTTCACAGTAGGCTACTGAACCTTTGCAGGTTGTTTACAAAATGTAGAGGTCTGAAATATCATCTCTCTGTGGCAGAATAGCTATATTATATCCATATGTCAGAACTTCCATAGGTCACCAATCCACCATAACATTAAAATGATCTGAAAGAAAATGGACAAATTTGTGGCCTGGAGATCTGTTCATAGTGACAGAACTGAAAACAGAAGAGATCTCTAGTGTCATGTTTTTTTGCAAGCACTCTGAGTGATGCCAAGAGTACCACTGTAAACAGTCACTGTAACCTGTAATCAATGACTTAAATTACGTATAGAGGCAGTTTGGTTAGGCCAGTCTTTCTGCTTCCTGTGCCAAGTCAGCTAAACCTATAAATAATTGCCAAACTTCTTGATAAAAGAGCAACACCTTTCAATGAGCCATTGAGACAGTTTGTGGTTGTTGTTTTTTTTGTGTTTTTTTTCTGCTCATGGTTGCGAAAGCTTCATGTTGGATATTGTACATACAGTTTACTTTCTGTGTCACTTAAAACATCCTAGTCATTTAGAACAAGATTATTTCTCCACCAATGTCACAACATCTACAGGGTTAAATCAGTGCGGTCAGTGTTTCTCAACCTGGGAGCATCAACAAACTTCCAAGAGGGCCTCCTCAAAATGACTTAAAGTTGTTTAAAATAAGTCAAAAAAGCTTGAAAATAAGCAAGATAATTCTTATTTGGTTATTTTTTAAATAAATATACATCTTTCAAGCTATGCCAAGCTCTAAAATATTTGATCAAATGTTGTTGCGGACAATGGGGGACCTTGAAGTCAAAAAGATTGAGATCCACTGCTTGTTGCGAGTGGCATGTTACATTTTACTATTTGGTAAATTTTTTTGTTATCTATATTAACTGGTAGAATTTGGACACCCCTCATTGCATTCGTGCGCCTGTGTGTCACCTTTTCAAAGTCTAGTTGAACAATATGCTGATAAAAATACAAGTATCCTGCTCGGCAAGTTTGATATAGTTTCTTGTTATTTTAAATGACAGCAGCAACAATACAATAGAACTGAACTTGCTGAATGCCAACTCTTGCCAAACGAAAAAGAGCCATTCCTGTGAAGGTTTGTCATAAGCATGCCGGTGAGGATGACACATTTGACAAGCCTATATTTTTGCAATGGTTTGCTGCGTGGGTATGTGTCACTACGTCCTTTATGTATTTGAGCTTGGGTTATGCAGTCAATTTTTTTCTGATTGGAATTCACTCTAGAGTAAGGGGAGACGGGGTGTGGTTGTAATTTGTAACACTTTTTACGTCAGCATCCTTAACTCATTGAATTTTTTTAGCTATAGTGCTCAAACTTTTTTACAAAGTACCAACATTTGTTTACTACAAAAGGCACCAATTCAAACCACTGTAACAATATCAAAGCTCTTATGAGTTAATGTCAAATACATGATGTGCTTTTGTTACAAGTTACCACCCACCCCACAACCGTGCCCGGTGTAACATATACTGAGGTAAGTTGTAACAATTAGACAAAATAAGCAAGAACAATGGGCACACCATGCAATATGCTTCAAAACCACGTTTATTGAAACAATCCCCCCAAAAAAGATCCACAACAATGTCTCTTTCTCTATGACTTACCATATCTCAAATCCACTTTCTGTTTGACTGAGGAGTGTATGCATGTGTGTGTAAATTAGTCTCATAGAACTAACTTCCAACAATATGTATGCTTAAAGGATTTGTAACTATAAAAAAAACTTTTGCTGATAATTTACTCACCCTCATTTCATCCAAGATGTCCATGTCTTTCTTTCTTCAGTCGAAAAGAAATGAAGGTTTTTGATGAAAACATTCCAGGATTTTTCTCCATATAATGGACCAAACGGTTCAAGGTCCAAATGACAGTTTCAGTGCAGCTTCAAAGGGCTTTAAACGACACCAGACGATGAATAAGGGAAACTGTCATTTGGACCTTGAACCGTTTGGGGTCCGTTGAAGTCCATTATATGGAGAAAAATCCTGGAATCTTTTCATCAAAAACCTTAATTTCTTTTCAACTGAAGAAAGAAAGACATGGACATCTTGGATGACATGAGGGTGAGTAAATTATCAACAAAAGTTTTTTTAAAAGTGAACTAATCCTTTAATAAACACTCAACTCCAGTGTACCTGTGTAAAGAACATGTAGGTCTAACAAAAAACACAAACAAAAAAAGTTGATAAACAATGAGTCACAATGATGACTTATTAATGATGACAGGTTTTAACCCTGTAGTGCAGGCTTGGTGGGCCCAGAAACTGCATAGGGCACATTTTATGCCCAGATTTTGGGCTGTCCCAGACGAAAGATGACCAATAATGACGATTTCTAAGGTTGTAGCGGTTCCTAAATGGTGGTCCTGCGTCATACAGTGAGAAGAGGTTCAAAGACTGCCGTTGTCACGGTCTTCCGACCAAAGATAGCCTGCGATCATTTTCTGACCGTGTGTTTTGCTGCTACGACCAACGTCTACTGACTAGCCAATAAAAATGCAATATGAAATGGCGTATTAATAAACGAAGCAAAAACTTAAAACCACTTACCTCATGCTCCATTTGCAAAATTGGCATGCCAAGTTCACCTCTTTTCCATGACCGCATCCATATTCTCCTCTTTTTTCAGTGCACAGGAAAAGCACAATTGCCAAAGTGTGATTCATCTTGCTCTATTTGTTCACCATTAGCGCATGCTGATGATGTTTTATTCTTCTATACTAACTTGCGTTGTAGCCTACGATTCAATGTCATCATCGTACAGTCTACATGCATGTCGTACAGTGTGATTTGTAATGATCTCACAGGATTGCTGAAATCACACAGTCTGTAGCAGGGATTTCCCAGATTTCCTTTGGCTTTGAGCCTCCAAATGGCCCCTACTGGCCCTCCAACACCAGTTCCAGCTCCAGCAGCACTGGTCTCCCATCCAGGGACTTACCAGGCCGACCCTGCGTAGCTTTAGAAGCAAACCAGCAGTGCAATACAGGGTTATATTACTGCAATTGTTTGGAAGAAAGCTTCTTAGTAGTAACGCAAACTACTATAAATTGTATGAAGAAGTAGTCATCGAGTTTATAATGGTCAGATAACAACTTCCATAATGACTGAATTTAAACTTTTGGGTAAATTATACCTTTAACATAGTCTGCATTAATGTATTTGAAAATTATAATCCTTTGGCACAGGTTTTAATTCTGATTTCTAATAAGCTGCATCTAATCAAGACTGATGTTCTAGAACAATCATCCTTCATTTCAACAGTTCCGCATCCTTTCTAAGGATACATGCATATTATAGTATCTTTCAGCATTATCTGAAGTTTTGGACTGACCGTTGATTGTGAACACTCTTGCCGAATATGAAGCTGCCCCTTCCAGTGCCACGGACTGTAAACATGAGGCGTGCAATGTCTATATTTTCCACGCCCTGATCAGCCCGTAGCCTAAAAACAGAGCAACATTTACAAGAGTTTAAAAAAAAACTCTGAAATATAGCATGATCTTTAACTAAATCATACAAAAGTGTACTTTTGGTTATTTCAAAGAGTTTTAAAACCATTCAAGCATGACTGTAAAACTTAAACATTCTTAAGTAAAATACTTACCTAAGAGGGAAACACAACTTCTCCACAGATTCTTGGAAGAATGCCAGGGATGTTGCTGCAAGGTTGCTGGAAGCTGCACCAAGATACATACACAGCAAAATCCCCAGTGTTAAATGAACACTCTCGGTGTACATATAGGTCCAAGAGCAGGGTGTTAAAAATGAACACTGAAGCAGTGTTGAAGTTAATGAGATAATTAAGTGATTAATTAAGTGATGATTGGCCATTAGTGGTGATGTTAATAAGAAGAATTATTGAAGGAAAGAGAAACACAAGAACTACTGACCTCGAGCCATTACACATTATTGCACTTATTATTACCAGTGTGACTTTATTTCTGTCATCCATCTACAGAAGTTATTGAGATTCAACAGAAGTTTAGACGGCAATGTTTTATGGATTTTTTAGTTTCAAGCGACCATTATAGTGATCAGTGTTTGCTTTAGTTGGGCTCTTGACCCTTTTCATTTTTATTGTTAGTTTTTCTCCAGCTACTTCAACATTGTGTTTATGAAGCGCATTTGTTACTGTAAGAGAAAACCTGCTAACAATATGTGGTGGTGATGATGATGACATTATCATAACGTAGTGTCCTGATTCACTGATGTCATTCAGAGTCTAAATCTTTGACTATGTGCTTGGTGCATTTTAGTGTTGGTGATTGTAGCCCTGAGATTCTACCATTAGAGATTAAACAGCAATATGAACAATTTTGACAATTCTGTGAGTGCAGAAGCTCTTGTGTTTAGACACACAGACATCAAGAATCAGTGTATGACTCTCAACAATGGTGACAAAAAAACAAACTAGTGACAAACAGATCAACTCTGAACATCACAAAACAAGCTATTAAAGTCATAACAAAATAGCAAAATAAAAGCAAACAGGAAAAAACAATAAAAATTACAGGACAATTCAGCTGCATAATTTATTCATGCTGCAATGCATGATGGGAGCCATGGATGCATTTTGATTGGTGGCTCCCATCATGCACTGCAACATGAAGCATTTGTGTGATTGTCACCATTGTTGAGATTCATATGTAGATTCTTGATATCTGTGTGTGATTTTAAATCTTCAGATAATGAAAGAACTTCTGGAATTAGATGCTGTGAAGAATATGAATAAAACATCAACATAATTAGTTTATAATGCATTGAGTGAATGTGGACATTACAGGATTGTAATTCCATCATTTAAAGATAACGATCATGACTTGGACTGTGTTTCCCAATAGCATTTTCAGCCTAATATATCTCAGAACGATTTTAACGAAGCATTTGTCAAATTAGGCTTACAATGCATTCGGGACAGACAGCCCATGTCATGGTTTCTCTTGCAGTAACACATGTGCTGTATAAACACAGAGATGGAGCAGGCAGAGAAAATCTAATGTTATTTAGTAAAGGGTCAAGAGCCCAACTAAAGCGAACACTGATCACCATAATGGTGACATGAAACAAAACATTCCATAAAACATTACCATCTAAACTTTTGTTAAATATTAATAAGAATGTGTGTAGATGTATGACAGAAATAAAGTCACACTGGTAAATAATAAGTGCAATAATGTGTAATGGCTCGAGGTCAGTAGTTCTTGTGTTTTTCTTTCCTTCAATTATTCTTCTTATTAACATCAGGTGTCACCACTAATGGCCAATCATCACTTAATTATCTCATTAACTTCAACACTGCTTCAGTGTTCATTTTTAACACCCTGCACTTGGACCTATATGTACACCGAGAGTGTTCATATGTACACTGAGGATTTTGCTGTGTAATCTGCAGTACAATGCAGTTATACTACTTGGATGAAGCACAAATGTATATAAGAATGACAAACGTGTACGGTGTATTTATCACTGAAAACTGTGCTTACCTTCCGCGAAAAGCCATCTACGCCACCAAAGATGACAATGTTGTAGCTGTAGGAAAACACACATACAAAAAAGATACATATAACTTAGAGAAAATGTTAGTTGTAGGCTTTTTCACAGAAAAGCTTTCGAAAACGCATCTGAATTGTGGACATTTGTGTCCACAAATTTTTTTTAACAATTGCAAAATGAAATACAGCAATTCCTGTCATTTTTAGAAGCAATCAAAAAGTAATTTAGTATGCCAAAAGTGAATGTGAACAACACCGTTACCATGTTTGATGGGGAATATGTGTGCAGTAGCATGAAATCAGCACTATTAAATAAAGATGATATGACGAATAGGCCTGTACAAAAGTATAATTATTTCATTACAATATTATCTTACTGTTTTTAATTAATCTGTCCTTTGTCAATAAAAGGACTTTAAAAACTTACTGAATCAAGTTCAAGATCACCGTTTGATATCCAGAATGAGGCTGCCTGGATTTTATGTCTATAACACACTGGTCCAATTCATCTGTCAGAGTGCTGTACAGTGCCCTAACTGAGAGGTCAGACTCAGCCATGCGTTGATGGACTGTTCCTCTCGACACCCCCAAAAGCGCAGCTATGCATGGGATGGACAGATTAAGGTCCAAAAGGCTGGAAATGTACTCCAAAGACAGGTCCAATCTCGGTCGTCCAACTGGTCCTTGCTCAAATTGCACAGTTTTATAGTGTTGCTTATTTTTTTCTTATTCTACATTTACAAGGCTATGTCTCTGTCAAGGCATCTAAATAGGCTGTGAAACAGCTACATGACTGGATATGGCATTTAAAAACACAAATTCTTGTGTGCTATAATGAACTCTATGGGCCCTATCTTGCACCCGGCGCAATTGACTTTGTACACCGACGCATGTATCATTCCTATTTTGCACCCGCGCAAAGCGGACTTTTCCCTCCACAGACACACGTCGGTTAACTAAGAAATACACTTGCGCTACCCGGGGCGGTTCAGCGCAAAGAGGAGGCGTGTTCCGGCGCAAACTTTCCCTCATGCTATTTTGCAGTTCCAGAAAACAATTGCGCCACTGACCAGAAAAAACCTAGTCTAAAGTCATTGGCGCGTTGCGCGTACATTCAGATGCTATTTTAAGCGCGCGTGCTTGGTCATAATACAGAGTGTGAACAACGCGCATACACTGTAGATGATTCTCTCATCTACACAGATGCATTTTCCTTTTTGCAAATGATACATTATTATAAGGATAAATATTAAAACACGAGGGAAATCATTGTTGTCCAGTCAAGTCAAGTATATTTATATAGTGCTTTTCACAATAGAGATTGTATCAAAGCAGCTTCACAGTATTAATATGTTGTGTCCATGGCGATCGGAAAAATAGGCATAAAGCTTAGGCCTACATATTTACCCAAATTATTATATGCATGTATAACCGAAGCTAATTTGGGTGGGTTTGTCCCATCTCCAATGCCACTTCTCTTTCTTTTACGGCCCTGACGAGAACATCGATCTCCTCGGCTGTGAACCGATTCTGAAGCGCGCCTGGTAAATGCGCCGTTATAATAGTATTGCGCCATGGAACAAGCGCATCTCGTTCATCATGCTCTTAAAGGGAATGTGATATGACGCTCTGATTGGTTTATTTCACGTTACGCCCAAACCACACCTATGAATAATGAAGCTACTTCAGACCAACCCTTTTTAGATTTGCGCCAGGCGCAAGAGGCATTTATCCCGCAGGGAAAATAGCAACAGCGCCGGGATCCGCCCACAAAGTTACTTGCGCTTTGCGCTTTGACACTTGCGTTTCAGATCGTGCGCTGAGTGCAAGATAGGGCCCTAAGTAGTCCAAATCCAGAGACAATTGTCAAAGAATATGCTCTAAACGAAAGAGTCGTTTCAAAATGTGAAAAAGCAAAAGTTCCTTAGAAACAAAAAAATGGAAGTCAGAAAAATCAGCTGCATTAATGAACATACAGTAATTACATTTAAAACCCTAACATTCTCCCAATAATTGAAATGCAGTTTCAGTGCTCAATATTCAGCAATATGTTTAAAGCAATAGTTATTATCTTAGAACTATGATAAGAGTGTATTAGTAACTTAGGCTCATGGTAAATCACTGAAAACTCACACATAACGGATGAATCCCCAACTTTAGCTTATTCATTACTATTGTCACAGTGTCTGGTTTGTGTTTCCCCGGGTGTATTACTAGAGGTCCTCGTTTCCCACGGTGTCATTCACGTTTTCTACATTTCCCAGCATTCTGTTCTGCCACTCATCTGATCATTGCACACAGCTGTTTCCCGTCACCTTGTTAGTTCTGTGTATATACCCTGTCTGTTTTAGTGTTTGTTACGGAGTCCTTGTTTAATGTCCTCACACTTTTGTGCCTAGCCTTACCTTACCTGAGTCTCGTTTGTATGTTGGATTGCCTTTTTGGATATTGAACCTTTGCCCGGACTGGATGTGAGTACGGATTACCCCAATATATTAATGCGATTGGATCTGTGTTTCCTGTGTGTGTGATTTATGACAACTTTGACTTGTCCAACCGATTCCCTAAAGCTAATATATTCACTCCAAGTCTGGCGTGATGTAACTTTGTCTAACTCTGAAAAGCGTTTTATTTGGGATCATTGACCAGCCTACACGTATGGTCAGTAGGTAATCTGCATAAACAGCTGTTTATATCACACAAATATCCCGCTGTAACGTTACGTTACTGTATGTGTTGACTTTTAACCGTATCCATCTACATTGATGGCTCCTAGTCTGTCTGTGAGCTTCTAACATTTAAATATTTTTTTGCCATTTAAAAAAAAAATTATTTGGTGCCAAATCAAATGTTTTATTGACAAGATTAATTTCTGAGCTGTTGGCTTTTTCCAGGCCAGTTGTTAAACCTATTTATAAACGTTAATGTAGCTTTCAGCCAAAAAGTGGGCAGCCACCTAAAGTTATCTTGCTAGCTATAACGTGTTGCCTAGCTGACTTACATACACAGAGAGACAGGTCACACAAGCCATAGCTATGTGTTCCAATAAATTGTTTTGGCAAAAAAACAACAACAACAAAAAAAAAAAGCCACTTGTAGTATCTTACTACAAAATCAGTTTTCTTAATAAAATCTGCATGTACATATTTCCACAATGCCTTTACCATAATGCCATAATGCATTTACAACCATTCATATAGGATCCGGGAGGATGTGCGAAAACGAGGACTCCTAGCTTATCCCTAATTGGAGGAATTGGTGTTGTTACAACTCTCCACATGTTACAACCATACCCAGTCTCCCCTACAATTAGGAGGTGAGGAATGTTTCATTATATAAAGTTTGCTGCGGGTGAGATGCAAACCATTTTGTCATGAATTAATTGATAGTTTTTGATAGATGTCATGTAATGAGCTGCATTTCTTTACTTTAAATATGCATATAAATTCACTTTCTGCATATTAACACTAAAGAATGATTTCCTGTTGAAATTGGCTGCGTCCAAAATCGTATACTTCACAACTATAGGTGACAAACCGTATGTGACAAAATAAGTAGGTCTGAATTCACAGTACTCATAAAAGAGTAGGTAAACAGAACCTGGACGACTTACTACTTCCAGCAAGATTCTGAAGTGTGCTTATAGACTCTTTACTGTCCCATGAGGCCACAGGAGAGGATTTGTGAATGGCAGTAAAGCGACGCAACTTACGTTGGTAGGTCACATGATTTTTTTTATCATTTAAAAAAAAAAATATTTAAAGAAACAGGGACAGCGTACAATAAACATTAACCTCAAAGGGAGAGATGCATAGTACCAGGTTTTAGCTCAAGAGCTAATTTCCACCTGTAGTCCCTGGGCAGGCTAATGTTATATTAAAATACATAATATTTCATACATACATGAATAATGAAATTTACATTGACCAAATAAATAATACAAAAAAATTAAAAATAAAAATCAAATCTTCACATGCACAACATCGATCACATGTGAGTGCAAATTTGATTTGACAAAAGCCATTTTTTTGCCACACGTGAAAACGTATAAAAGTTTGTGCCTCTTATCAGCTCTACAGGCAACATATTCCACTGACGAGCAGCCACACAAGAAAAAGCATTGTTTCCAAATGCTGTCCTGCGTTTCGGGGTCCTGCAATAACCTCGCACTGTGGATCTAGTGGCTCGAGCTGTTGTTTCAGAGCCCAAAGATATAAACTCTTTTAGTGGAGGAGCAGCGTTGTCATAAAGGATCTTATACATCAAACACAGGTTTGTGTGGATTATCAGGTTTTCAAAACTGAGAAATTTATATTTTACGAGGATATGATGGAACCGTCTGGCTTTCTTATCGTGAATCTTTATAGAACTTTTATATAATGACTCAAGTGGCCTGAGGGCATATTTACAAGCCTGTGACCAACTTGTCATACAGTAAAGAAAGTGTGGAACAATCATTGCATTTAGATAGGGTCCTGAGGCCTCAAATGTAAGATAATTTCGAATATGTCTGAACTGTGCCATATTAAATTGTATTTGATAACTTTTTTATATGTTTTTTAAAGCCTAAATTAGGTTCCAATATAACAACTAAATATTTTACCTGATCTGGATTTGAGATGATTTGTCCATCAATTAAGATCTTTGGGCAATTTTGTATTTTATACCGATTAGTAAAAAACATTGAAACATGAGTTTTTCAGCCACAAAGAAACTTTCTTCATTTCTTTGGTCAATTTATGAGCGACTTCTTCCGCAGTTTTACCATGTGTATATAGCACCGTATCATCAGCATACATAGTGATTTTACTCTTACACGCAGTTGGCAGATCATTTATGTATAATGTAAACAGCAGGGGGCCCAGAATGGAACCTTGTGGCACTCCCATGCTGCAGGTTCTTAACAATGATTTTATATTGTCAACCGCAACACATTGTTGTCTGTTTTTAAGATATGATTGAATCCATGCTATTGTGTTTGTGTCAAGAGAAAAATCAGATAGTTTGCTGATGAGAAGCTGGTGATTAACTGTATCAAAAGCCTTTCTCAAGTCTAGAAAGACCGCCCCTACCACACCTCCACCATCAAGACTGGATTTAATGTCTTCTAGTAAGTAGCAGCATGCAGAGTATCTTTTCCTAAACCCAAACTGGCAAGGATGTAATGCATCAATATGGTCGAGATGTTCTAGCTCTGCCACCACTTTCTCAAAGATCTTGGAGACGACTGGTAGGACACTAATAGGTCGGTAGTTTGACACGCTTGTCTCCTGACTTGAAAATCGGCTTGACTGCTGCTTTTTTCAACGTCATGATAATGACAACATGGTGAATGTAGTACATAAGGATTACATTCAAACTACACACACTCATACTATATAGAACATACTTTTTTAGTGGTCGCAAAGTAGTCAAAATAAGTACTTATTTTGCTTTATTTCCATATTCAATCATAGGCTAATTCTTACGTACATGAGCACGTTCGCACATGCAACGACGCTTTAAATCTCTTGACAAACTAAAAGACGTAAATTACATGTATTCTAAATAAAAAACACAGGTTGTAATGAATGTCAGCTTGCTTATTTGGCTCAAGATAAGGATTTATTGAGTCCACATGTCATGCAAACAAGAAACTCTGCTTCTAACCACAGGTCAAGATCTGTTGTTCCAACCACACAACTTTGTAATGCTGTTTGCGAATGTTCGTTAGAACGATGGTTTCGGGTTTCAATGATGGACTCGCTGAACTGCTGATAACGACGCAACTTGCGACCATAGTTGGCTAACAATGCTTTTGGGAAACGCACCCTATGACGTCATACAGGGTCATACTTGAAAAAAAAAAACGTTCCGAAACTTATACAAACCATGAAGGAGTATTTGGAACAGAAATACTCCGACATACGTCAAACTCATTTTTTTTTAAACTTTTGCCATGTTTACATGAGAATCCAAATAAATAAGTCAGAATGCATGAAATAACATTAGACATCCCAATGTTAAAATCAGAAAAATGATGCATTCGTCATTGTTAACATAATCTAAGGCCCCGTTTACACGTACATGGTCATTTTTAAAAAAATGGGAGACATTTCCCTTTGTTTGGAGTGGAGATTTTGTAAACTGAGAAAAACTGAGTATGCGACAGTATGCGACAGAAATTCCACCTGCGTCAAAAGTGCGACCAATGTATACATTTTCATTTGGCTATGGTGATCATGGATGCATTCAGAGTAGCAGTCGTATTTATGTTGGAGCAAACCCTTTTCGTCTGTTTGCATTTGCAAATACAGCTGCTCTATTATGTCGAGGAGCTGTTGCTATTTTCGGGAATCTGATTGGCTAACGTGGGCTTGAGCTTCTCGTTACACTGCCACCTACAGGTTTGGCATGCTCTTGACGTTATATATATACACGGGTTCGTGTAAACGAACACTTTTCTGAAAACTGACAGGTGTGCACAATGTTATTTTTGAAAACGGAGAGGGTGAAATGTCCGTTTATGAAAATAGCCGGCCACGTGTAAATGTAGCCTAAAGCTTTATTAAAAACCGACAATTAGTAATTAGTGTAATTAATGTTTAACAATCCTAAAAAATCTTTGTACTGCAGATCCACAATGTGTGAGAATGGAAACGTAGTGCTGATGAAGGTTTGTGAGGTAAAGTAAAGATTACTGTATTATAATAATATTGTGTATAATCATGCCTACTGAATCTAAATTATGTATAATATTATTTAATATAAAGCACTTCTTCGAGGCCGGGTTTCACATCATCTGTCCACCACATCAAATGTGTAGTTTCAATAAGCCGAAAGTGGAGGATGGTTCAAAGTAACACCCACCACACCCATCTATTCATGAGACTTGATTGTAATGTCATGAATGACAATTACTTGATTCTAATTTACTTAAGCAATGTGACACTTCAACACAAATTACCTGAAGACTAAACTTCTTTATGCTTCTTTTAAGACATATATGGGTGCTTATTGCTTGTTACATATTTTAAAAATCAATTTCAATACTTATATTCAATACCTATAAAAAATTTCTCTGAAATGTTACAGAAATGTTTAATGTCCTAATAAGTATTTTAATGAGATTTAAACTAGGTCAAAATCGCAAACAAATTACACAAAATTGCAAACAAATGACAATATGAAGACACCAGTTAATGCTCTACCGATCAATAAGAAACAGACGCACTCGTTTAGAGAGTACCTGTGCATTGCCTTCAAAATTGGGAAACATTCCCACAAGCAGTGAATGTGAAGAATGCTTTGGTTAACTTCTGACATCTTGCATTTGAGTAGCACGCATTTACGTTTGACGTAGGAAAAATAAGCATGCATATGCAAATGAGCTGCATGATCATCTAAATGAAAACATGCATGTATGCTCACACCTGACATCAATCCAAGTATTATATATTTTTGTATAGTTGCTAATTATTGTTTGTTGTTTAATTCAAAGAAAACTCTAAATGTAGGCTTGTAATTTGTCCTGTATAATTAAAAAAGAATAAACTGTTTATCTAAATCATTATTTATGATGTTTTTTATTTTTGTTTTGTAATATACATATATAAATATTGGCATAAATTGAAAATGTTCTTCAATCTCATTTTTAAGGTTAATCAATGTCTTTTGGTATCATAAGCTAAATGTGTATAGATTTAAGATATATTTCCAATATGGGTGCTTGCTTGACATGACATATTAATGACAAGATAATTACACCGAAAAGGAATTCAAACAAGAACAAAAAAACAAAAACAATCAAACAAACAAACATTCAAACAAAAAAAAATCAAGGCAATATGCATTAAGCATATTTTAAATTTTTTATTAAATTTTTTCACTTACTTCTAAAGTTACAATTAGATAAAAACTATAATCTTTGTGTCTCAATAATAATGACAATCAGCAAACATCAAGTAGGATGATAATCTGTAGGATGATAGTATCAACAAAAACAACAACAGCAGTAAGTCTAAAAAGAAAAAACGCAAGAGTAGCATTTTTGCCTAACACAATTTACGAATTATAAAAATTCCACATCATATAATATTGTCAGATTTAGATTTGTATTAACCTTTTAGAGAGAGGGCTTGTCAAGTTGCTTAACAACCTCTATTTATAAACCTTGGATTTTTTTCTTTAGCATTCTCACCACAGCTGTAATAAATTAGTGTGCAAACAATGCATACTGTTGACACATGCACAATACAAAAGAAAATCAAAGCTTCAGCCAAGAAGCATTCCAATTGCTCATTTGTGCATTTCAATGATAAAAAAAGAAAAGAAAAAAAGAAAGAAAGAAAAAAACCCATCCGTCAAGACGTCATGACATTCTATTTAAGAGGCAGCATTGACACAGGTGAGTCTAATCTTGAGCACTGCGTAACGAGGACTTGAGCCAACAGTGGATTAACAATTTTCTTTTTAAAGTTCAGCGTTCAATATATTTGCTCAAGGATTGGTAAGGGCTTTTTTATTGTTATATTATTTATTATCGATGTTTGTGTTGTTAATTATGAAGAAAGCGGGAAATTGTAACATTCAATTTCTGTAATTAGAAAAAAAAAAGGATACTTAGGATAAGGATACTAAGTATTAGTATCCTTATCCTAAGTGTATCCTTATCCTAAGTATCCTTTTTTTTTTCTAAGAGCTGTGTAGATTTGCTGTAGTCTGAGTTTAGGTATTATTAAAGTAGAGGTGTGTAGAATGTGTCCTGTGACTATGTATTTTGTAAGGTGCTTAAGATGAATTTCTTCTTTTTACACACGGACTTGAATTTTTTAAACCCTGTAACACTTTTAACAGATAGATACTTTGCTACTATTTTTGATTCTGTGTAAAATTTTGTGAAATTGTTTCAAAATTTAAAGTATTGTTTGTAGTTTGGGGTTGTTAGCTGACAGTTGTATGAATGGACACTGATTGTTCCTAGGCTGCAATGATGTTTTTATATGTTTGTGCTTGGTTTTCCGCAACATCTCTTTGATGATGGAAAATGAGTTTGTGTATGTATAAAAAAAAATCTTCAGTGATATATTGCTTGCTTTCCAGACTCTTCTTCACCACTTGACCTTTTCCAGGATGGAGAGGACAACTTTTATTATAATATGGATTTTTATCTGTAAGTGAAATAATAATTTTGTGGTATTATTTTAAGTCATTGAATTATCAATTATTTTGTTATTAATTATCATTTCAAAATCTGAAGTGAGGAGATACTGAGGACAGAGTTCTGATGATATTTTTAATTTCTAGCGCTATTGGCCAGTTTCAACATTTTGAATATTCTGCAATGTGTATGTAAACTTTTGACCAGGACTGTATGTATTTAGGCACATTCAAAAATTAATAGACAAGAATAATTTAGAGATTGGCCCGTAGTGTTCTTTAGATTGTAAATATTATAACGCCACCTTGTGGCTGATTCTCGTCAAATGTATACAGCCTGTGTGGACTAACATTTAAAAAAATAAAAAAAAATAATCACATAGTTTCATAGTTGCGCTTGCACATCCTGATTTTGCAGAGTTAGACACATTCCTGGGTTAGCATATTTTGATGATCCTGGAAAAACATTACGGTCCAAACATTTTATTATAACCATATCCCTACCCTTAAACCAGCAGCAACACCAAGAGCAACGTTAACAGCTTCAACAGCTGTCAGTACAACTACACCAATCACAACAACTGAGAGCACAACTGTCAGTACAACTATACCAGAACCAACAACAACAGAACTGTCATCAGCCACAGTATCCCCTACTAGTGTAGCAGAAACATCTACAACATTTAAAGGACTCTCAACTGCTTCTACAACGGAAATGTCTTTAACAACTAATGCAAATACAGAACCTGCCAATCTGGAGCTAATAAAATTGGAGTTCAGATCTTCTGATTCATTTATAAATGAACTCAACAATCCAGAATCTCAAGTTTATATCAACAGGGCAAAGCATGTAGAAAACAGAGTGAGTTAAAACCTGTGTAACTGATTCCATATAATGTCATATTTCATGGTCAATATAAAAGTAACCATTATAATCATTGAGAATCACATTGTTTTTTATACCAAATTATAAGTGTTTGTTTTAACTGTCTATCATTTGTTACAGCTTGAACTCGTCTTCCAAGGCAGGTTTCCTTCCTTTTCAGCAGTTAAAGTCCTAGGATTCAGGTAAATAGCACTATTAAAATGTTTTATCTCTCTCTCTCTCTCTCTCTCTCTCTCTCTCTCTCTGAGCAAAAAACTGCAACAAACCATTAATGTAGTGGTCATGGTAAAAATTGTGCATGTCTATTTCTTAAAATGTATTTCAGACCTGGGTCAACCATCACTGACACATCAATAGCTTTCATCTCTACAGGCGACTCTGTACCATCAGATATTGAGATTGCAAACGCAATAATGAATAACGAAAGTGTCAGAGACCTGAACATTATTACTGGATCTATCAAAGTTGGTGCAGGTAGGTCTGACAACTCCTAAAAGGCAAATGTCTCTTATGTATGTGTGTGTGTGTGTGTGTGTGTGTGTGTGTGTGCATACATACAGTACCCATCAAAAGTTTGGACACACCTCCTCCTTCAGTGGTTGTTATTTAGATTTATTATTTTCAACATTGTACATTAACACTGAAAACATCCAAACTATGAAAGAACGCATACATAATTATGTAGTAAACAAAAATGTCAAACAACAAAGAATATGTTTTATATTTTAGATTGTCCAAAGTAGCTTTGAGGCACACTAATAGCATTCTCTCATCAGATTCATGAGGTATAAGTCACCTGGAATGGTTTTCAGTTCACAGCTGTGCCTTGTCAAGAGTGAATGTGTGACATTTCTTGCCTTCTTGTGCTTTAGACCATCTGTTGTCTTGTGCAGAGGAAGGTGGATACAGAGTCAATAGCCCTATTATTGCTGCTACAACTACTGTACAAATCCATATTATATTATGATATCCCAACGCATTCTCATCCTAGGGCGTCATATAGGTGACGCTTTTGACATTTCGTCTAAATCCGACGCACATGGAACCCTTTAACGTCAATATAACACGCACTGTTATGGGTAGGTTTAGGTCTGGGATAGCCATATCCATAAAAATCTCAAGAACTTGGAATGTATCCCCAAGTGCAGTCGTCAAAAGCATGAGGTCCGTCCCAGGAAAGCACCTCAGATCAGAGATGGGTAATCCAGGGGCCAAAGAGTCCTGCCATATAGCTTTATTCCACCCATAAACTCAGTCAGCTGATTTCACTAATTAGTATTTTGTTCCAGTCTCCTGGATTTGCTAATTCAGACAGGAGAGAGAACTAAGGAGGGCTTTTACTTTCTGAACCTGGACTTTACACCTCTGCCTCAGATTATAGCCCACATACATGCTTCTCTGAGTTAGGGTTAGACATATATTAGACATATATTTTAACATCCACTGTTCAGAGGAGACTGTACGAGTCAGGCCTTCATGGTTGAATTGCTGCAAATAAACCATTTCTTTGAAAGACCAACATGCCGAAGAGATTTTCTTGGGCCAAGAAACACAAGGAATGGACAGTAGATTAATGGAAAACTGTCCTTTGGTCTGATGAGTCCAAAATTTTGAGTTTTTGGTTCTAACCGCCGTGTCTTTGTTAGACGCAGAGAGGGTGAACGTATGGTTCCTGAATGTGTGCTTCCCATTGTGAAGCATGGAGGAGGATGTGTAATGGTGCTTTGTTGGTGACTTAGGCTGCATTCAAACTGGCAGACCAAATCCGATTATTTGTGTATCTGGTTGGAATCTGATCTAAAATGATTATGTCCACACTGTGTATCGCAACTGTTCGGATCCAATTTGTGCGTCCATGCAGCTCTTTCGTTTTCAGGAATATCTGCATTGGTTTCTATGGCAATGACGTTGCGTTGGTAGGCATACGCCAAAAACAACAACAACTGTAAGTAGCCAAATCTATTACTTAAAGCAGCTGAGGGCTGCTGGACGGTGCTTGTTAATGGCTCAGGTTGTTATTCACTGCAATATCCACACACAAGTTAATATGCTAACATTGTAGGTTTATTTTACCGTGACTGGTCTGAAAAACTGTGTGCACAATCGAAAATGCACAAAAATCTGATTTGGACTGACAGTCTGAACATAGCCAAAGTCCAAATTGAGGCTTAACCAGCTACAGTACCATAGCTTTTTGCAGTGACATGCCATCCCATCTGGTTTGCACTTAGTTGGGCCATAATTTTTTTTTCAACGGAACAATGACCCCAAACACACCTCTAGGTTATGTAAGAGCTATTTGTCCAGGACAGAGAGTGATGAGGTGCAGAATCAAATGACCTGGCCTTCACAATCAACGGATTCAAAGCAGTCAAAAAAAGCAGTCAACAAGCACCCAACACCTCTGGGAAATCCTTCAAGATTCCTCATGAGCCTGACTGAGAGAATGCCACGAGTGTGCAAAGTTGTCATCAAAGCAAAGGGTGGCTACTTTGAAGAATCGAAAATAAAAAACATATTCTGGGTTATTTAACACGTTTTTGTTGACTACATAATTCCATATTTGTTCAAGCACCTTGAAGACATTGCAACAGTTCTTCTGGATTTAGTCTGTCTCAGTTTTCTTAATATAATCTTAGATGGGCTGTGTGATGTTGAGATCAGGGGCCCTATCTTGCACCCGGCGCAAATGACTTTGTACACTGACGCATGTATCATTCGTATTTTGCACCCGCGCAAAGCGGACTTTTCCCGTCCACAGACGCACGCCGGCAAACTAATGAACTTGCGCTCCCTGGGCGGTTCAGCACAAAAAAGGAGGCGTGTTCCGGTGCTATTCCAGCACAATCCCTGGTGCTATTTTGCAGTTCTAGAAAACAATTGCGCCACTGACCAAAAAAAACCTAGTCTTAAGTCAGTGGCGCATTGAGCGTACATTCAGATGCTATTTTAAGCGCACATGCTTGGTCATAATACAGAGTGTGAACAACGCGCATATACTGTAGATGACTCTCTCATCTACACTGATGCATTTTCCTTTTTGCAAATGATACATTATTATAAGGAAAAATATTAAAACACGAGGGAAATCATTGTTGTGTCCACGACGATGGGAAAAATAGGCACAAAGCTTACATATTTACCCAAATTATTATATGCATGTATATCCGAAGCTAATTTGGGTGTGTTTGTCCCATCCCCAATGTCACTTCTCTTTCTTTTACGGCCCTGACGAGAACACCGACCTCCTCGGCTGTGAACCGATTCTGAAGCGCGCCTGGTAAATGCGCCGTTATAATAGTATTGCGCCATGGAACAAGCGCACCTCGTTCATCATGCTCTTAAAGGGTATGTTGGATGACGCTCTGATTGGTTTATTTCATGTTACGCCCAAACCACACCTATGAATAATGAAGCTACTTCAGACCAACCCCTTTTAAACTTGCGTCGGGCGCAAGAGTCATTTATCCCGCCGGTAAAATAGCAACAGCGCCCAAGTAATAATTGCGCTTCGCGCTTGATACTTGCGTTTCAGATCGTTAAAATAGGGCCCCAGATCTCTATGTGGAGCATAGCGGCTGTTGTCAGACTCCTTGTGCATACAAATCTCTCTGGATTAGTACAATTAATGGCTAAAAGGAATCTTTGGAAATGTAAACTGATATTTCCAACTGACATTTAAGTTTACATTCATTTGAATTAATGAATTATAGCATTTAGTATTCATTACTAAGAGAGCGATGCATACCTAACCTAAGTCTGTTCAGTATCTCTATCAAATGAGTTGAATTACTTCAAGATGAGGTTATCCCCGCATTGCTGGGAACTATAATGTAGCGATTCAGTTGTGAAGTTATTTTATTAATAAAAGTTGCAGAGTAGCATTGATAAGTTTCTGTGCTCCTGAATGTTTCTGTGTTTGTGCAGCGTGATATCTGAGCTTTGTATGTGTGTGCTTCGTAAAAATGTAAACAGCATAAGTGATGTATACGTGTGTGCTTCAATGTAAACAGTGATTTATTATAGAACTGTGATTAAACTGACTTGGAACTACCTGTGCATTAAACAGTTTTAACACTCCTTTCAGCAAATTAGAATCAAATATTGAGACAGACCATGCAAGGGATGTAACAATTCACTACGAGCTGGTTTAAAATCACATACTACATAAACTATATGTGTGTGTGTGTGTGTGTGTGTGTGTGTGTGTGTGTGTAGAAATCATTTAGTACCACTGAAACTGATCATCACTCTCTAATATCAGCAGTTGACATTTCTACATTTGAACAAACAACAGAACACACAACTATTGGAACTGACATTTCTGCTAAAACACTGACAACACCACAACCGACTTTTACTTCATCAACTACCTTTGAGAGCACAACTGTTAGTACAACTGAAACAACTACACCAGTCACAACAACTGGGAACACAACTGTTAGTACAACTGAAACCACTACAACACCCACAACAGATGAGAGCACAATTGTTAGTAAAACTGAAACAACTACACCAGCGACAACAGCCGAGAGCACAACTGTTAGTACAACTGAAACAACTGCACCAGCCACAACAACTGTTAGTACAGCTGAAAAAACTACACCAGCCACAACAACTGAGAGTACAACTGTTAGTAGAGCTGAAACAACTACACCACCTACAACAACTGTTAGTACAGCTGAAACAACTACACAAGCCACAGCAACTGTTAGTACAGCTGAAACAACTAGACCAGCCACAACAACTGACAGCAAAACTGTTAGTACTGCTGAAACAACTACACCAGCCACAACAACTGAGAGCACAACTGTTAGTAGAGCTGAAACAACTACACCACCTACAACAACTGTTAGTACAGCTGAAACAACTACACAAGCCACAGCAACTGTTAGTACAGCTGAAACAACTAGACCAGCCACAACAACTGACAGCAAAACTGTTAGTACTGCTGAAACAACTACACCAGCCACAACTGAGAGCACAACTGTTAGTACAGCTGAAACAACTACACCAGTCACAACAATTGAGAGCACAACTGTTAGTACAGCTGGTACAACAACACAGGCCACAACAACTGAGAGCACAACTGTTAGTACAGCTGAAACAACTACACCAGCCACAACAACTGAGAGCACAACTGTTAGTACAGCTGAAGCAACTACACCAGCCACAACAACTGTTAATACAGCTGAAACAACTACACCAGTCACAACAACTGAGAGCACAGCTGTTAGTACAACTGAAACAACAACACCAGCCACAACAACTGTTAGTACAGCTGAAAAAACTACACCAGCCACAACAACTGTTAGTACAGCTGAAACAACTACACAAGCCACAGCAACTGTTAGTACAGCTGATACAACAACACCAGTCACAACAACTGAGAGCACAGCTGTTAGTACAACTGAAACAACTACACCAGCCACAACAACTGTTAATACAGCTGAAACAATTACACCAGTCACAACAACTGAGAGCACAACTGTTAGTACAACTGAAACAACTACACCAGCCACAACAACTGAGAGTACAGCTGAAACAACTACACAAGCCACAGCAACTGTTAGTACAGCTGATACAACAACACCAGCCAAAACAACTGAGAGCACAACTGTTAGTACAGCTGAAACAACTAGACCAGCCACAACAACTGAGAGCACAACTGTTAGTACAACTGGTACAACAACACCAGCCACAACAACTGAGAGCACAACTGTTAGTAAAGCTGGAACAACTAGACCAGCCACAACAACTGTTAGTACAGCTGAAACAACAACACCAGCCACAACAACTGAGAGCACAACTGTTAGTACAACTGGTACAACAACACCAGCCACAACAACTGAGAGCACAACTGTTAGTACAGCTGAAACAACAACACCAGCCACAACAACTGAGAGCACAACTGTTAGTAGAGCTGAAACAACTACACCACCTACAACAACTGTTAGTACAGCTGAAACAACTACACAAGCCACAGCAACTGTTAGTACAGCTGAAACAACTAGACCAGCCACAACAACTGACAGCAAAACTGTTAGTACTGCTGAAACAACTACACCAGCCACAACTGAGAGCACAACTGTTAGTACAGCTGAAACAACTACACCAGTCACAACAATTGAGAGCACAACTGTTAGTACAACTGGTACAACAACACAGGCCACAACAACTGAGAGCACAACTGTTAGTACAGCTGAAACAACTACACCAGCCACAACAACTGAGAGCACAACTGTTAGTACAGCTGAAGCAACTACACCAGCCACAACAACTGTTAATACAGCTGAAACAACTACACCAGTCACAACAACTGAGAGCACAGCTGTTAGTACAACTGAAACAACAACACCAGCCACAACAACTGTTAGTACAGCTGAAAAAACTACACCAGCCACAACAACTGAGAGTACAACTGTTAGTAGAGCTGAAACAACTACACCACCCACAACAACTGTTAGTACAGCTGAAACAACTACACAAGCCACAGCAACTGTTAGTACAGCTGATACAACAACACCAGTCACAACAACTGAGAGCACAGCTGTTAGTACAACTGAAACAACTACACCACCCACAACAACTGTTAGTACAGCTGAAACAACTACACAAGCCACAGCAACTGTTAGTACAGCTGATACAACAACACCAGCCACAACAACTGAGAGCACAACTGTTAGTACAGCTGAAACAACTAGACCAGCCACAACAACTGAGAGCACAACTGTTAGTACAACTGGTACAACAACACCAGCCACAACAACTGAGAGCACAACTGTTAGTAAAGCTGGAACAACTAGACCAGCCACAACAACTGTTAGTACAGCTGAAACAACAACACCAGCCACAACAACTGAGAGCACAACTGTTAGTACAACTGGTACAACAACACCAGCCACAACAACTGAGAGCACAACTGTTAGTACAGCTGGAACAACTAGACCAGCCACAACAACTGTTAGTACAGCTGAAACAACTACACCAGTCACAACAACTGAGAGCACAACTGTTAGTATAGCTGAAACAACTACACCAGCCACAACAACTGTTAGTACAGCTGAAACAACAACACCAGCCACAACAACTGTTAGTACAGCTGAAACAACTACACCAGCCACAACCACTGTTAGTACAGCTGAAGCAACTACACTGGCCACAACAACTGAGAGCACAACTGTTAGTACAGCTGAAACAACAACACCAGCCACATCAACTGTTAGTACAGCTGAAACAACAACACCAGCCACAACAACTGTTAGTACAGCTGAAACAACTACACCAGTCACAACAACTGAGAGCACAACTGTTAGTACAACTGAAACAACTACACCAGCCACTACAACTGTTAGTACAGCTGAAACACCAACACCAGCCACAACAACTGTTAGTACAGCTGATACAACAACACCAGCCACAACAACTGAGAGCACAACTGTTAGTACAGCTGAAACAACTAGACCAGCCACAACAACTGACAGCAAAACTGTTAGTACTGCTGAAACAACTACACCAGCCACAACAACTGAGAGCACAACTGTTAGTACAGCTGAAACAACTACACCAGTCACAACAATTGAGAGCACAACTGTTAGTACAACTGGTACAACAACACCAGCCACAACAACTGAGAGCACAACTGTTAGTACAGCTGGAACAACTAGACCAGCCACAACAACTGTTAGTACAGCTGAAACAACAACACCAGCCACAACAACTGTTAGTACAGCTGAAACAACTACACCAGCCACAACAACTGTTAGTACAGCTGAAGCAACTACACCAGCCACAACAACTGTTAGTACAGCTGAAGCAACTACACCAGCCACAACAACTGTTAGTACAGCTGAAGCAACTACACTGGCCACAACAACTGAGAGCACAACTGTTAGTACAGCTGAAACAACTACACCAGTCACAACAACTGAGAGCACAACTGTTAGTACAGCTGAAGCAACTACACCAGCCACAACAACTGTTAATACAGCTGAAACAACTACACCAGTCACAACATCTGAGAGCACAGCTGTTAGTACAACTGAAACAACAACACCAGCCACAACAACTGTTAGTACAGCTGAAATAACTACACCAGCCACAACAACTGAGAGTGCAACTGTTAGTAGAGCTGAAACAACTACACCACCCACAACAACTGTTAGTACAGCTGAAACTACACAAGCCACAGCAACTGTTAGTACAGCTGATACAACAACACCAGTCACAACAACTGAGAGCACAGCTGTTAGTACAAGTGAAACAACTATACCAGCCACAACAACTGTTAATACAGCTGAAACAATTACACCAGTCACAACAACTGAGAGCACAACTGTTAGTACAACTGAAACAACTACACCAGCCACAACAACTGTTAGTACAGCTGAAACAACTACACCAGCCACAACAACTGAGAGTACAACTGTTAGTAGAGCTGAAACAACTACACCACCCACAACAACTGTTAGTACAGCTGAAACAACTACACAAGCCACAGCAACTGTTAGTACAGCTGATACAACAACACCAGCCACAACAACTGAGAGCACAACTGTTAGTACAGCTGGAACAACTAGACCAGCCACAACAACTGTTAGTACAGCTGAAACAACAACACCAGCCACAACAACTGAGAGCACAACTGTTAGTACAGCTGGAACAACTAGACCAGCAACAACAACTGTTAGTACAGCTGAAACAACAACACCAGCCACAACAACTGTTAGTACAGCTGAAACAACTACACCAGTCACAACAACTGAGAGCACAACTGTTAGTACAGCTGAAACAACTAGACCAGCCACAACAACTGAGAGCACAACTGTTAGTACAACTGGTACAACAACACCAGCCACAACAACTGAGAGCACAACTGTTAGTACAGCTGGAACAACTAGACCAGCCACAACAACTGTTAGTACAGCTGAAACAACAACACCAGCCACAACAACTGAGAGCACAACTGTTAGTACAACTGGTACAACAACACCAGCCAAAACAACTGAGAGCACAACTGTTAGTACAGCTGGAACAACTAGACCAGCAACAACAACTGTTAGTACAGCTGAAACAACAACACCAGCCACAACAACTGTTAGTACAGCTGAAACAACTACACCAACCACAACAACTGAGAGCACAACTGTTAGTATAGCTGAAACAACTACACCAGCCACAACAACTGTTAGTACAGCTGAAACAACAACACCAGCCACAAAAACTGTTAGTACAGCTGAAACAACTACACCAGCCACAACCACTGTTAGTACAGCTGAAGCAACTACACTGGCCACAACAACTGAGAGCACAACTGTTAGTACAGCTGAAACAACTACACCAGCCACAACAACTGAGAGCACAACTGTTAGTACAGCTGAAACAACTACACCAGCCACAACAACTGAGAGCACAACTGTTAGTACAGCTGAAACAACAACACCAGCCACATCAACTGTTAGTACAGCTGAAACAACAACACCAGCCACAACAACTGTTAGTACAGCTGAAACAACTACACCAGTCACAACAACTGAGAGCACAACTGTTAGTACAACTGAAACAACTACACCAGCCACAACAACTGTTAGTACAGCTGAAAAAACTAAACCAGTCACAACAACTGTTAGTACAGCTGAAACATCTACACCAGCCACAACAACTGAGAGCACAACTGTTAGTACAGCTGAAACAACAACACCAGCCACATCAACTGTTAGTACAGCTGAAACAACAACACCAGCCACAACAACTGTTAGTACAGCTGAAACAACTACACCAGTCACAACAACTGTTAGTACAGCTGAAACAACAACACCAGCCACATCAACTGTTAGTACAGCTGAAACAACAACACCAGCCACAACAACTGTTAGTACAGCTAAAACAACAACACCAGCCACAACAACTGTTAGTACAGCTGAAACAACAACACCAGCCACATCAACTGTTAGTACAGCTGAAACAACAACACCAGCCACATCAACTGTTAGTACAGCTGAAACAACAACACCAGCCACAACAACTGTTAGTACAGCTGAAACAACTACACCAGTCACAACAACTGAGAGCTCAACTGTTAGTACAGCTGAAACAACTACACCAGTCACAACAACTGAGAGCACAACTGTTAGTACAACTGAAACAACTACACCAGCCACAACAACTGAGAGCACAACTGTTAGTACAGCTGAAACAACTACACCAGCCACAACAACTGAGAGCACAACTGTTAGTACAGCTGAAACAACAACACCAGCCACATCAACTGTTAGTACAGCTGAAACAACAACACCAGCCACAACAACTGTTAGTACAGCTGAAACAACTACACCAGTCACAACAACTGAGAGCACAACTGTTAGTACAACTGAAACAACTACACCAGCCACAACAACTGTTAGTACAGCTGAAACAACAACACCAGCCACAACAACTGTTAGTAAAGCTGAAAAAACTACACCAGTCACAACAACTGTTAGTACAGCTGAAACAACTACACCAGCCACAACAACTGAGAGCACAACTGTTAGTACAGCTGAAACAACAACACCAGCCACATCAACTATTAGTACAGCTGAAACAACACCAGCCACAACAACTGTTAGTACAGCTGAAACAACTACACCAGTCACAACAACTGAGAGCTCAACTGTTAGTACAACTGAAACAACTACACCAGCCACAACAACTGTTAGTACAGCTGAAACAACAACACCAGCCACATCAACTGTTAGTACAGCTGAAACAACAACACCAGCCACATCAACTGTTAGTACAGCTGAAACAACAACACCAGCCACAACAACTGTTAGTACAGCTGAAACAACTATACCAGTCACAACAACTGAGAGCTCAACTGTTAGTACAGCTGAAACAACTACACCAGTCACAACAACTGAGAGCACAACTGTTAGTACAGCTGAAACAACTACACCAGCCACAACAACTGTTAGTACAGCTGAAACAACAACACCAGCCACAACAACTGTTAGTACAGCTGAAAAAACTACACCAGTGTCAACAACTGAGAGCACAACTGTTAGTACAACTGAAACAACTACACCAGCCACAACAACTGTTAGTACAGCTGAAACAACAACACCAGCCACAACAACTGTTAGTAAAGCTGAAAAAACTACACCAGTCACAACAACTGTTAGTACAGCTGAAACAACTACACCAGCCACAACAACTGAGAGCACAACTGTTAGTACAGCTGAAACAACAACACCAGCCACATCAACTGTTAGTACAGCTGAAACAACAACACCAGCCACAACAACTGTTAGTACAGCTGAAACAACTACACCAGTCACAACAACTGAGAGCTCAACTGTTAGTACAACTGAAACAACTACACCAGCCACAACAACTGTTAGTACAGCTGAAACAACAACACCAGCCACATCAACTGTTAGTACAGCTGAAACAACAACACCAGCCACAACAACTGTTAGTACAGCTAAAACAACAACACCAGCCACAACAACTGTTAGTACAGCTGAAACAACTACACCAGTCACAACAACTGAGAGCTCAACTGTTAGTACAGCTGAAACAACTACACCAGCCACAACAACTGTTAGTACAGCTGAAACAACAACACCAGCCACAACAACTGTTAGTACAGCTGAAAAAACTACACCAGTGTCAACAACTGAGAGCACAACTGTTAGTACAACTGAAACAACTACACCAGCCACAACAACATTTAGTACAGCTGAAACAACAACACCAGCCACAACAACTGAGAGCACAACTGTTAGTACAACTGAAACAACTACACCAGCCACAACAACTGAGAGCACAACTGTTAGTACAACTAAAACAACTACACCAGCCACAACAACTGTTAGTACAGCTGAAAAAACTACACCAGTCACAACAACTGAGAGCACAACTGTTAGTACAACTGAAACAACTACACCAGCCACAATAACATTTAGTACAGCTGAAACAACTACACCAGCCACAACAACTGAGAGCACAACTGTTAGTACAACTGAAACAACTACACCAGCCACAACAACATTTAGTACAGCTGAAACAACTACACCAGCCACAACAACTGAGAGCACAACTGTTAGTACAACTGAAACAACTACACCAGCCACAACAACTGAGAGCACAACTGTTAGTACAGCTGAAACAACTACACCAACCACAACAACTGTTAGTACAGCTGAAACAACAACAACAGCCACAACAACTGTTAGTGCAGGTGAAACAACTACACCAGCCACAACAACTGTTAGTACAGCTGAAACAACAACAACAGCCACAACAACTGTTAGTGCAGCTGAAACAACTACACCAGTCACAACAACTGTTAGTACAGCTGAAACAACTACACCAGCCACAACAACTGTTAGTACAGCTGAAACAACTACACCAGCCACAACAACAGAGAGCACAACTGTTAGTACAACTGAAACAACAACACCAGCCACAACAACTGTTAGTACAGCTGAAACAACTACACTAATCATAACAACTGATAGCACAACTATTAGTAAAGCTGAAACAACACCAGCCACAACACCTGGGAGCACAACTGTTAGTACAGCTGAAACAACTACACCAGCCACAACAACTAAGATCACAACTGTCAGTACAACTACACCAGAACCAACAACAACAGAACTGTCATCAGCCACAGTATCCCCTACTAGTGTAGCAGAAACATCTACAACATTTAAAGGACTCTCAACTGCTTCTACAACGGAAATGTCTTTAACAACCAATGCAAATACAGTACCTGCCAATCTGGAGCTAATAAAATTGGAGTTCAGATCTTCTGATTCATTTATAAATGACCTCAACAATCCAGAATCTCAAGTTTATATCAACAGGGCAAAGCATGTAGAAAACAGAGTGAGTTAAAACCTGTGTAACTGATTCCATATAATGTCATATTTCATGGTCAATATAAAAGTAACCATTATAATCATTGAGAATCCCTTTTTTTTTTTACACCAAATTATAAGTGTTTGTTTTAACTGTCTATCATTTGTTACAGCTTGAACTCGTCTTCCAAGGCAGGTTTCCTTCCTTTTCAGCAGTTAAAGTCCTAGGATTCAGGTAAAGTAAAACATATTTTAATAGTGCTCTCTCACTCTCACTCTCATTCTTACTCTCTTACTCGCTCACTCTCTCTCTCACACACAGAGAGAGAGAGAGAGAGAGAGAGAGAGAGAGAGAGAGAGAGAGAGAGAGAGAGAGAGAGAGAGAGATACTTTGATTTTTAAAGGTCTATTTATGTACAAAAAAAAAATTTGTTACTTTTCACATTAACAATGTTTCCAGGAGAAGGGAAGAAAAAAATTAAATACTAAAAATTAAACATTCAATAATAATCCTTTTCAAACACAGCTACATAATATACATTTCCAAGCAGCCATCATTATCAACATCACAAATGCATTGATTTATTCCCCATTTATATTTAAACATTTCCATGTCTCTGACCAGTTTATAGAAAGTACATTCAATTTTAATGCAAGATTTTAGTAAAGCTTTTAAAAATGGACACCGCAACAGTTGATTCATCACCACTCAAAAGCTTTTTCCGTGACAACCATATGGCCAGTTTTGCCTGACCCCCAAAAGAATGATTTAAAACATGAACTGCCCTTCTATTACTACTATATTTTGGTCCATAAATGAAAAAAATCTGTGTAAAAACTTCCCCCAGAGTATTATACCACTCTTCCAATCTATAAAAAAGTGGTTGAAGCCTTTCGCATTGTAAAAACAAATGAAAAACTGTTTCCTGCTCTCCACATAAAGAACAACCCCTCACTGACTGTGGGTCAAAGTGTGTTCCGAATCTGTTCGTAGCTATAATCCCGTGTACAATTCTCCACTGAAGATCCCAGATCTCTTCTCAAGAGGTGGTTTGTACACATACTCTTTGACACTCTCTAGTGTTCTAAGGTGGCATATTTTAACACAGTAAAAAAAAGTATTTCTTCCCAACAAAAACAGCTGTGGTGTCTTAAAATATAGCAAGCAACCCTCCTTTACTTGCCATGTCCCAGTCTCAGCAGAGACACTCAGCTCTGGAAACACACATTTGTCCACCTCCTCTTCAAAGGTTTCTAGTGCCAGTCTATAGTCCTGTGGCAGAGACTCTGAATCTGATTCAACACTTTCTGTGCCAGTCTGATTGATCTTAGTCCCAATTTTAAAGTTAAACTTTCAGCAGATATCCTTTTGATTCCATTAAATGTCCAATCTTTACAATTTTCGCTTTCCACATGGCTTTTCTGAGCAACAATAAAACAGCATGTTGACAACTTGTTGGAAGATTAAAGAATTAATTAATAGAGATTAGTTGCTGGAGCGGATAATGGGCTCACAGTCAACTGATTTACCAGCTGTAAAGTCACTATGTTATCAAAACCGATCTGCTCCCCGATAACTACAAGCTGATCTTCCACTGTCACTCTAGGCTCTGGCACAAACCTGCAACCATGCAACTCCATACTGGGATCTGTCGCACACGGTTTTAAAACCACACCTATTCCTTCTCTGTCCTCTGCCTAAAACAAGAAAAGAACTACAGAGGGGAAAAACATAAAAAACCGAAAAGGAAATAGATAAAGCACGAAAAAGAAAACACAAAAAAAGTCGCTCCCAACAAGCACTCAAGCTCCTCACACACTCCCAGCATGCACGAGAGCGAGAGAGAGAGAGAGAGAGAGAGAGAGAGAGAGAGAGAGAGATTTGATTTTTAGAAAAAACTTTATTTTACAAGACAGAATCTTCTACAAACACAACTTTTAAATTAACATAGAATCATCTAACAAACAACTTCAAATTAATAACATATCGAAAATGAGTTCTCCTTCAACTACAGTACAGATGATATTATTATAACACCATTGCAATTTAAAAGACTCTATGTCGTTCATTACTTTATAATACTTGTATTCAACACCAATCCTAGCTTTTAAAAAAGCTTTTTTCAACATCTTGACCATGCCTATTTTCCATACTATTTCTCCTTGTGATGTAAATTGCAAGTTTAGCTTGTCCAGCAATAAAATTAATTAACTGCCATTTTATTTTCTGTTTTTGACCATATCTTGATCCCAAAATAAACACATTATATGTGAAATTTTCCTGAAATCTCAAAAACAGATCCTTCAATAAAACAAAAAGTATTTCCAGTCTAATACATTCTGTAAAACAATGGAAAATTGTTTCTCTGGTACCACAAAAAGAACACTTGTCAACAACATCCGCATTTATAACAGAAACAAAAACATTAGTAGCTATAGCCCCATGCAATATACGCCACTGCAAATCCCCGGTTTTCTTATTCAATGGTGGTTTGTATATCACCCTCCAAACTGGTTTATCCTCTTCTTGTAACCAAAACTTTTCTCGCCACACAGTGTCTTTCTTCTCATTTAATGCTACTTTATTTAAAATTTTAACAGAACATCTATACAGCAATTTTCCAGCAACCAAACCCAACTCCAAATCACATATCCCTTTTAAATCCAGCAAAATACCAGACATACCCTTTAAATCTGGTGAAATGACAATTTTCGGAAAAGGATCTCTCATATTTGGAACCAGGCTTCCATTACCAAAATTTTGCAACATGATTAATTCTTCCTCTGTTAATCTTCTTTTCCATGTTTTTAAAATCAACTCAGTTTGCCGGGAAGACCTCTGGCCTAATGCCGTAGCCAATGCAGATACATCACCTAAGTCAGGACCTACAACATCAATTAAATCTTTTAGTTTTACCAAACCAGAGCCACAAAGCCTTAGCGTAAGACCTGGAAAACACTCATCTGATAGAGCAAAACGAGCTCCTTTGACCAACGGCTCCTCCAACAACCAGAATAAAGAATCAGATTTTCCATTCTTAGTCAAATTAAAAAGTCCCCACATTTTAAAAAGTCCACAGTAAAAAGAAGGCAAATCCTTTAAGTTCAGCTGTTTATGATCCATAAGCATCAGAGTGCTGTCAAGTCCAACTCCATCAGTCTTCTGTAGGATAAACTGGGCAGCTTTTCTCCACTCCAGATCTGCAGGACCGGTTAAAAGTCTCTGGATGAATTGTAAGCGAAAAGTTGCTAGTCTACTTAGAAGATGCACCATTCCTTGGCCCCCTTCTTCCACAGGCAGAAAAAGTACGCTTTGAGGAACCCAATGGAGCCGATCCCCAAAAAAATTAACAAACATTACTTGCAACCTGGAAAGTAAACCAGGAGGAGGGTCCACACATGACAATCTATGCCACAATGATGAGGCAGTCAAATTGTTAATTACTAAAACCCTTCCTCTAAGGAAAGTTGTGGATGTATCCACTTCCATCTCTTTAATCTACCTTCTATTTTTTCAACCACCCCAACCCAATTTGTTCCTTGCGTGACATTATCCCCGATAAAAACTCCCAGGTATTTAATCCCTCCTTTTTTCCAAATTAACCCACCAGGTAATAATGGTGGACTCGTCTCCCATTTCCCAACAACCAATGCATCACTTTTACTCCAGTTTATTTTGGCAGCAGATATGCTTCCAAATTCTTCAACAATTTTAACCAAAGTATTTATGTCATTCTGTCCATTAACCATAATCATTACATCATCAGCATAAGCTGATATCTGATGCTGCAAGTTGTTGTGAGGTAATACTAAACCTTCTATTTTAGAACGTAACTTATTCAACAATGGTTCAATTGCTATAGAGTACAGCATTCCAGAAAGTGCACATCCCTGTCTAATACCTCTATTAACTTTAAACGGGGCGCTCAAACCACCATTGATTTTTAGCATACTTTCAATATCTCTGTACAGCACTTTAATTACTCTAATAAAACCCGGGCCAAAACCAAAAGCATTAAGAGTTTTCCAAAGGTACTGGTGCTCAACTCTATCGAATGCTTTTTCTTGATCAATGGAAATGAGTCCTATATTAATACCCAAAAGACCAGCAACTTCCATTGTGTCCCGAACAAGAAAGATATTATCTAAAATAGACCTAGAAGGCACACAGTACGTTTGGTCAGGGACAGGGTGTATGACCTGCCCTATCACCTCTCTCAATCTATTGGCCAGAGCCTTAGAGAAGACTTTCAGATCAGAGCACAACAAGCTCACTGGTCTCCAGTTCTTAATTTCCTGCAAATCGCCTTTCTTTGGTAGAACAGTTATCACAGCTCTCCTACAACTCAGAGGTAGAGAACCCTCAGCTATGCTCTCATTGAGAACACCCAAGAAGTCCTCACCCATCACCTCCCAAAAGGCTTTGTAAAATTCAACTGGAAGACCATCAATACCAGGTGCTTTTCCGCCCTCCATGTTCTGCATTGCAATCCAAAGCTCTTGCTCAAACAAAGGTCTCTCAAGCACTGCCTTTGGCTTCTCCTGTAGCTTTGGTAGACCCGCATAAAAGCTAGCAGACATTTCAACATCTTCCTCATATTCACTCCCATACAGTTCATTATAGAACCTCACAGCCCGCTGTCTTATTTCAGACGGCGCGGTCAGCTCTTGCCCATTTTCTGAGCGTAATGAGTGAATATATCGACTCTGGCCATTTTTTCTTTCTAAATTAAAAAAGAATTTGGACAGGGCATCCATTTGCGTGAGGTTTTGATAACGTGACCTGACCAAAGCTCCCTTTGCCTTCGTACCTAGTAGGTCCGCAATACACAACCTTTTGGACTTCAGGGCATCAATACCACTCTGCTCTCCAGTGACCTCTATTAAGGATTGTAACTCCACAATTTCAGCTTCAAGTTTTTCCATTTTTTGTGCTATATTTTTAGAGACATTAAAAGTATACTGCTGACATAGTAATCTAATTTCAACTTTCCCATAGTCCCACCACTGGCGTGAGTTTACAAAACACTCTTTTTTAAATTTAAATTCTTTCCAAAAAAAGACAAAAACCTCTTTAAACTTTAAATCGCTCAGCAGAGAAACATTAAAATGCCAATAGGCACTCTTTGACCTAATATTTGCTATAGCCTAAAGAATTTACATGTAACAATAGCATGATCAGAAAAACCAGATGGACTAATAACACAACTTTTCATAATATTAAAATGGTGTTTAAAACAGTATAATCTATCTAATCTGGCCAAAGAAATTTAATTCTCTCGAGTATGTGTCCACGCATACTGCTTATCATTTTTATTCAAACGCCTCCATATATCACACAATTTATGAGTCTCGAACAATGTTCGCATAGCACGGCTTGAGGCTTCATAAGGGTCAGCATGATTTCGATCTAAAACATAATTCTCTGTGCAGTTGAAATCACCACCTAAAAACACATATCCATCTGAGTTACAACTCTGCAAGACTCCATTGAGATTATTAAAAAAACAAACTCTCTCAGCGCCATTGGTGGGGGCATACACATTAATAAACACAACATTGAATTTTTCAAATTGTGCCCGTATAGCAATAAGTCTACCAGGAATTTCTTGTTTAAAAAAAAGCAGGAATAAAATGCTTAGCAAATAAAACAGCCACCCTCATTAAAAAATAAATAAGAGAAGGACTCGAAATGAGACAAGCTTCGATGTATAAGAGCAAAAAATACTATATCGTTTCAAATCCATCCTCTGCTTGAAGTTCTGATTTCAACTTTGCAACAAATTTCTTCAATCTGTACATTTCTTGAACAGTAAACTATTCTTCACCCTCGCCTCGCATTAACATCCCCACAGAGTCAATGAACATTTTACGGTCTGGGAAGAAATCTGTAACCTGAAAATTTTTCATGTTTTTTGTTTTTTGTAAAAAAGATCTAACTTTTCCAAAAGAGTAAGCACTACGCCTACTCCTTTTGTCCAAAATATCACTATCAGAATCCTCAGCATTACTACTTTCAACATCCTTACTCGCATCAACTTGTTTTTCTGGCATTTGTTTAGACTTTGTATCCCCTTTCTTCATTTTATTCCTTTTCCTCTTAACAGAGGGTATCTTAAAAGTTGCACCATCACTCACATACTCCTCACTAACCCCATCATCCATCACTAGATCAACTGTTTTGTCAATAACATTCGATGTTTCCCCCTCTACCATTCCTGAACCTCCCATCCCTGCATCACTTGTTCCAGCCTCTGCCGTATCCCTCACAGCGTCAGCTTGCTCGTGCTCGACGGCTCTGACAGCGTCATTCTCCAGCGCGACTGCGTTCGCCACTGCATTAACACTAGTGTTCTCAGTCTGTTCCGGACACAAACTTCTAATATGCCCTTCCCCTCCACATTTAAAACATTTCATCGTCTCAGAGCTTGCAAACACAACATAATCGAAGCCATCGAATCTGAATTTAAATGCCACATTTATTTCCTCAACTTCACTTTTTAGTACCATATAAACTTGCCGTCTGAATGAGACTACATGTTTAAGTAAAGGGGATTTACAGCCCAACGGAACTTTTCTCATTTGTGACACAATTTTTCCATGCCTGGACAATTCTGTGATCAGCAACTCATCTTTTATGAATGGGGGGACATTGGACAAAAGTATCTTTTTTGCCGGTTGAACTAAAGGCATTACTGGCATAAAAGTCTCCTGTATAACAATTACGTTTTGCACCACACTGTTCACTTTCTCAATGTTATCTAAAAAAATCACTACCGCACTATTCATACGAGACGCTGACATTATTCTGTCGTGACCGACAACATTCCCAACCGCCAAACTACATTCTTCTACTGAACAATTCATTGCAGGCGCAATCTTAACGCCATGCCTGCGTGAAAGCCGATCATAACTGAGGCGTTCAGAGGACGCCATCGCCAACCAAAACTTGCTGGAAGACTGCGCTCCTCAGTTTACCTCAAAACCTGCTGCTACCCTCTAACTTAATCACACACACTAAAAAAAATATATATTTGGACCACAAACAACAACAAAAAATTAGGGAGAAAAAGAGAGAAAAACTCACTTTCACCACAGAACTCTCACTCACACGCATCCACTCACTTCCACATCCGCATGTGCGCGCGCACACACACACACACAGAGAGAGAGAGAGAACATACACACACACACAGAGAGAGAAAGAGAGAGAGAGAGAGTGCAAAAACTGCAACAAACAATTAATGTAGTGGTCATAATAAAAATGAATTGTGTATTTCATTATTTCTTAAAATGTATTTCAGACCTGGGTCAACCATCACTGACACATCAATAGCTTTCATCTCTACAGGCGACTCTGTACCATCAAATACTGAGATTGCAACCGCAATAATGAATAACGAAAGTGTCAGAGACCTGAACATTATTACTGGATCTATCAAAGTTGGTGCAGGTAGGTCTGACAACTCCTAAAAGGCAAATGCCTCCTGCTTACTGTGTACATGAATAAACAATAACGTACACACACATGTATTCATATGTATTCATCCTGAACCGTATGGCACAGACGTCACGGTTCGGTGCATGCAGTTGAACGACGAATCGTTCCGTCCACACTCCAATCCAGTAGGGGGAGCGCGGCAATGCAACGCTGTTTGCTACCAGTAAAAAGCGCAGAAGAAGAAAAGACAATGATCGATGTATTTTACATCTCTCAACTGCGGAAAGATATCAATAAAACAGCTTGAGAATAATATCTCACGTATCATTACATTTACCTCAGGCATTTAGTGTCGACTGCAGGCTAGTTCATTAGAGAAATTAACTCTAGAGTCTCTAAATTACTCTCTAGAGCAATTTGCTGGCTAGATGTAAGTTCCACCCATTCGCTCGGCAGTGAGCAGCTTCGAAAAATGTTCAATGTTTTTTTTTAAATAATTAGGATACCACATTTACCATATTATGTATTATGTTAGATATACAATAGTCATACATATAGTTTTAATAACATGATCACTTAGGGTGGGAAATACGACCATAATCTTTCAAGTAAACCACAGCAATAAGCAACTGCCTAATACAAGTAAAAAGTTCTCAAGTAATTAAGTAATCAAGTAAACAGTCTAAAATAAGAACTAATAAACAAATGTACACAACAAATATAGGCTACAGATACAAACAGTGCTTTAAGTAGGCTACTGTTTGTTTTGTCCCTTGTTGTTGTTTGATTAACATTAACAATGACACAGATAGGAGCGGGTAGGCTATATACTAGGTTGCTTTTACTTTAAGCCTAATGAGTGGATCCAAACTTGTTCACTTAAGATATAACTGCCAAGATGGACATTTAGGCTTACATATGTGTGTATTTGACTGGGAGAACCCAGACCAACTTCCGGCAAATTTAGTTGCTCTGCAAGTCAGTCTGACCAAGAGCCCATTCAAGCCCATTTCCAATCTTTCCAAATCGAGGCACCAATCACAAACGTTGAGGCGGGCTTTACACGATTACGATCGAGCTGATTGGTTTTAGGTCTATCCAACTGTGCTCAGAGGCATTTGAGCGACGTCCGTTGGTGACGCCCCATTGGAAATGGGCAGTGAATGAACCTTCCCCAGAGTGACGCACTCTCAGTTACAACTGAGAAGGGTCTGGTGTCAACCAGCCTACAATAAGCCTAAAAATAGAACACATTCTGGTATACTCGTGCGAGTGCAGACAGGCGACAAACGCACAGAATCACAGCCAGTCTGACATGGGTCCATGTGTCAGTACCGAATTGAGCTCATGGTAAACGGCACTTTTATTTACTCTTAGTGGGGAAGGTCTCACGCGTGTTCCGTCTTTTCTCGTGGCAAAGGGATTTTGCAATACATTTTCTCATGTATTAACTCGTTATTTCATCTGACAGCTGAGACAACTACACCAGCCACAACAACGGAGAGCACAACTGTTAGTACAGCTGAAACAACAACACAAGCCACAACAACTGAGAGCACGACTGTTAGTACAGCTGAAACAACTACACCAGCCACAACAACTAAGAGCACAACTGTTAGTAGAGCTGAAACAACTACACCAACCACAACAACTGAGAGCATGACTGTTAGTGCAACTGTCACAACAACACCAGCCCCAACAACTGAGAGTACAACTGTTAGTACAACTGAGATAACTACACCAGCCACAACAACTGTTAGTACAACTGAAACAACAACACCAGCGACAACAACTGAGAGCACAACTGTTAGTACAGCTGAAACAACAACACCAGCGACAACAACTGAGAGCACAACTGTTAGTACAGCTGAGACAACTACACCAGCGACAACAACTGAGAGAACAACTGTTAGTACAGCTGAAACAACTACACCAGCCACTACAACTGAGAGCACAGCTGTTAGTACAGCTGAAACAACTACACCAGCCACAACAACTGAGAGCACAACTGTTAGTACAGCTGAAACAACTACACCAGCCACTACAACTGAGAGCACAGCTGTTAGTACAGCTGAAACAACTACACCAGCAATTACAACTGAGAGCACAACTGTTATTACAGCTGAAACAACAACACCAGCCACAACAACTGAGAGTACAACTATTAGTAGAGCTGAAACAACTACACCAGCCACAACAACTGAGAGCACGACTGTTAGTACAGCTGTAACAACTGCACCAGTCACAACAACTGTTAGTACAGCTGAAACGACTACACCAGCCACTTCAACTGAGAGCACAACTGTTAGTACAGCTGAAACAACAACACCAGCCACAACATCTGAGAGCACAACTGTTAGTACAGCTGAAACAACAACACCAGCCACAACAACTGAGAGCACAACTGTTAGTACAGCTGAAACAACTACTCCAGCCACAACAACTGAGAGCACAACTGTTAGTACAACTGAAACAACTACACCAGCCACAACAAATGAGAGCACAGCTGTTAGTACAGCTGAAACAACTACACCAGCCACTACAACTGAGAGCACAACTGTTAGTACAGCTGAAACAACTACACCAGCGACAACAACTGAGAGCACAACTGTTAGTACAGCTGAAACAACTACACCAGCCACAACAACTGAGAGCACGACTTTTAGTACAGCTGAAACAACTACACCAGCCACTACAACTGTTAGTACAGCTGAAACAACTACACCAGCCACAACAACTGAGAGCACAACTGTTAGTACAGCTGAAACAACTACACCAGCCACAACAACTGAGAGCACGACTGTTAGTACAGCTGAAACAACTACACCAGCCACAACAACTGAGAGCACTACTGTTAGTACAACTGAAACAACTACACCAGCCACAACAACTAAGAGCACGACTGTTAGTACAGCTGAAACAACTACACCTGCCACAACAACTGAGAGCACGACTGTTAGTACAGCTGAAAAAACTGCACCAGCCACAAAACCTGTTAGTACAGCTGAAACGACTACACCAGCCATTTCAACTGAGAGCACAACTGTTAGTACAGCGGAGACAAAAACACCAGCCACAACAACTGAGAGCACAACTGTTAGTACAGCTGAAACAACTACACCAGCCACAACAACTGACAGCACAACTGTTAGTACAACTGAAACAAGAATACCAGCCACAACAACTGTTAGTACAGCTGAAACAACAACACCAGCTACAACAACTGAGAGCACGACTGTTAGTACAGCTGAAACGACTACACCAGCCACTTCAACTGAGAGCACAACTGTTAGTACAGCAGAAACAACAACACCAGCCACAACAACTGAGAGCACAACTGTTAGTAGAGCTGAAACAACAACACCAGCCACAACAAATGAGAGCACAACTGTTAGTACAACTGAAACAAGTACACCAGCCACAACAACTGAGAGCACAACTGTTAGTACAGCTGAAACTACTACACCAGTCACTACAACTGAGAGCACAACTGTTAGTACAGCTGTAACAACTACACCAGCCACAACAACTGAGAGCACAACTGTTAGTACAACTGAAACAACTACACCAGCCACAACAACTGAGAGCACGACTGTTAGTACAGCTGAAACAACTACACCAGCCACAACAACTGAGAGCACGACTGTTAGTACAGCTGAAAAAACTGCACCAGCCACAAAACCTGTTAGTACAGCTGAAACGACTACACCAGCCATTTCAACTGAGAGCACAACTGTTAGTACAGCGGAAACAACAACACCAGCCACAACAACTGAGAGCACGACTGTTAGTACAGCTGAAACAACAACACCAGCCACAACAACTGAGAGCACAACTGTTAGTACAACTGAAACAACAATACCAGCCACAACAACTGTTAGTACAGCTGAAACAACAACACCAGCTACAACAACTGAGAGCACGACTGTTAGTACAGCTGAAACAACTGCACCAGTCACAACAACTGTTAGTACAGCTGAAACGACTACACCAGCCTCTTCAACTGAGAGCACAACTGTTAGTACAGCGGAAACAACAACACCAGCCACAACAACTGAGAGCACAACTGTTAGTACAGCTGAAACAACAACACCTGCCACAACAACTGAGAGCACAACTGTTAGTACAGCTGAAACAACTACACCAGCCACTACAACTGAGAGCACAACTGTTAGTACAGCTGAAACAACAACACCAGCTACAACAACTGAGAGCACGGCTGTTAGTACAGCTGAAACAACTGCACCAGTCACAACAACTGTTAGTACAGCTCAAATGACTACACCAGCCACTTCAACTGAGAGCACAACTGTTAGTACAGCGAAAACAACAACACCAGCCACAACAACTGAGAGCACAAATGTTAGTACAGCTGAAACAACTACACCAGCCACAACAACTGAGAGCACGATTGTTAGTACAGCTGAAACAACTGCACCAGTCACAACAACTGTTAGTACAGCTGAAACGACTACACCAGCCACTTCAACTGAGAGCACAACTGTTAGTACAGCAGAAACAACAACAACACCAGCCACAACAACTGAGAGCACAACTGTTAGTACAACTGAAACAAGTACACCAGCCACAACAACTGAGAGCACAACTGTTAGTACAGCTGTAACAACTACACCAGCCACAACAACTGAGAGCACAACTGTTAGTACAACTGAAACAACTACACCAGCCACAACAACTGAGAGCACAACTGTTAGTACAGCTGAAACGACTATACCAGCCACTACAACTGAGAGCACAACTGTTAGTACAGCTGAAACAACTACACCAGCCACAACAACTGAGAGCACGACTGTTAGTAGAGCTGAAACAACTACACCAGCCACAACAACTAAGAGCACGACTGTTAGTACAGCTGAAACAACTACACCAGCCACAACAACTGAGAGCACGACTGTTAATACAGCTGAAACAACTGCACCAGCCACAACAACTGTTAGTACAGCTGAAACGACTACACCAGCCATTTCAACTGAGAGCACAACTGTTAGTACAGCGGAAACAACAACACCAGCTACAACAACTGAGAGCACGACTGTTAGTACAGCTGAAACAACAACACCAGCCACAACAACTGAGAGCACGACTGTTAGTACAGCTGAAACAACTACACTCGCCACAACAACTGAGAGCACAACTGTTAGTACAGCTGAAACAACTACACCAGCCACAACAACTGAGAGCACGACTGTTAGTACAGCTGAAATAACTGCACCAGCCACAACAACTGTTAGTACAGCTGAAACGACTACATCAGCCATTTCAACTGAGAGCACAACTGTTAGTACAGCGGAAACAACAACACCAGCCACAACAACTGAGAGCACAACTGTTAGTACAGCTGAAACAACAACACCAGCCACAACAACTGAGAGCACAACTGTTAGTACAACTGAAACAACAATACCAGCCACAACAACTGTTAGTACAGCTGAAACAACAACACCAGCTACAACAACTGAGAGCACGACTGTTAGTACAGCTGAAACAACTACACCAGCCACTACAACTGAGAGCACAACTGTTAGTACAGCTGAAACAACAACACCAGCTACAACAACTGAGAGCACGACTGTTAGTACAGCTGAAACAACTACACCAGCCACAACAACTGAGAGCACGACTGTTAGTACAGCTGAAATAACTGCACCAGCCACAACAACTGTTAGTACAGCTGAAACGACTACATCAGCCATTTCAACTGAGAGCACAACTGTTAGTACAGCGGAAATAACAACACCAGCCACAACAACTGAGAGCACAACTGTTAGTACAGCTGAAACAACAACACCAGCCACAACAACTGAGAGCACAACTGTTAGTACAACTGAAACAACAATACCAGCCACAACAACTGTTAGTACAGCTGAAACAACAACACCAGCTACAACAACTGAGAGCACAACTGTTAGTACAGCTGAAACAACTACACCAGCTACAACAACTGGGAGCACGACTGTTAGTACAGCTGAAACAACTGCACCAGTCACAACAACTGTTAGTACAGCTGAAACGACTTCACCAGCCACTTCAAATGAGAGCACAACTGTTAGTACAGCTGAAACAACTACACCAGCTACAACAACCGAGAGCACAACTGTTAGTACAGCTGAAACTACTACACCAGTCACTACAACTGAGAGCACAACTGTTAGTACAGCTGTAACAACTACACCAGCCACAACAACTGAGAGCACAACTGTTAGTACAGCTGAAACAACTACACCAGTCACAACAACTGAGAGCACGACTGTTAGTACAGCTGAAACAACAACACCAGCCACAACAACTGAGAGCACAACTGTTAGTACAACTGAAACAACAATACCAGCCACAACAACTGTTAGTACAGCTGAAACGACTACAACACCAGCTACAACAACTGAGAGCACGACTGTTAGTACAGCTGAAACAACTACACCAGCCACAACAACTGAGAGCACAACTGTTAGTACAGCTGAAACAACTACACCAGCCACTACAACTGAGAGCACAACTGTTAGTACAGCTGAAACAACTACACCAGCCACAACAACTGAGAGCACGACTGTTAGTACAGCTGAAACAACTACACCAGCCACAACAACTGAGAGCACGACTGTTAGTACAGCTGAAACAACTACACCAGCCACAACAACTGAGAGCACGACTGTTAATACAGCTGAAACAACTGCACCAGCCACAACAACTGTTAGTACAGCTGAAACGACTACACCAGCCATTTCAACTGAGAGCACAACTGTTAGTACAGCTGAAACAACAACACCAGCCACAACAACTGAGAGCACAACTGTTAGTACAACTGAAACAACAATACCAGCCACAACAACTGTTAGTACAGCTGAAACAACAACACCAGCTACAACAACTGAGAGCACGACTGTTAGTACAGCTGAAACAACTACACCAGCCACTACAACTGAGAGCACAACTGTTAGTACAGCTGAAACAACAACACCAGCTACAACAACTGAGAGCACGACTGTTAGTACAGCTGAAACAACTACACCAGCCACAACAACTGAGAGCACGACTGTTAGTACAGCTGAAATAACTGCACCAGCCACAACAACTGTTAGTACAGCTGAAACGACTACATCAGCCATTTCAACTGAGAGCACAACTGTTAGTACAGCGGAAATAACAACACCAGCCACAACAACTGAGAGCACAACTGTTAGTACAGCTGAAACAACAACACCAGCCACAACAACTGAGAGCACAACTGTTAGTACAACTGAAACAACAATACCAGCCACAACAACTGTTAGTACAGCTGAAACAACAACACCAGCTACAACAACTGAGAGCACAACTGTTAGTACAGCTGAAACAACTACACCAGCTACAACTGGGAGCACGACTGTTAGTACAGCTGAAACAACTGCACCAGTCACAACAACTGTTAGTACAGCTGAAACGACTACACCAGCCACTTCAACTGAGAGCACAACTGTTAGTACAGCTGAAACAACTACACCAGCTACAACAACCGAGAGCACAACTGTTAGTACAGCTGAAACTACTACACCAGTCACTACAACTGAGAGCACAACTGTTAGTACAGCTGTAACAACTACACCAGCCACAACAACTGAGAGCACAACTGTTAGTACAGCTGAAACAACTACACCAGTCACAACAACTGAGAGCACGACTGTTAGTACAGCTGAAACAACAACACCAGCCACAACAACTGAGAGCACAACTGTTAGTACAGCTGAAACAACTACACCAGCTACAACAACTGGGAGCACGACTGTTAGTACAGCTGAAACAACTGCACCAGTCACAACAACTGTTAGTACAGCTGAAACGACTTCACCAGCCACTTCAACTGAGAGCACAACTGTTAGTACAGCTGAAACAACTACACCAGTCACAACAACTGAGAGCACGACTGTTAGTACAGCTGAAACAACAACACCAGCCACAACAACTGAGAGCACAACTGTTAGTACAACTGAAACAACAATACCAGCCACAACAACTGTTAGTACAGCTGAAACGACTACAACACCAGCTACAACAACTGAGAGCACGACTGTTAGTACAGCTGAAACAACTACACCAGCCACAACAACTGAGAGCACAACTGTTAGTACAGCTGAAACAACTACACCAGCCACTACAACTGAGAGCACAACTGTTAGTACAGCTGAAACAACTACACCAGCCACAACAACTGAGAGCATGACTGTTAGTACAGCTGAAACAACTACACCAGCCACAACAACTGAGAGCACGACTGTTAGTACAGCTGAAACAACTACACCAGCCACAACAACTGAGAGCACGACTGTTAATACAGCTGAAACAACTGCACCAGCCACAACAACTGTTAGTACAGCTGAAACGACTACACCAGCCATTTCAACTGAGAGCACAACTGTTAGTACAGCTGAAACAACAACACCAGCCACAACAACTGAGAGCACAAGTGTTAGTACAACTGAAACAACAATACCAGCCACAACAACTGTTAGTACAGCTGAAACAACAACACCAGCTACAACAACTGAGAGCACGACTGTTAGTACAGCTGAAACAACTACACCAGCCACTACAACTGAGAGCACAACTGTTAGTACAGCTGAAACAACAACACCAGCTACAACAACTGAGAGCACGACTGTTAGTACAGCTGAAACAACTACACCAGCCACAACAACTGAGAGCACGACTGTTAGTACAGCTGAAATAACTGCACCAGCCACAACAACTGTTAGTACAGCTGAAACGACTACATCAGCCATTTCAACTGAGAGCACAACTGTTAGTACAGCGGAAATAACAACACCAGCCACAACAACTGAGAGCACAACTGTTAGTACAGCTGAAACAACAACACCAGCCACAACAACTGAGAGCACAACTGTTAGTACAACTGAAACAACAATACCAGCCACAACAACTGTTAGTACAGCTGAAACAACTACACCAGCTACAACAACTGGGAGCACGACTGTTAGTACAGCTGAAACAACTGCACCAGTCACAACAACTGTTAGTACAGCTGAAACGACTACACCAGCCACTTCAACTGAGAGCACAACTGTTAGTACAGCTGAAACAACTACACCAGCTACAACAACCGAGAGCACAACTGTTAGTACAGCTGAAACTACTACACCAGTCACTACAACTGAGAGCACAACTGTTAGTACAGCTGTAACAACTACACCAGCCACAACAACTGAGAGCACAACTGTTAGTACAGCTGAAACAACTACACCAGCTACAACAACTGGGAGCACGACTGTTAGTACAGCTGAAACAACTGCACCAGTCACAACAACTGTTAGTACAGCTGAAACGACTTCACCAGCCACTTCAACTGAGAGCACAACTGTTAGTACAGCTGAAACAACTACACCAGTCACAACAACTGAGAGCACGACTGTTAGTACAGCTGAAACAACAACACCAGCCACAACAACTGAGAGCACAACTGTTAGTACAACTGAAACAACAATACCAGCCACAACAACTGTTAGTACAGCTGAAACGACTACAACACCAGCTACAACAACTGAGAGCACGACTGTTAGTACAGCTGAAACAACTACACCAGCCACAACAACTGAGAGCACAACTGTTAGTACAGCTGAAACAACTACACCAGCCACTACAACTGAGAGCACAACTGTTAGTACAGCTGAAACAACTACACCAGCCACAACAACTGAGAGCACGACTGTTAGTACAGCTGAAACAACTACACCAGCCACAACAACTGAGAGCACGACTGTTAGTACAGCTGAAACAACTACACCAGCCACAACAACTGAGAGCACGACTGTTAATACAGCTGAAACAACTGCACCAGCCACAACAACTGTTAGTACAGCTGAAACGACTACACCAGCCATTTCAACTGAGAGCACAACTGTTAGTACAGCTGAAACAACAACACCAGCCACAACAACTGAGAGCACAACTGTTAGTACAACTGAAACAACAATACCAGCCACAACAACTGTTAGTACAGCTGAAACAACAACACCAGCTACAACAACTGAGAGCACGACTGTTAGTACAGCTGAAACAACTACACCAGCCACTACAACTGAGAGAACAACTGTTAGTACAGCTGAAACAACAACACCAGCTACAACAACTGAGAGCACGACTGTTAGTACAGCTGAAACAACTACACCAGCCACAACAACTGAGAGCACGACTGTTAGTACAGCTGAAATAACTGCACCAGCCACAACAACTGTTAGTACAGCTGAAACGACTACATCAGCCATTTCAACTGAGAGCACAACTGTTAGTACAGCGGAAATAACAACACCAGCCACAACAACTGAAAGCACAACTGTTAGTACAGCTGAAACAACAACACCAGCCACAACAACTGAGAGCACAACTGTTAGTACAACTGAAACAACAATACCAGCCACAACAACTGTTAGTACAGCTGAAACAACAACACCAGCTACAACAACTGAGAGCACAACTGTTAGTACAGCTGAAACATCTACACCAGCTACAACAACTGGGAGCACGACTGTTAGTACAGCTGAAACAACTGCACCAGTCACAACAACTGTTAGTACAGCTGAAACGACTACACCAGCCACTTCAACTGAGAGCACAACTGTTAGTACAGCTGAAACAACTACACCAGCTACAACAACCGAGAGCACAACTGTTAGTACAGCTGAAACTACTACACCAGTCACTACAACTGAGAGCACAACTGTTAGTACAGCTGTAACAACTACACCAGCCACAACAACTGAGAGCACAACTGTTAGTACAGCTGAAACAACTACACCAGTCACAACAACTGAGAGCACGACTGTTAGTACAGCTGAAACAACAACACCAGCCACAACAACTGAGAGCACAACTGTTAGTACAACTGAAACAACAATACCAGCCACAACAACTGTTAGTACAGCTGAAACAACAACACCAGCTACAACAACTGAGAGCACGACTGTTAGTACAGCTGAAACAACTACACCAGCCACAACAACTGAGAGCACGACTGTTAGTACAGCTGAAATAACTGCACTAGCCACAACAACTGAGAGCACAACTGTTAGTACAGCTGAAACAACTACACCAGCTACAACAACTGGGAGCACGACTGTTAGTACAGCTGAAACAACTGCACCAGTCACAACAACTGTTAGTACAGCTGAAACGACTTCACCAGCCACTTCAACTGAGAGCACAACTGTTAGTACAGCTGAAACAACTACACCAGTCACAACAACTGAGAGCACGACTGTTAGTACAGCTGAAACAACAACACCAGCCACAACAACTGAGAGCACAACTGTTAGTACAACTGAAACAACAATACCAGCCACAACAACTGTTAGTACAGCTGAAACGACTACAACACCAGCTACAACAACTGAGAGCACGACTGTTAGTACAGCTGAAACAACTACACCAGCCACAACAACTGAGAGCACAACTGTTAGTACAGCTGAAACAACTACACCAGCCACTACAACTGAGAGCACAACTGTTAGTACAGCTGAAACAACTACACCAGCCACAACAACTGAGAGCATGACTGTTAGTACAGCTGAAACAACTACACCAGCCACAACAACTGAGAGCACGACTGTTAGTACAGCTGAAACAACTACACCAGCCACAACAACTGAGAGCACGACTGTTAATACAGCTGAAACAACTGCACCAGCCACAACAACTGTTAGTACAGCTGAAACGACTACACCAGCCATTTCAACTGAGAGCACAACTGTTAGTACAGCTGAAACAACAACACCAGCCACAACAACTGAGAGCACAAGTGTTAGTACAACTGAAACAACAATACCAGCCACAACAACTGTTAGTACAGCTGAAACAACAACACCAGCTACAACAACTGAGAGCACGACTGTTAGTACAGCTGAAACAACTACACCAGCCACTACAACTGAGAGCACAACTGTTAGTACAGCTGAAACAACAACACCAGCTACAACAACTGAGAGCACGACTGTTAGTACAGCTGAAACAACTACACCAGCCACAACAACTGAGAGCACGACTGTTAGTACAGCTGAAATAACTGCACCAGCCACAACAACTGTTAGTACAGCTGAAACGACTACATCAGCCATTTCAACTGAGAGCACAACTGTTAGTACAGCGGAAATAACAACACCAGCCACAACAACTGAGAGCACAACTGTTAGTACAGCTGAAACAACAACACCAGCCACAACAACTGAGAGCACAACTGTTAGTACAACTGAAACAACAATACCAGCCACAACAACTGTTAGTACAGCTGAAACAACTACACCAGCTACAACAACTGGGAGCACGACTGTTAGTACAGCTGAAACAACTGCACCAGTCACAACAACTGTTAGTACAGCTGAAACGACTACACCAGCCACTTCAACTGAGAGCACAACTGTTAGTACAGCTGAAACAACTACACCAGCTACAACAACCGAGAGCACAACTGTTAGTACAGCTGAAACTACTACACCAGTCACTACAACTGAGAGCACAACTGTTAGTACAGCTGTAACAACTACACCAGCCACAACAACTGAGAGCACAACTGTTAGTACAGCTGAAACAACTACACCAGCTACAACAACTGGGAGCACGACTGTTAGTACAGCTGAAACAACTGCACCAGTCACAACAACTGTTAGTACAGCTGAAACGACTTCACCAGCCACTTCAACTGAGAGCACAACTGTTAGTACAGCTGAAACAACTACACCAGTCACAACAACTGAGAGCACGACTGTTAGTACAGCTGAAACAACAACACCAGCCACAACAACTGAGAGCACAACTGTTAGTACAACTGAAACAACAATACCAGCCACAACAACTGTTAGTACAGCTGAAACGACTACAACACCAGCTACAACAACTGAGAGCACGACTGTTAGTACAGCTGAAACAACTACACCAGCCACAACAACTGAGAGCACAACTGTTAGTACAGCTGAAACAACTACACCAGCCACTACAACTGAGAGCACAACTGTTAGTACAGCTGAAACAACTACACCAGCCACAACAACTGAGAGCACGACTGTTAGTACAGCTGAAACAACTACACCAGCCACAACAACTGAGAGCACGACTGTTAGTACAGCTGAAACAACTACACCAGCCACAACAACTGAGAGCACGACTGTTAATACAGCTGAAACAACTGCACCAGCCACAACAACTGTTAGTACAGCTGAAACGACTACACCAGCCATTTCAACTGAGAGCACAACTGTTAGTACAGCTGAAACAACAACACCAGCCACAACAACTGAGAGCACAACTGTTAGTACAACTGAAACAACAATACCAGCCACAACAACTGTTAGTACAGCTGAAACAACAACACCAGCTACAACAACTGAGAGCACGACTGTTAGTACAGCTGAAACAACTACACCAGCCACTACAACTGAGAGAACAACTGTTAGTACAGCTGAAACAACAACACCAGCTACAACAACTGAGAGCACGACTGTTAGTACAGCTGAAACAACTACACCAGCCACAACAACTGAGAGCACGACTGTTAGTACAGCTGAAATAACTGCACCAGCCACAACAACTGTTAGTACAGCTGAAACGACTACATCAGCCATTTCAACTGAGAGCACAACTGTTAGTACAGCGGAAATAACAACACCAGCCACAACAACTGAAAGCACAACTGTTAGTACAGCTGAAACAACAACACCAGCCACAACAACTGAGAGCACAACTGTTAGTACAACTGAAACAACAATACCAGCCACAACAACTGTTAGTACAGCTGAAACAACAACACCAGCTACAACAACTGAGAGCACAACTGTTAGTACAGCTGAAACATCTACACCAGCTACAACAACTGGGAGCACGACTGTTAGTACAGCTGAAACAACTGCACCAGTCACAACAACTGTTAGTACAACTGAAACGACTACACCAGCCACTTCAACTGAGAGCACAACTGTTAGTACAGCTGAAACAACTACACCAGCTACAACAACCGAGAGCACAACTGTTAGTACAGCTGAAACTACTACACCAGTCACTACAACTGAGAGCACAACTGTTAGTACAGCTGTAACAACTACACCAGCCACAACAACTGAGAGCACAACTGTTAGTACAGCTGAAACAACTACACCAGTCACAACAACTGAGAGCACGACTGTTAGTACAGCTGAAACAACAACACCAGCCACAACAACTGAGAGCACAACTGTTAGTACAACTGAAACAACAATACCAGCCACAGCAACTAAGAGCACAACTGTTAGTACAGCTGAAACAACTACACCAGCCAAAACAACTGAGACACTTCAATCAACTACACCACCACCAACAACAACTCTTGCTGTAGTACAAAAAATTCTGGAATTCCGCTCTTTAGATGAATTTACTGATGACCTCAGGGATTCAGGGTCTCATGGTTTTAACAACAGGACTCAGCTTGTTAAGCAATATGTGAGTGAAAACCAACATACTCTGTTCACTATATAATCTTTGAGCGAATAAACAGCAATTATATTTAATTACAAACATAAGATGTTTATCATGCATCGCCTATTCATAAGTGTTTATTGTAACTCTCTGTATTTTGTTACAGCTTGAAGCCATCTACAATAAAACTCGGTCCTTCCTAAGAGTCTCCGTCCTATTATTCAGGTAAATACATTATATTGTAATGCTGTATATTTTATATACACTGCCTTTGTGTGCTTATTTTATATCTAGTGCCAAGAGCATGCGATTAATACAGTGGTGGGGATATTAAGAAAGGTTTCCAAATGACAGTGTATCTAAAAAATGTATTCCAGCATGGGGTCAGTCATCACCAAAACAGGACTCACTTTCGATGCTACACAAGATGTGCCATCAAATGAAGATATTGCCAATGCATTATTGAGTGCCAGAGCAACCCTCAATGCCCTGAACATAACTTCTAATTCGGTGAAAGTTAATGATGCAGGTAGGTCTGACAACCACATACAAGCTAAATATCTAAATGATCTCTCTCTCTCTCTCTCTCTCTCTCTCATATATATATATATATATATATATATATATATATATATATATATATATATATATATATTAGTTTAGCTGAACTTTAAATTATTTGGAAATTAACAATGACTTGCACAAGTATTCTGAAAAAAAAACAATCTTTATACAATTTCTTTTCTTTTGTAAATGCTGTCATGAGTTCTATATAAACTGTGAATTATTTTCTTGTATCAGAATACACAATGGTAACAACCTCTACTACAGAGCCAACAACAGAATACTCAACAGCCACAACAACTGAGAGCACAACTGTTAGTATAGCTGAAACAACAACACCAGCTACAACAACTGAGAGCACGACTGTTAGTACAGCTGAAACAACTACACCAGCTACAACAACTGAGAGCACGACTGTTAGTACAGCTGAAACAACTGCACCAGTCACAACAACTGTTAGTACAGCTGAAACGACTACACCAGCCACTTCAACTGAGAGCACAACTGTTAGTACAGAGGAAACAACAACACCAGCCACAACAACTGAGAGCACGACTGTTAGTACAGCTGAAACAACTGCACCAGTCACAACAACTGTTAGTACAGCTGAAACAACTGCACCAGTCACAACAACTGTTAGTACAGCTGAAACAACTGCACCAGTCACAACAACTGTTAGTACAGCTGAAACGACTATACCAGCCACTTCAAACGAGAGCACAACTGTTAGTACAGCGGAAACAACTACACCAGCTACAACAACTGAGAGCACAACTGTTAGTACAGCTGAAACAACTACACCAGCTACAACAACTGAGAGCACGACTGTTAGTACAGCTGAAACAACTACACCAGCCACTACAACTGAGAGCACAACTGTTAGTACAACTGAAACAACAACACCAGCTACAACAAATGAGAGCACGACTGTTAGTACAGCTGAAACAACTACACCAGCTACAACAACTGAAAGCACGACTGTTAGTACAGCTGAAACAACTACACCAGCTACAACAACTGAGAGCACGACTGTTAGTACAGCTGAAACAATTACACCAGCTACAACAACTGAGAGCACGACTGTTAGTACAGCTGAAACAACTACACCAGCTACAACAACTGAGGGCACGTCTGTTAGTACGGCTGAAACAACTACACCAGCCACTACAACTGAGAGCACAACTGTTAGTACAGCTGAAACAACTACACCAGCTACAACAACTGAGAGCACAACTGTTAGTACAGCTGAAACAACTACACCAGCCACAACAACTGAGAGCACAACTGTTAGTACAGCTGAAACAACTACTCCAGCCACAACAACTGAGAGCACAACTGTTAGTACAGCTGAAACAACTACTCCAGCCACAACAACTGAGAGCACAACTGTTAGTACAGCTGAAACAACTACACCAGCTACAACAACTGAGGGCACGTCTGTTAGTACGGCTGAAACAACTACACCAGCCACTACAACTGAGAGCACAACTGTTAGTACAGCTGAAACAACTACACCAGCTACAACAACTGAGAGCACAACTGTTAGTACAGCTGAAACAACTACACCAGCCACAACAACTGAGAGCACAACTGTTAGTACAGCTGAAACAACTACTCCAGCCACAACAACTGAGAGCACAACTGTTAGTACAGCTGAAACAACTACTCCAGCCACAACAACTGAGAGCACAACTGTTAGTACAACTGAAACAACTACAACAGCCACAACAAGTGAGAACACAACTGTTAGTACAGCTGAAACAACTGCACCAGTCACAACAACTTTTAGTACAGCTGAAACGACTACACCAGCCACTTCAACTGAGAGCACAACTGTTAGTACAGCGGAAACAACAACACAAGCCACAAAAACTGAGAGCACAACTGTTAGTACAGCTGAAACAACAACACCAGCCACAACAACTGAGAGCACAACTGTTAGTACAGCTGAAACAACTGCACCAGTCACAACAACTGTTAGTACAGCTGAAACGACTACACCAGCCACTTCAACTGAGAGCACAACTGTTAGTACAGCGGAAACAACAACAGCAGCCACAACAACTGAGAGCACAACTGTTAGTACAGCTGAAACAACTACACCAGCTACAACAAGTGAGAGCACGACTGTTAGTACAGCTGAAACAACTACACCAGCTACAACAACTGAGAGCACGACTGTTAGTACAGCTGAAACAACTACACCAGCTACAACAACCGAGAGCACGACTGTTAGTAAAGCTGAAACAACTACACCAGCCACTTCAACTGAGAGTACAACTGTTAGTACAGCTGAAACAACTACACCAGCCACTACAACTGAGAGCACAACTGTTAGTACAGCTGAAACAACTACACCAGCCACAACAACTGAGAGCACGACTGTTAGTACAGCTGAAACAACTGCACCAGTCAAAACAACTGTTAGTACAGCTGAAACGACTACACCAGCCACTTCAACTGAGAGCACAACTGTTAGTACAGCTGAAACGACTACACCAGCCACTTCAACTGAGAGCACAACTGTTAGTACAGCGGAAACAACAACATCAGCCACAACAACTGAGAGCACAACTGTAAGTACAGCTGAAACAACAACACCAGCCACAACAACTGAGAGCACAACTGTTAGTACAGCGGAAACAACAACACCAGCCACAACAACTGAGAGCACAACTGTTAGTACAGCTGAAACAACTGCACCAGTCACAACAACTGTTAGTACAGCTGAAACAACTGCACCAGTCACAACAACTGTTAGTACAGCTGAAACGACTACACCAGCCACTTCAACCGAGAGCACAACTGTTAGTACAGCGGAAACAATAACACCAGCCACTACAACTGAGAGCACAACTGTTAGTACAGCTGAAACAACAACATCAGCCACAACAACTGAGAGCACAACTGTTAGTACAGCTGAAACAACTACTGCAGCCACAACAACTGAGAGCACAACTGTTAGTACAGCTGAAACAACTACACCAGCTACAACAAGTGAGAGCACGACTGTTAGTACAGCTGAAACGACTACAACAGCCACTTCAACTGAGAGCACAACTGTTAGTACAGCGGAAACAACTACACCAGCCACAACAACTGAGAGCACAACTGTTAGTACAGCTGAAACTACTACACCAGTCACTACAACTGAGAGCACAACTGTTAGTACAGCTGAAACAACTACACCAGCCACTACAACTGAGAGCACAACTGTTAGTACAGCTGAAACAACTACACCAGCCACAACAACTGAGAGCACGACTGTTAGTACAGCTGAAACAACTGCACCAGTCAAAACAACTGTTAGTACAGCTGAAACGACTACACCAGCAACTTCAACCGAGAGCACAACTGTTAGTACAGCGGAAACAATAACACCAGCCACAACAACTGAGAGCACAACTGTTAGTACAGCTGAAACAACAACACCAGCCACAACAACTGAGAGCACAACTGTTAGTACAGCTGAAACAACTACACCAGCCACAATAACTGAGAGCACAACTGTTAGTACAGCTGAAACAACTGCACCAGTCACAACAACTGTTAGTACAGCTGAAACGACTACACCAGCCTCTTCAACTGAGAGCACAACTGTTAGTACAGCGGAAACAACAACACCAGCCACAACAACTGAGAGCACAACTGTTAGTACAGCTGAAACAACAACACCTGCCACAACAACTGAGAGCACAACTGTTAGTACAGCTGAAACAACTACACCAGCTACAACAACTGAGAGCACGACTGTTAGTACAGCTGAAACAACTACACCAGCTACAACAACTGAGAGCACGACTGTTAGTACAGCTGAAACAACTGCACCAGTCACAACAACTGTTAGTACAGCTGAAACGACTACAACAGCCACTTCAACTGAGAGCACAACTGTTAGTACAGCGGAAACAACTACAACAGCCACTACAACTGAGAGCACAACTGTAAGTACAGCTGAAACAACAACACCAGCCACAACAACTGAGAGCACAACTGTTAGTACAGCAGAAACAACAACACCAGCCACAACAACTGAGAGCACAACTGTTAGTACAGCTGAAAAAACTGCATCAGTCACAACAACTGTTAGTACAGCTGAAACAACTGCACCAGTCACAACAACTGTTAGTACAGCTGAAATGACTACACCAGCCACTTCAACCGAGAGCACAACTGTTAGTACAGCGGAAACAATAACACCAGCCACAACAACTGAGAGCACAACTGTTAGTACAGCTGAAACAACAACACCAGCCACAACAACTGAGAGCACAACTGTTAGTACAGCTGAAACAACTACTCCAGCTACAACAACTGAGAGCACGACTGTTAGTACAGCTGAAACAACTACACCAGCCACAACAACTGAGAGCACAACTTTTAGTACAGCTGAAACAACTGCACCAGTCACAACAACTGTTAGTACAGCTGAAACGACTACACCAGCTACAACAACTGAGAGCACGACTGTTAGTACAGCTGAAACAACTACACCAGCTACAACAAGTGAGAGCACGACTGTTAGTACAGCTGAAACAACTACACCAGCTACAACAACTGAGAGCACGACTGTTAGTACAGCTGAAACAACTACACCAGCTACAACAACTGAGAACACGACTGTTAGTACAGCTGAAACAACTGCACCAGTCACAACAACTGTTAGTACAGCTGAAACGACTACACCAGCCACTTCAACTGAGAGCACAACTGTTAGTACAGCAGAAACAACTACACCAGCTACAACAACTGAGAGCACGACTGTTAGTACAGCTGAAACAAATACACCAGCCACTACAACTGAGAGCACAACTGTTAGTACAGCTGAAACAACTACACCAGCCACAACAACTGAGAGCACGACTGTTAGTACAGCTGAAACAACTGCACCAGTCAAAACAACTGTTAGTACAGCTGAAACGACTACACCAGCAACTTCAACTGAGAGCACAACTGTTAGTACAGCGGAAACAACAACATCAGCCACAACAACTGAGAGCACAACTGTAAGTACAGCTGAAACAACAACACCAGCCACAACAACTGAGAGCACAACTGTTAGTACAGCTGAAACAACTGCACCAGTCACAACAACTGTTAGTACAGCTGAAACAACTGCACCAGTCACAACAACTGTTAGTACAGCTGAAATGACTACACCAGCCACTTCAACCGAGAGCACAACTGTTAGTACAGCGGAAACAATAACACCAGCCACAACAACTGAGAGCACAACTGTTAGTACAGCTGAAACAACAACACCAGCCACAACAACTGAGAGCACAACTGTTAGTACAGCTGAAACAACTACAACAGCCACAACAACTGAGAGCACAACTGTTAGTACAGCTGAAACAACTACACCAGCCACTTCAACTGAGAGCACAACTGTTAGTACAGCGGAAACAACTACTCCAGCCACAACAACTGAGAGCACAACTGTTAGTACAGCTGAAACAACTACACCAGCCACTACAACTGAGAGCACAACTGTTAGTACAGCGGAAACAACAACACCAGCCACAACAACTGAGAGCACAACTGTTAGTACAGCTGAAACAACTGCACCAGTCACAACAACTGTTAGTACAGCTGAAACAACTGCACCAGTCACAACAACTGTTAGTACAGCTGAAACAACTACACCAGCCACTTCAACCGAGAGCACAACTGTTAGTACAGCAGAAACAATAACACCAGCCACAACAACTGAGAGCACAACTGTTAGTACAGCTGAAACAACAACACCAGCCACAACAACTGAGAGCACAACTGTTAGTACAGCTGAAACAACTACTCCAGCCACAACAACTGAGAGCACAACTGTTAGTACAGCTGAAACAACTACACCAGCCACAACAACTGAGAGCACAACTGTTAGTACAGCTGAAACAACTACACCAGCTACAACAACTGAGAGCACGACTGTTAGTACAGCTGAAACAACTACACCAGCTACAACAAGTGAGAGCACGACTGTTAGTACAGCTGAAACAACTACACCAGCTACAACAACTGAGAGCACGATTGTTAGTACAGCTGAAACAACTACACCAGCCACAACAACTGAGAGCACAACTGTTAGCACAGCTGAAACAACTGCACCAGTCACAACAACTGTTAGTACAGCTGAAACGACTACACCAGCTACAACAACTGAGAGCACGACTGTTAGTACAGCTGAAACAACTACACCAGCTACAACAAGTGAGAGCACGACTGTTAGTACAGCTGAAACAACTACACCAGCTACAACAACTGAGAGCACGACTGTTAGTACAGCTGAAACAACTACACCAGCTACAACAACTGAGAGCACGACTGTTAGTACAGCTGAAACAACTGCACCAGTCACAACAACTGTTAGTACAGCTGAAACGACTACACCAGCCACTTCAACTGAGAGCACAACTGTTAGTACAGCGGAAACAACTACACCAGCTACAACAACTGAGAGCACGACTGTTAGTACAGCTGAAACAACTACACCAGCCACTACAACTGAGAGCACAACTGTTAGTACAGCTGAAACAACTACACCAGCCACAACAACTGAGAGCACGACTGTTAGTACAGCTGAAACAACTGCACCAGTCAAAACAACTGTTAGTACAGCTGAAACGACTACACCAGCAACTTCAACTGAGAGCACAACTGTTATTACAGCGGAAACAACAACATCAGCCACAACAACTGAGAGCACAACTGTAAGTACAGCTGAAACAACAACACCAGCCACAACAACTGAGAGCACAACTGTTAGTACAGCAGAAACAACAACACCAGCCACAACAACTGAGAGCACAACTGTTAGTACAGCTGAAACAACTGCACCAGTCACAACAACTGTTAGTACAGCTGAAACAACTGCACCAGTCACAACAACTGTTAGTACAGCTGAAATGACTACACCAGCCACTTCAACCGAGAGCACAACTGTTAGTACAGCGGAAACAATAACACCAGCCACAACAACTGAGAGCACAACTGTTAGTACAGCTGAAACAACAACACCAGCCACAACAACTGAGAGCACAACTGTTAGTACAGCTGAAACAACTACTCCAGCCACAACAACTGAGAGCACAACTGTTAGTACAGCTGAAACAACTACACCAGCCACAACAACTGAGAGCACAACTGTTAGTACAGCTGAAACAACTACACCAGCCACTTCAACTGAGAGCACAACTGTTAGTACAGCGGAAACAACTACTCCAGCCACAACAACTGAGAGCACAACTGTTAGTACAGCTGAAACAACTACACCAGCCACTACAACTGAGAGCACAACTGTTAGTACAGCGGAAACAACAACACCAGCCACAACAACTGAGAGCACAACTGTTAGTACAGCTGAAACAACTGCACCAGTCACAACAACTGTTAGTACAGCTGAAACAACTGCACCAGTCACAACAACTGTTAGTACAGCTGAAACAACTACACCAGCCACTTCAACCGAGAGCACAACTGTTAGTACAGCAGAAACAATAACACCAGCCACAACAACTGAGAGCACAACTGTTAGTACAGCTGAAACAACAACACCAGCCACAACAACTGAGAGCACAACTGTTAGTACAGCTGAAACAACTACTCCAGCCACGACAACTGAGAGCACAACTGTTAGTACAGCTGAAACAACTACACCAGCCACTACAACTGAGAGCACAACTGTTAGTACAGCTGAAACAACTACACCAGCTACAACAACTGAGAGCACGACTGTTAGTACAGCTGAAACAACTACACCAGGTACAACAAGTGAGAGCACGACTGTTAGTACAGCTGAAACAACTACACCAGCTACAACAACTGAGAGCACGACTGTTAGTACTGCTGAAACAACTACACCAGCTACAACAACTGAGAGCACGACTGTTAGTACAGCTGAAACAACTGCACCAGTCACAACAACTGTTAGTACAGCTGAAATGACTACACCAGCCACTTCAACCGAGAGCACAACTGTTAGTACAGCGGAAACAATAACACCAGCCACAACAACTGAGAGCACAACTGTTAGTACAGCTGAAACAACAACACCAGCCACAACAACTGAGAGCACAACTGTTAGTACAGCTGAAACAACTACTCCAGCCACAACAACTGAGAGCACAACTGTTAGTACAGCTGAAACAACTACACCAGCCACAACAACTGAGAGCACAACTGTTAGTACAGCTGAAACAACTACACCAGCCACTTCAACTGAGAGCACAACTGTTAGTACAGCGGAAACAACTACTCCAGCCACAACAACTGAGAGCACAACTGTTAGTACAGCTGAAACAACTACACCAGCCACTACAACTGAGAGCACAACTGTTAGTACAGCGGAAACAACAACACCAGCCACAACAACTGAGAGCACAACTGTTAGTACAGCTGAAACAACTGCACCAGTCACAACAACTGTTAGTACAGCTGAAACAACTGCACCAGTCACAACAACTGTTAGTACAGCTGAAACAACTACACCAGCCACTTCAACCGAGAGCACAACTGTTAGTACAGCAGAAACAATAACACCAGCCACAACAACTGAGAGCACAACTGTTAGTACAGCTGAAACAACAACACCAGCCACAACAACTGAGAGCACAACTGTTAGTACAGCTGAAACAACTACTCCAGCCACGACAACTGAGAGCACAACTGTTAGTACAGCTGAAACAACTACACCAGCCACTACAACTGAGAGCACAACTGTTAGTACAGCTGAAACAACTACACCAGCTACAACAACTGAGAGCACGACTGTTAGTACAGCTGAAACAACTACACCAGGTACAACAAGTGAGAGCACGACTGTTAGTACAGCTGAAACAACTACACCAGCTACAACAACTGAGAGCACGACTGTTAGTACTGCTGAAACAACTACACCAGCTACAACAACTGAGAGCACGACTGTTAGTACAGCTGAAACAACTGCACCAGTCACAACAACTGTTAGTACAGCTGAAACGACTACACCAGCCACTTCAACTGAGAGCACAACTGTTAGTACAGCGGAAACAACTACACCAGCTACAACAACTGAGAGCACGACTGTTAGTACAGCTGAAACAACTACACCAGCCACTACAACTGAGAGCACAACTGTTAGTACAGCTGAAACAACTACACCAGCCACAACAACTGAGAGCACGACTGTTAGTACAGCTGAAACAACTGCACCAGTCAAAACAAATGTTAGTACAGCTGAAACGACTACACCAGCAACTTCAACTGAGAGCACAACTGTTAGTACAGCGGAAACAACAACATCAGCCACAACAACTGAGAGCACAACTGTAAGTACAGCTGAAACAACAACACCAGCCACAACAACTGAGAGCACAACTGTTAGTACAGCAGAAACAACAACACCAGCCACAACAACTGAGAGCACAACTGTTAGTACAGCTGAAACAACTGCACCAGTCACAACAACTGTTAGTACAGCTGAAACAACTGCACCAGTCACAACAACTGTTAGTACAGCTGAAATGACTACACCAGCCACTTCAACCGAGAGCACAACTGTTAGTACAGCGGAAACAATAACACCAGCCACAACACCTGAGAGCACAACTGTTAGTACAGCTGAAACAACAACACCAGCCACAACAACTGAGAGCACAACTGTTAGTACAGCTGAAACAACTACACCAGCTACAACAACTGAGAGCACGACTGTTAGTACAGCTGAAACAACTACACCATCTACAACAAGTGAGAGCACGACTGTTAGTACAGCTGAAACAACTACACCAGCTACAACAACTGAGAGCACGACTGTTAGTACAGCTGAAACAACTACACCAGCTACAACAACTGAGAGCACGACTGTTAGTACAGCTGAAACAACTGCACCAGTCACAACAACTGTTAGTACAGCTGAAACGACTACACCAGCTACAACAACTGAGAGCACGACTGTTAGTACAGCTGAAACAACTACACCAGCTACAACAAGTGAGAGCACGACTGTTAGTACAGCTGAAACAACTACACCAGCAACAACAACAGAGAGCACGACTGTTAGTACAGCTGAAACAACTACACCAGCTACAACAACTGAGAGCACGACTATTAGTACAGCTGAAACAACTGCACCAGTCACAACAACTGTTAGTACAGCTGAAACGACTACACCAGCCACTTCAACTGAGAGCACAACTGTTAGTACAGCGGAAACAACAACACCACCCACAACAACTGAGAGCACAACTGTTAGTACAGCTGAAACAACTACACCAGCTACAACAACTGAGAGCACGACTGTTAGTACAGCTGAAACAACTACACCAGCTACAACAACTGAGAGCACAACTGTTAGTACAGCTGAAACAACTACTCCAGCCACAACAACTGAGAGCACAACTGTTAGTACAGCTGAAACAACTACACCAGCCACAACAACTGAGAGCACGACTGTTAGTACAGCTGAAACAACTGCACCAGTCAAAACAACTGTTAGTACAGCTGAAACGACTACACCAGCCACTTCAACTAAGAGCACAACTGTTAGTACAGCGGAAACAACTACTCCAGCCACAACAACTGAGAGCACAACTGTTAGTACAGCTGAAACAACTACAACAGCCACTACAACTGAGAGCACAACTGTTAGTACAGCTGAAACAACTACACCAGCTACAACAACTGAGAGCACGACTGTTAGTACAGCTGAAACAACTACACCAGCTACAACAACTGAGAGCACGACTGTTAGTACAGCTGAAACAACTACACCATCTACAACAAGTGAGAGCACGACTGTTAGTACAGCTGAAACAACTACACCAGCTACAACACCTGAGAGCACGACTGTTAGTACAGCTGAAACAACTACACCAGCCACAACAACTGAGAGCACAACTGTTAGTACAGCTGAAACAACTGCACCAGTCACAACAACTGTTAGTACAGCTGAAACGACTACACCAGCTACAACAACTGAGAGCACGACTGTTAGTACAGCTGAAACAACTACACCAGCTACAACAAGTGAGAGCACGACTGTTAGTACAGCTGAAACAACTACACCAGCTACAACAACTGAGAGCACGACTGTTAGTACAGCTGAAACAACTACACCAGCTACAACAACTGAGAGCACGACTGTTAGTACAGCTGAAACAACTGCACCAGTCACAACAACTGTTAGTACAGCTGAAACGACTACACCAGCCACTTCAACTGAGAGCACAACTGTTAGTACAGCGGAAACAACTACACCAGCTACAACAACTGAGAGCACGACTGTTAGTACAGCTGAAACAACTACACCAGCCACTACAACTGAGAGCACAACTGTTAGTACAGCTGAAACAACTACACCAGCCACAACAACTGAGAGCACGACTGTTAGTACAGCTGAAACAACTGCACCAGTCAAAACAACTGTTAGTACAGCTGAAACGACTACACCAGCAACTTCAACTGAGAGCACAACTGTTATTACAGCGGAAACAACAACATCAGCCACAACAACTGAGAGCACAACTGTAAGTACAGCTGAAACAACAACACCAGCCACAACAACTGAGAGCACAACTGTTAGTACAGCAGAAACAACAACACCAGCCACAACAACTGAGAGCACAACTGTTAGTACAGCTGAAACAACTGCACCAGTCACAACAACTGTTAGTACAGCTGAAACAACTGCACCAGTCACAACAACTGTTAGTACAGCTGAAATGACTACACCAGCCACTTCAACCGAGAGCACAACTGTTAGTACAGCGGAAACAATAACACCAGCCACAACAACTGAGAGCACAACTGTTAGTACAGCTGAAACAACAACACCAGCCACAACAACTGAGAGCACAACTGTTAGTACAGCTGAAACAACTACTCCAGCCACAACAACTGAGAGCACAACTGTTAGTACAGCTGAAACAACTACACCAGCCACAACAACTGAGAGAACAACTGTTAGTACAGCTGAAACAACTACACCAGCCACTTCAACTGAGAGCACAACTGTTAGTACAGCGGAAACAACTACTCCAGCCACAACAACTGAGAGCACAACTGTTAGTACAGCTGAAACAACTACACCAGCCACTACAACTGAGAGCACAACTGTTAGTACAGCGGAAACAACAACACCAGCCACAACAACTGAGAGCACAACTGTTAGTACAGCTGAAACAACTGCACCAGTCACAACAACTGTTAGTACAGCTGAAACAACTGCGCCAGTCACAACAACTGTTAGTACAGCTGAAACAACTACACCAGCCACTTCAACCGAGAGCACAACTGTTAGTACAGCAGAAACAATAACACCAGCCACAACAACTGAGAGCACAACTGTTAGTACAGCTGAAACAACAACACCAGCCACAACAACTGAGAGCACAACTGTTAGTACAGCTGAAACAACTACTCCAGCCACGACAACTGAGAGCACAACTGTTAGTACAGCTGAAACAACTACACCAGCCACTACAACTGAGAGCACAACTGTTAGTACAGCTGAAACGACTACACCAGCTACAACAACTGAGAGCACGACTGTTAGTACAGCTGAAACAACTACACCAGGTACAACAAGTGAGAGCACGACTGTTAGTACAGCTGAAACAACTACACCAGCTACAACAACTGAGAGCACGACTGTTAGTACTGCTGAAACAACTACACCAGCTACAACAACTGAGAGCACGACTGTTAGTACAGCTGAAACAACTGCACCAGTCACAACAACTGTTAGTACAGCTGAAACGACTACACCAGCCACTTCAACTGAGAGCACAACTGTTAGTACAGCGGAAACAACTACACCAGCTACAACAACTGAGAGCACGACTGTTAGTACAGCTGAAACAACTACACCAGCCACTACAACTGAGAGCACAACTGTTAGTACAGCTGAAACAACTACACCAGCCACAACAACTGAGAGCACGACTGTTAGTACAGCTGAAACAACTGCACCAGTCAAAACAAATGTTAGTACAGCTGAAACGACTACACCAGCAACTTCAACTGAGAGCACAACTGTTAGTACAGCGGAAACAACAACATCAGCCACAACAACTGAGAGCACAACTGTAAGTACAGCTGAAACAACAACACCAGCCACAACAACTGAGAGCACAACTGTTAGTACAGCAGAAACAACAACACCAGCCACAACAACTGAGAGCACAACTGTTAGTACAGCTGAAACAACTGCACCAGTCACAACAACTGTTAGTACAGCTGAAACAACTGCACCAGTCACAACAACTGTTAGTACAGCTGAAATGACTACACCAGCCACTTCAACCGAGAGCACAACTGTTAGTACAGCGGAAACAATAACACCAGCCACAACAACTGAGAGCACAACTGTTAGTACAGCTGAAACAACAACACCAGCCACAACAACTGAGAGCACAACTGTTAGTACAGCTGAAACAACTACACCAGCTACAACAACTGAGAGCACGACTGTTAGTACAGCTGAAACAACTACACCATCTACAACAAGTGAGAGCACGACTGTTAGTACAGCTGAAACAACTACACCAGCTACAACAACTGAGAGCACGACTGTTAGTACAGCTGAAACAACTACACCAGCTACAACAACTGAGAGCACGACTGTTAGTACAGCTGAAACAACTGCACCAGTCACAACAACTGTTAGTACAGCTGAAACGACTACACCAGCTACAACAACTGAGAGCACGACTGTTAGTACAGCTGAAACGACTACACCAGCTACAACAACTGAGAGCACGACTGTTAGTACAGCTGAAACAACTACACCAGCTACAACAAGTGAGAGCACGACTGTTAGTACAGCTGAAACAACTACACCAGCAACAACAACAGAGAGCACGACTGTTAGTACAGCTGAAACAACTACACCAGCTACAACAACTGAGAGCACGACTATTAGTACAGCTGAAACAACTGCACCAGTCACAACAACTGTTAGTACAGCTGAAACGACTACACCAGCCACTTCAACTGAGAGCACAACTGTTAGTACAGCGGAAACAACAACACCACCCACAACAACTGAGAGCACAACTGTTAGTACAGCTGAAACAACTACACCAGCTACAACAACTGAGAGCACGACTGTTAGTACAGCTGAAACAACTACACCAGCTACAACAACTGAGAGCACAACTGTTAGTACAGCTGAAACAACTACTCCAGCCACAACAACTGAGAGCACAACTGTTAGTACAGCTGAAACAACTACACCAGCCACAACAACTGAGAGCACGACTGTTAGTACAGCTGAAACAACTGCACCAGTCAAAACAACTGTTAGTACAGCTGAAACGACTACACCAGCCACTTCAACTGAGAGCACAACTGTTAGTACAGCGGAAACAACTACTCCAGCCACAACAACTGAGAGCACAACTGTTAGTACAGCTGAAACAACTACACCAGCCACTACAACTGAGAGCACAACTGTTAGTACAGCTGAAACAACTACACCAGCTACAACAACTGAGAGCACGACTGTTAGTACAGCTGAAACAACTACACCATCTACAACAAGTGAGAGCACGACTGTTAGTACAGCTGAAACAACTACACCAGCTACAACAACTGAGAGCACGACTGTTAGTACAGCTGAAACAACTACACCAGCCACAACAACTGAGAGCACAACTGTTAGTACAGCTGAAACAACTGCACCAGTCACAACAACTGTTAGTACAGCTGAAACGACTACACCAGCTACAACAACTGAGAGCACGACTGTTAGTACAGCTGAAACAACTACACCAGCTACAACAAGTGAGAGCACGACTGTTAGTACAGCTGAAACAACTACACCAGCTACAACAACTGAGAGCACGACTGTTAGTACAGCTGAAACAACTACACCAGCTACAACAACTGAGAGCACGACTGTTAGTACAGCTGAAACAACTGCACCAGTCACAACAACTGTTAGTACAGCTGAAACGACTACACCAGCCACTTCAACTGAGAGCACAACTGTTAGTACAGCGGAAACAACAACACCAGCCACAACAACTGAGAGCACGACTGTTAGTACAGCTGAAACAACTACACCAGCTACAACAACTGAGAGCACGACTGTTAGTACACCTGAAACAACTGCACCAGTCACAACAACTGTTAGTACAGCTGAAACGACTACACCAGCCACTTCAACTGAGAGCACAACTGTTAGTACAGCGGAAACAACTACACCAGCTACAACAACTGAGAGCACGACTGTTAGTACAGCTGAAACAACTACTCCAGCCACAACAACTGAGAGCACAACTGTTAGTACAGCTGAAACAACAACACCAGCCACAACAACTGAGAGCACAACTGTTAGTACAGCTGAAACAACTACTCCAGCCACAACAACTGAGAGCACAACTGTTAGTACAGCTGAAACAACTACACCAGCCACAACAACTGAGAGCACAACTGTTAGTACAGCAGAAACAACAACACCAGCCACAACAACTGAGAGCACAACTGTTAGTACAGCTGAAACAACTGCACCAGTCACAACAACTGTTAGTACAGCTGAAACAACTGCACCAGTCACAACAACTGTTAGTACAGCTGAAATGACTACACCAGCCACTTCAACCGAGAGCACAACTGTTAGTACAGCGGAAACAATAACACCAGCCACAACAACTGAGAGCACAACTGTTAGTACAGCTGAAACAACAACACCAGCCACAACAACTGAGAGCACAACTGTTAGTACAGCTGAAACAACTACTCCAGCCACAACAACTGAGAGCACAACTGTTAGTACAGCTGAAACAACTACACCAGCCACAACAACTGAGAGCACAACTGTTAGTACAGCTGAAACAACTACACCAGCCACTTCAACTGAGAGCACAACTGTTAGTACAGCGGAAACAACTACTCCAGCCACAACAACTGAGAGCACAACTGTTAGTACAGCTGAAACAACTACACCAGCCACTACAACTGAGAGCACAACTGTTAGTACAGCGGAAACAACTACTCCAGCCACGACAACTGAGAGCACAACTGTTAGTACAGCTGAAACAACTACACCAGCCACTACAACTGAGAGCACAACTGTTAGTACAGCGGAAACAACTACTCCAGCCACGACAACTGAGAGCACAACTGTTAGTACAGCTGAAACAACTACACCAGCCACTACAACTGAGAGCACAACTGTTAGTACAGCTGAAACAACTACACCAGCTACAACAACTGAGAGCACGACTGTTAGTACAGCTGAAACAACTACACCAGCTACAACAACTGAGAGCACGACTGTTAGTACAGCTGAAACAACTGCACCAGTCACAACAACTGTTAGTACAGCTGAAATGACTACACCAGCCACTTCAACCGAGAGCACAACTGTTAGTACAGCGGAAACAATAACACCAGCCACAACAACTGAGAGCACAACTGTTAGTACAGCTGAAACAACAACACCAGCCACAACAACTGAGAGCACAACTGTTAGTACAGCTGAAACAACTACTCCAGCCACAACAACTGAGAGCACAACTGTTAGTACAGCTGAAACAACTACACCAGCCACAACAACTGAGAGCACAACTGTTAGTACAGCTGAAACAACTACACCAGCCACTTCAACTGAGAGCACAACTGTTAGTACAGCGGAAACAACTACTCCAGCCACAACAACTGAGAGCACAACTGTTAGTACAGCTGAAACAACTACACCAGCCACTACAACTGAGAGCACAACTGTTAGTACAGCGGAAACAACAACACCAGCCACAACAACTGAGAGCACAACTGTTAGTACAGCTGAAACAACTGCACCAGTCACAACAACTGTTAGTACAGCTGAAACAACTGCACCAGTCACAACAACTGTTAGTACAGCTGAAACAACTACACCAGCCACTTCAACCGAGAGCACAACTGTTAGTACAGCAGAAACAATAACACCAGCCACAACAACTGAGAGCACAACTGTTAGTACAGCTGAAACAACAACACCAGCCACAACAACTGAGAGCACAACTGTTAGTACAGCTGAAACAACTACTCCAGCCACGACAACTGAGAGCACAACTGTTAGTACAGCTGAAACAACTACACCAGCCACTACAACTGAGAGCACAACTGTTAGTACAGCTGAAACAACTACACCAGCTACAACAACTGAGAGCACGACTGTTAGTACAGCTGAAACAACTACACCAGGTACAACAAGTGAGAGCACGACTGTTAGTACAGCTGAAACAACTACACCAGCTACAACAACTGAGAGCACGACTGTTAGTACTGCTGAAACAACTACACCAGCTACAACAACTGAGAGCACGACTGTTAGTACAGCTGAAACAACTGCACCAGTCACAACAACTGTTAGTACAGCTGAAACGACTACACCAGCCACTTCAACTGAGAGCACAACTGTTAGTACAGCGGAAACAACTACACCAGCTACAACAACTGAGAGCACGACTGTTAGTACAGCTGAAACAACTACACCAGCCACTACAACTGAGAGCACAACTGTTAGTACAGCTGAAACAACTACACCAGCCACAACAACTGAGAGCACGACTGTTAGTACAGCTGAAACAACTGCACCAGTCAAAACAAATGTTAGTACAGCTGAAACGACTACACCAGCAACTTCAACTGAGAGCACAACTGTTAGTACAGCGGAAACAACAACATCAGCCACAACAACTGAGAGCACAACTGTAAGTACAGCTGAAACAACAACACCAGCCACAACAACTGAGAGCACAACTGTTAGTACAGCAGAAACAACAACACCAGCCACAACAACTGAGAGCACAACTGTTAGTACAGCTGAAACAACTGCACCAGTCACAACAACTGTTAGTACAGCTGAAACAACTGCACCAGTCACAACAACTGTTAGTACAGCTGAAATGACTACACCAGCCACTTCAACCGAGAGCACAACTGTTAGTACAGCGGAAACAATAACACCAGCCACAACACCTGAGAGCACAACTGTTAGTACAGCTGAAACAACAACACCAGCCACAACAACTGAGAGCACAACTGTTAGTACAGCTGAAACAACTACACCAGCTACAACAACTGAGAGCACGACTGTTAGTACAGCTGAAACAACTACACCATCTACAACAAGTGAGAGCACGACTGTTAGTACAGCTGAAACAACTACACCAGCTACAACAACTGAGAGCACGACTGTTAGTACAGCTGAAACAACTACACCAGCTACAACAACTGAGAGCACGACTGTTAGTACAGCTGAAACAACTGCACCAGTCACAACAACTGTTAGTACAGCTGAAACGACTACACCAGCTACAACAACTGAGAGCACGACTGTTAGTACAGCTGAAACAACTACACCAGCTACAACAAGTGAGAGCACGACTGTTAGTACAGCTGAAACAACTACACCAGCAACAACAACAGAGAGCACGACTGTTAGTACAGCTGAAACAACTACACCAGCTACAACAACTGAGAGCACGACTATTAGTACAGCTGAAACAACTGCACCAGTCACAACAACTGTTAGTACAGCTGAAACGACTACACCAGCCACTTCAACTGAGAGCACAACTGTTAGTACAGCGGAAACAACAACACCACCCACAACAACTGAGAGCACAACTGTTAGTACAGCTGAAACAACTACACCAGCTACAACAACTGAGAGCACGACTGTTAGTACAGCTGAAACAACTACACCAGCTACAACAACTGAGAGCACAACTGTTAGTACAGCTGAAACAACTACTCCAGCCACAACAACTGAGAGCACAACTGTTAGTACAGCTGAAACAACTACACCAGCCACAACAACTGAGAGCACGACTGTTAGTACAGCTGAAACAACTGCACCAGTCAAAACAACTGTTAGTACAGCTGAAACGACTACACCAGCCACTTCAACTAAGAGCACAACTGTTAGTACAGCGGAAACAACTACTCCAGCCACAACAACTGAGAGCACAACTGTTAGTACAGCTGAAACAACTACAACAGCCACTACAACTGAGAGCACAACTGTTAGTACAGCTGAAACAACTACACCAGCTACAACAACTGAGAGCACGACTGTTAGTACAGCTGAAACAACTACACCAGCTACAACAACTGAGAGCACGACTGTTAGTACAGCTGAAACAACTACACCATCTACAACAAGTGAGAGCACGACTGTTAGTACAGCTGAAACAACTACACCAGCTACAACACCTGAGAGCACGACTGTTAGTACAGCTGAAACAACTACACCAGCCACAACAACTGAGAGCACAACTGTTAGTACAGCTGAAACAACTGCACCAGTCACAACAACTGTTAGTACAGCTGAAACGACTACACCAGCTACAACAACTGAGAGCACGACTGTTAGTACAGCTGAAACAACTACACCAGCTACAACAAGTGAGAGCACGACTGTTAGTACAGCTGAAACAACTACACCAGCTACAACAACTGAGAGCACGACTGTTAGTACAGCTGAAACAACTACACCAGCTACAACAACTGAGAGCACGACTGTTAGTACAGCTGAAACAACTGCACCAGTCACAACAACTGTTAGTACAGCTGAAACGACTACACCAGCCACTTCAACTGAGAGCACAACTGTTAGTACAGCGGAAACAACTACACCAGCTACAACAACTGAGAGCACGACTGTTAGTACAGCTGAAACAACTACACCAGCCACTACAACTGAGAGCACAACTGTTAGTACAGCTGAAACAACTACACCAGCCACAACAACTGAGAGCACGACTGTTAGTACAGCTGAAACAACTGCACCAGTCAAAACAACTGTTAGTACAGCTGAAACGACTACACCAGCAACTTCAACTGAGAGCACAACTGTTATTACAGCGGAAACAACAACATCAGCCACAACAACTGAGAGCACAACTGTAAGTACAGCTGAAACAACAACACCAGCCACAACAACTGAGAGCACAACTGTTAGTACAGCAGAAACAACAACACCAGCCACAACAACTGAGAGCACAACTGTTAGTACAGCTGAAACAACTGCACCAGTCACAACAACTGTTAGTACAGCTGAAACAACTGCACCAGTCACAACAACTGTTAGTACAGCTGAAATGACTACACCAGCCACTTCAACCGAGAGCACAACTGTTAGTACAGCGGAAACAATAACACCAGCCACAACAACTGAGAGCACAACTGTTAGTACAGCTGAAACAACAACACCAGCCACAACAACTGAGAGCACAACTGTTAGTACAGCTGAAACAACTACTCCAGCCACAACAACTGAGAGCACAACTGTTAGTACAGCTGAAACAACTACACCAGCCACAACAACTGAGAGAACAACTGTTAGTACAGCTGAAACAACTACACCAGCCACTTCAACTGAGAGCACAACTGTTAGTACAGCGGAAACAACTACTCCAGCCACAACAACTGAGAGCACAACTGTTAGTACAGCTGAAACAACTACACCAGCCACTACAACTGAGAGCACAACTGTTAGTACAGCGGAAACAACAACACCAGCCACAACAACTGAGAGCACAACTGTTAGTACAGCTGAAACAACTGCACCAGTCACAACAACTGTTAGTACAGCTGAAACAACTGCGCCAGTCACAACAACTGTTAGTACAGCTGAAACAACTACACCAGCCACTTCAACCGAGAGCACAACTGTTAGTACAGCAGAAACAATAACACCAGCCACAACAACTGAGAGCACAACTGTTAGTACAGCTGAAACAACAACACCAGCCACAACAACTGAGAGCACAACTGTTAGTACAGCTGAAACAACTACTCCAGCCACGACAACTGAGAGCACAACTGTTAGTACAGCTGAAACAACTACACCAGCCACTACAACTGAGAGCACAACTGTTAGTACAGCTGAAACGACTACACCAGCTACAACAACTGAGAGCACGACTGTTAGTACAGCTGAAACAACTACACCAGGTACAACAAGTGAGAGCACGACTGTTAGTACAGCTGAAACAACTACACCAGCTACAACAACTGAGAGCACGACTGTTAGTACTGCTGAAACAACTACACCAGCTACAACAACTGAGAGCACGACTGTTAGTACAGCTGAAACAACTGCACCAGTCACAACAACTGTTAGTACAGCTGAAACGACTACACCAGCCACTTCAACTGAGAGCACAACTGTTAGTACAGCGGAAACAACTACACCAGCTACAACAACTGAGAGCACGACTGTTAGTACAGCTGAAACAACTACACCAGCCACTACAACTGAGAGCACAACTGTTAGTACAGCTGAAACAACTACACCAGCCACAACAACTGAGAGCACGACTGTTAGTACAGCTGAAACAACTGCACCAGTCAAAACAAATGTTAGTACAGCTGAAACGACTACACCAGCAACTTCAACTGAGAGCACAACTGTTAGTACAGCGGAAACAACAACATCAGCCACAACAACTGAGAGCACAACTGTAAGTACAGCTGAAACAACAACACCAGCCACAACAACTGAGAGCACAACTGTTAGTACAGCAGAAACAACAACACCAGCCACAACAACTGAGAGCACAACTGTTAGTACAGCTGAAACAACTGCACCAGTCACAACAACTGTTAGTACAGCTGAAACAACTGCACCAGTCACAACAACTGTTAGTACAGCTGAAATGACTACACCAGCCACTTCAACCGAGAGCACAACTGTTAGTACAGCGGAAACAATAACACCAGCCACAACAACTGAGAGCACAACTGTTAGTACAGCTGAAACAACAACACCAGCCACAACAACTGAGAGCACAACTGTTAGTACAGCTGAAACAACTACACCAGCTACAACAACTGAGAGCACGACTGTTAGTACAGCTGAAACAACTACACCATCTACAACAAGTGAGAGCACGACTGTTAGTACAGCTGAAACAACTACACCAGCTACAACAACTGAGAGCACGACTGTTAGTACAGCTGAAACAACTACACCAGCTACAACAACTGAGAGCACGACTGTTAGTACAGCTGAAACAACTGCACCAGTCACAACAACTGTTAGTACAGCTGAAACGACTACACCAGCTACAACAACTGAGAGCACGACTGTTAGTACAGCTGAAACGACTACACCAGCTACAACAACTGAGAGCACGACTGTTAGTACAGCTGAAACAACTACACCAGCTACAACAAGTGAGAGCACGACTGTTAGTACAGCTGAAACAACTACACCAGCAACAACAACAGAGAGCACGACTGTTAGTACAGCTGAAACAACTACACCAGCTACAACAACTGAGAGCACGACTATTAGTACAGCTGAAACAACTGCACCAGTCACAACAACTGTTAGTACAGCTGAAACGACTACACCAGCCACTTCAACTGAGAGCACAACTGTTAGTACAGCGGAAACAACAACACCACCCACAACAACTGAGAGCACAACTGTTAGTACAGCTGAAACAACTACACCAGCTACAACAACTGAGAGCACGACTGTTAGTACAGCTGAAACAACTACACCAGCTACAACAACTGAGAGCACAACTGTTAGTACAGCTGAAACAACTACTCCAGCCACAACAACTGAGAGCACAACTGTTAGTACAGCTGAAACAACTACACCAGCCACAACAACTGAGAGCACGACTGTTAGTACAGCTGAAACAACTGCACCAGTCAAAACAACTGTTAGTACAGCTGAAACGACTACACCAGCCACTTCAACTGAGAGCACAACTGTTAGTACAGCGGAAACAACTACTCCAGCCACAACAACTGAGAGCACAACTGTTAGTACAGCTGAAACAACTACACCAGCCACTACAACTGAGAGCACAACTGTTAGTACAGCTGAAACAACTACACCAGCTACAACAACTGAGAGCACGACTGTTAGTACAGCTGAAACAACTACACCATCTACAACAAGTGAGAGCACGACTGTTAGTACAGCTGAAACAACTACACCAGCTACAACAACTGAGAGCACGACTGTTAGTACAGCTGAAACAACTACACCAGCCACAACAACTGAGAGCACAACTGTTAGTACAGCTGAAACAACTGCACCAGTCACAACAACTGTTAGTACAGCTGAAACGACTACACCAGCTACAACAACTGAGAGCACGACTGTTAGTACAGCTGAAACAACTACACCAGCTACAACAAGTGAGAGCACGACTGTTAGTACAGCTGAAACAACTACACCAGCTACAACAACTGAGAGCACGACTGTTAGTACAGCTGAAACAACTACACCAGCTACAACAACTGAGAGCACGACTGTTAGTACAGCTGAAACAACTGCACCAGTCACAACAACTGTTAGTACAGCTGAAACGACTACACCAGCCACTTCAACTGAGAGCACAACTGTTAGTACAGCGGAAACAACAACACCAGCCACAACAACTGAGAGCACGACTGTTAGTACAGCTGAAACAACTACACCAGCTACAACAACTGAGAGCACGACTGTTAGTACACCTGAAACAACTGCACCAGTCACAACAACTGTTAGTACAGCTGAAACGACTACACCAGCCACTTCAACTGAGAGCACAACTGTTAGTACAGCGGAAACAACTACACCAGCTACAACAACTGAGAGCACGACTGTTAGTACAGCTGAAACAACTACTCCAGCCACAACAACTGAGAGCACAACTGTTAGTACAGCTGAAACAACAACACCAGCCACAACAACTGAGAGCACAACTGTTAGTACAGCTGAAACAACTACTCCAGCCACAACAACTGAGAGCACAACTGTTAGTACAGCTGAAACAACTACACCAGCCACAACAACTGAGAGCACAACTGTTAGTACAGCAGAAACAACAACACCAGCCACAACAACTGAGAGCACAACTGTTAGTACAGCTGAAACAACTGCACCAGTCACAACAACTGTTAGTACAGCTGAAACAACTGCACCAGTCACAACAACTGTTAGTACAGCTGAAATGACTACACCAGCCACTTCAACCGAGAGCACAACTGTTAGTACAGCGGAAACAATAACACCAGCCACAACAACTGAGAGCACAACTGTTAGTACAGCTGAAACAACAACACCAGCCACAACAACTGAGAGCACAACTGTTAGTACAGCTGAAACAACTACTCCAGCCACAACAACTGAGAGCACAACTGTTAGTACAGCTGAAACAACTACACCAGCCACAACAACTGAGAGCACAACTGTTAGTACAGCTGAAACAACTACACCAGCCACTTCAACTGAGAGCACAACTGTTAGTACAGCGGAAACAACTACTCCAGCCACAACAACTGAGAGCACAACTGTTAGTACAGCTGAAACAACTACACCAGCCACTACAACTGAGAGCACAACTGTTAGTACAGCGGAAACAACTACTCCAGCCACGACAACTGAGAGCACAACTGTTAGTACAGCTGAAACAACTACACCAGCCACTACAACTGAGAGCACAACTGTTAGTACAGCGGAAACAACTACTCCAGCCACGACAACTGAGAGCACAACTGTTAGTACAGCTGAAACAACTACACCAGCCACTACAACTGAGAGCACAACTGTTAGTACAGCTGAAACAACTACACCAGCTACAACAACTGAGAGCACGACTGTTAGTACAGCTGAAACAACTACACCAGGTACAACAAGTGAGAGCACGACTGTTAGTACAGCTGAAACAACTACACCAGCTACAACAACTGAGAGCACGACTGTTAGTACTGCTGAAACAACTACACCAGCTACAACAACTGAGAGCACGACTGTTAGTACAGCGGAAACAACAACACCAGCCACAACAACTGAGAGCACAACTGTTAGTACAGCTGAAACAACTGCACCAGTCACAACAACTGAGAGCACAACTGTTAGTACAGCGGAAACAACAACACCAGCCACAACAACTGAGAGCACAACTGTTAGTACAGCTGAAACAACTACACCAGCCACAACAACTGAGAGAACAACTGTTAGTACAGCTGAAACAACTACACCAGCCACTTCAACTGAGAGCACAACTGTTAGTACAGCGGAAACAACTACTCCAGCCACAACAACTGAGAGCACAACTGTTAGTACAGCTGAAACAACTACACCAGCCACTACAACTGAGAGCACAACTGTTAGTACAGCTGAAACAACAACACCAGCCACAACAACTGAGAGCACAACTGTTAGTACAGCTGAAACAACTACTCCAGCCACAACAACTGAGAGCACAACTGTTAGTACAGCTGAAACAACTACACTAGCCACAACAACTGAGAACACGACTGTTAGTACAACTGAAACAACTACACCAGCCACAACAACTGAGAGCACGACTGTTAGTACAGCTGAAACAACTACACCAGCCACAACAACTGAGAGCACGACAGTTAGTACAGCTGAAACAACTACACCAGCCACAACAACTGAGAGCACGACCGTTAGTACAGCTGAAACAACTACACCAGCCACAACAACTGAGAGCACGACTGTTAGTACAGCTAAAACAACTGCACCAGCCACAACAACTGTTAGTACAGCTGAAACGACTACACCAGCCACTTCAACTGAGAGCACAACTGTTAGTACAGCGGAAACAACAACACGATTTACAACAACTGAGAGCACAACTGTTAGTAGAGCTGAAACAACAACACCAGCCACAACAACTGAGAGCACAACTGTTAGTACAGCTGAAACGACTACACCAGCCACAACAACTGAGAGCACAACTGTTAGTACAGCTGAAACAACTGCACCAGTCACAACAACTGTTATTACAGCTGAAACGACTACACCAGCCACTTCAACTGAGAGCACAACTGTTAGTACAGCGGAAACAACAACACCAGCCACAACAACTGAGAGCACAACTGTTAGTACAGCTGAAACAACAACACCAGCTACAACAACTGAGAGCACGACTGTTAGTACAGCTGAAACAACTGCACCAGTCACAACAACTGTTAGTACAGCTGAAACGACTACACCAGCCACTTCAACTGAGAGCACAACTGTTAGTACAGCGGAAACAATAACACCAGCCACAACAACTGAGGGCACAACTGTTAGTACAGCAGAAACAACAACACCAGCCACAACAACTGAGAGCACTACTGTTAGTACAGCTGAAACAACTGCACCAGTCACAACAACTGTTAGTAAAGCTGAAACGAGTACACCAACCACTTCAACTGAGAGCACAACTGTTAGTACAGCTGAAACAACAACACCAGCCACAACAACTGAGAGCACAACTGTTAGTACAGCTGAAACAACTACACCAGCAACAACAACTGAGAGCACGACTGTTAGTACAGCTGAAACAACTACACCATCCACTACAACTGAGAGCACAACTGTTAGTACAGCTGAAACAACTACACCAGCTACAACAACTGTTAGTACAGCTGAAACGACTACACCAGCCACTTCAACTGAGAGCACAACTGTTAGTACAGCGGACACAACAACACCAGCCACAACAACTGAGAGCACTACTGTTAGTACAGCTGAAACAACTACACCATCTACAACAAGTGAGAGCACGACTGTTAGTACAGCTGAAACAACTACACCAGCTACAACACCTGAGAGCACGACTGTTAGTACAGCTGAAACAACTACACCAGCCACAACAACTGAGAGCACAACTGTTAGTACAGCTGAAACAACTGCACCAGTCACAACAACTGTTAGTACAGCTGAAACGACTACACCAGCTACAACAACTGAGAGCACGACTGTTAGTACAGCTGAAACAACTACACCAGCTACAACAAGTGAGAGCACGACTGTTAGTACAGCTGAAACAACTACACCAGCTACAACAACTGAGAGCACGACTGTTAGTACAGCTGAAACAACTACACCAGCTACAACAACTGAGAGCACGACTGTTAGTACAGCTGAAACAACTGCACCAGTCACAACAACTGTTAGTACAGCTGAAACGACTACACCAGCCACTTCAACTGAGAGCACAACTGTTAGTACAGCGGAAACAACTACACCAGCTACAACAACTGAGAGCACGACTGTTAGTACAGCTGAAACAACTACACCAGCCACTACAACTGAGAGCACAACTGTTAGTACAGCTGAAACAACTACACCAGCCACAACAACTGAGAGCACGACTGTTAGTACAGCTGAAACAACTGCACCAGTCAAAACAACTGTTAGTACAGCTGAAACGACTACACCAGCAACTTCAACTGAGAGCACAACTGTTATTACAGCGGAAACAACAACATCAGCCACAACAACTGAGAGCACAACTGTAAGTACAGCTGAAACAACAACACCAGCCACAACAACTGAGAGCACAACTGTTAGTACAGCAGAAACAACAACACCAGCCACAACAACTGAGAGCACAACTGTTAGTACAGCTGAAACAACTGCACCAGTCACAACAACTGTTAGTACAGCTGAAACAACTGCACCAGTCACAACAACTGTTAGTACAGCTGAAATGACTACACCAGCCACTTCAACCGAGAGCACAACTGTTAGTACAGCGGAAACAATAACACCAGCCACAACAACTGAGAGCACAACTGTTAGTACAGCTGAAACAACAACACCAGCCACAACAACTGAGAGCACAACTGTTAGTACAGCTGAAACAACTACTCCAGCCACAACAACTGAGAGCACAACTGTTAGTACAGCTGAAACAACTACACCAGCCACAACAACTGAGAGAACAACTGTTAGTACAGCTGAAACAACTACACCAGCCACTTCAACTGAGAGCACAACTGTTAGTACAGCGGAAACAACTACTCCAGCCACAACAACTGAGAGCACAACTGTTAGTACAGCTGAAACAACTACACCAGCCACTACAACTGAGAGCACAACTGTTAGTACAGCGGAAACAACAACACCAGCCACAACAACTGAGAGCACAACTGTTAGTACAGCTGAAACAACTGCACCAGTCACAACAACTGTTAGTACAGCTGAAACAACTGCGCCAGTCACAACAACTGTTAGTACAGCTGAAACAACTACACCAGCCACTTCAACCGAGAGCACAACTGTTAGTACAGCAGAAACAATAACACCAGCCACAACAACTGAGAGCACAACTGTTAGTACAGCTGAAACAACAACACCAGCCACAACAACTGAGAGCACAACTGTTAGTACAGCTGAAACAACTACTCCAGCCACGACAACTGAGAGCACAACTGTTAGTACAGCTGAAACAACTACACCAGCCACTACAACTGAGAGCACAACTGTTAGTACAGCTGAAACGACTACACCAGCTACAACAACTGAGAGCACGACTGTTAGTACAGCTGAAACAACTACACCAGGTACAACAAGTGAGAGCACGACTGTTAGTACAGCTGAAACAACTACACCAGCTACAACAACTGAGAGCACGACTGTTAGTACTGCTGAAACAACTACACCAGCTACAACAACTGAGAGCACGACTGTTAGTACAGCTGAAACAACTGCACCAGTCACAACAACTGTTAGTACAGCTGAAACGACTACACCAGCCACTTCAACTGAGAGCACAACTGTTAGTACAGCGGAAACAACTACACCAGCTACAACAACTGAGAGCACGACTGTTAGTACAGCTGAAACAACTACACCAGCCACTACAACTGAGAGCACAACTGTTAGTACAGCTGAAACAACTACACCAGCCACAACAACTGAGAGCACGACTGTTAGTACAGCTGAAACAACTGCACCAGTCAAAACAAATGTTAGTACAGCTGAAACGACTACACCAGCAACTTCAACTGAGAGCACAACTGTTAGTACAGCGGAAACAACAACATCAGCCACAACAACTGAGAGCACAACTGTAAGTACAGCTGAAACAACAACACCAGCCACAACAACTGAGAGCACAACTGTTAGTACAGCAGAAACAACAACACCAGCCACAACAACTGAGAGCACAACTGTTAGTACAGCTGAAACAACTGCACCAGTCACAACAACTGTTAGTACAGCTGAAACAACTGCACCAGTCACAACAACTGTTAGTACAGCTGAAATGACTACACCAGCCACTTCAACCGAGAGCACAACTGTTAGTACAGCGGAAACAATAACACCAGCCACAACAACTGAGAGCACAACTGTTAGTACAGCTGAAACAACAACACCAGCCACAACAACTGAGAGCACAACTGTTAGTACAGCTGAAACAACTACACCAGCTACAACAACTGAGAGCACGACTGTTAGTACAGCTGAAACAACTACACCATCTACAACAAGTGAGAGCACGACTGTTAGTACAGCTGAAACAACTACACCAGCTACAACAACTGAGAGCACGACTGTTAGTACAGCTGAAACAACTACACCAGCTACAACAACTGAGAGCACGACTGTTAGTACAGCTGAAACAACTGCACCAGTCACAACAACTGTTAGTACAGCTGAAACGACTACACCAGCTACAACAACTGAGAGCACGACTGTTAGTACAGCTGAAACGACTACACCAGCTACAACAACTGAGAGCACGACTGTTAGTACAGCTGAAACAACTACACCAGCTACAACAAGTGAGAGCACGACTGTTAGTACAGCTGAAACAACTACACCAGCAACAACAACAGAGAGCACGACTGTTAGTACAGCTGAAAGAACTACACCAGCTACAACAACTGAGAGCACGACTATTAGTACAGCTGAAACAACTGCACCAGTCACAACAACTGTTAGTACAGCTGAAACGACTACACCAGCCACTTCAACTGAGAGCACAACTGTTAGTACAGCGGAAACAACAACACCACCCACAACAACTGAGAGCACAACTGTTAGTACAGCTGAAACAACTACACCAGCTACAACAACTGAGAGCACGACTGTTAGTACAGCTGAAACAACTACACCAGCTACAACAACTGAGAGCACAACTGTTAGTACAGCTGAAACAACTACTCCAGCCACAACAACTGAGAGCACAACTGTTAGTACAGCTGAAACAACTACACCAGCCACAACAACTGAGAGCACGACTGTTAGTACAGCTGAAACAACTGCACCAGTCAAAACAACTGTTAGTACAGCTGAAACGACTACACCAGCCACTTCAACTGAGAGCACAACTGTTAGTACAGCGGAAACAACTACTCCAGCCACAACAACTGAGAGCACAACTGTTAGTACAGCTGAAACAACTACACCAGCCACTACAACTGAGAGCACAACTGTTAGTACAGCTGAAACAACTACACCAGCTACAACAACTGAGAGCACGACTGTTAGTACAGCTGAAACAACTACACCATCTACAACAAGTGAGAGCACGACTGTTAGTACAGCTGAAACAACTACACCAGCTACAACAACTGAGAGCACGACTGTTAGTACAGCTGAAACAACTACACCAGCCACAACAACTGAGAGCACAACTGTTAGTACAGCTGAAACAACTGCACCAGTCACAACAACTGTTAGTACAGCTGAAACGACTACACCAGCTACAACAACTGAGAGCACGACTGTTAGTACAGCTGAAACAACTACACCAGCTACAACAAGTGAGAGCACGACTGTTAGTACAGCTGAAACAACTACACCAGCTACAACAACTGAGAGCACGACTGTTAGTACAGCTGAAACAACTACACCAGCTACAACAACTGAGAGCACGACTGTTAGTACAGCTGAAACAACTGCACCAGTCACAACAACTGTTAGTACAGCTGAAACGACTACACCAGCCACTTCAACTGAGAGCACAACTGTTAGTACAGCGGAAACAACAACACCAGCCACAACAACTGAGAGCACGACTGTTAGTACAGCTGAAACAACTACACCAGCTACAACAACTGAGAGCACGACTGTTAGTACACCTGAAACAACTGCACCAGTCACAACAACTGTTAGTACAGCTGAAACGACTACACCAGCCACTTCAACTGAGAGCACAACTGTTAGTACAGCGGAAACAACTACACCAGCTACAACAACTGAGAGCACGACTGTTAGTACAGCTGAAACAACTACTCCAGCCACAACAACTGAGAGCACAACTGTTAGTACAGCTGAAACAACAACACCAGCCACAACAACTGAGAGCACAACTGTTAGTACAGCTGAAACAACTACTCCAGCCACAACAACTGAGAGCACAACTGTTAGTACAGCTGAAACAACTACACCAGCCACAACAACTGAGAGCACAACTGTTAGTACAGCAGAAACAACAACACCAGCCACAACAACTGAGAGCACAACTGTTAGTACAGCTGAAACAACTGCACCAGTCACAACAACTGTTAGTACAGCTGAAACAACTGCACCAGTCACAACAACTGTTAGTACAGCTGAAATGACTACACCAGCCACTTCAACCGAGAGCACAACTGTTAGTACAGCGGAAACAATAACACCAGCCACAACAACTGAGAGCACAACTGTTAGTACAGCTGAAACAACAACACCAGCCACAACAACTGAGAGCACAACTGTTAGTACAGCTGAAACAACTACTCCAGCCACAACAACTGAGAGCACAACTGTTAGTACAGCTGAAACAACTACACCAGCCACAACAACTGAGAGCACAACTGTTAGTACAGCTGAAACAACTACACCAGCCACTTCAACTGAGAGCACAACTGTTAGTACAGCGGAAACAACTACTCCAGCCACAACAACTGAGAGCACAACTGTTAGTACAGCTGAAACAACTACACCAGCCACTACAACTGAGAGCACAACTGTTAGTACAGCGGAAACAACTACTCCAGCCACGACAACTGAGAGCACAACTGTTAGTACAGCTGAAACAACTACACCAGCCACTACAACTGAGAGCACAACTGTTAGTACAGCGGAAACAACTACTCCAGCCACGACAACTGAGAGCACAACTGTTAGTACAGCTGAAACAACTACACCAGCCACTACAACTGAGAGCACAACTGTTAGTACAGCTGAAACAACTACACCAGCTACAACAACTGAGAGCACGACTGTTAGTACAGCTGAAACAACTACACCAGGTACAACAAGTGAGAGCACGACTGTTAGTACAGCTGAAACAACTACACCAGCTACAACAACTGAGAGCACGACTGTTAGTACTGCTGAAACAACTACACCAGCTACAACAACTGAGAGCACGACTGTTAGTACAGCGGAAACAACAACACCAGCCACAACAACTGAGAGCACAACTGTTAGTACAGCTGAAACAACTGCACCAGTCACAACAACTGAGAGCACAACTGTTAGTACAGCGGAAACAACAACACCAGCCACAACAACTGAGAGCACTACTGTTAGTACAGCTGAAACAACTGCACCAGTCACAACAACTGTTAGTACAGCTGAAACAACTGCACCAGTCACAACAACTGTTAGTACAGCTGAAACAACTACACCAGCCACTTCAACCGAGAGCACAACTGTTAGTACAGCAGAAACAATAACACCAGCCACAACAACTGAGAGCACAACTGTTAGTACAGCTGAAACAACAACACCAGCCACAACAACTGAGAGCACAACTGTTAGTACAGCTGAAACAACTACTCCAGCCACGACAACTGAGAGCACAACTGTTAGTACAGCTGAAACAACTACACCAGCCACTACAACTGAGAGCACAACTGTTAGTACAGCTGAAACAACTACACCAGCTACAACAACTGAGAGCACGACTGTTAGTACAGCTGAAACAACTACACCAGGTACAAGTGAGAGCACGACTGTTAGTACAGCTGAAACAACTACACCAGCTACAACAACTGAGAGCACGACTGTTAGTACTGCTGAAACAACTACACCAGCTACAACAACTGAGAGCACGACTGTTAGTACAGCTGAAACAACTGCACCAGTCACAACAACTGTTAGTACAGCTGAAACGACTACACCAGCCACTTCAACTGAGAGCACAACTGTTAGTACAGCGGAAACAACTACACCAGCTACAACAACTGAGAGCACGACTGTTAGTACAGCTGAAACAACTACACCAGCCACTACAACTGAGAGCACAACTGTTAGTACAGCTGAAACAACTACACCAGCCACAACAACTGAGAGCACGACTGTTAGTACAGCTGAAACAACTGCACCAGTCAAAACAAATGTTAGTACAGCTGAAACGACTACACCAGCAACTTCAACTGAGAGCACAACTGTTAGTACAGCGGAAACAACAACATCAGCCACAACAACTGAGAGCACAACTGTAAGTACAGCTGAAACAACAACACCAGCCACAACAACTGAGAGCACAACTGTTAGTACAGCAGAAACAACAACACCAGCCACAACAACTGAGAGCACAACTGTTAGTACAGCTGAAACAACTGCACCAGTCACAACAACTGTTAGTACAGCTGAAACAACTGCACCAGTCACAACAACTGTTAGTACAGCTGAAATGACTACACCAGCCACTTCAACCGAGAGCACAACTGTTAGTACAGCGGAAACAATAACACCAGCCACAACACCTGAGAGCACAACTGTTAGTACAGCTGAAACAACAACACCAGCCACAACAACTGAGAGCACAACTGTTAGTACAGCTGAAACAACTACACCAGCTACAACAACTGAGAGCACGACTGTTAGTACAGCTGAAACAACTACACCATCTACAACAAGTGAGAGCACGACTGTTAGTACAGCTGAAACAACTACACCAGCTACAACAACTGAGAGCACGACTGTTAGTACAGCTGAAACAACTACACCAGCTACAACAACTGAGAGCACGACTGTTAGTACAGCTGAAACAACTGCACCAGTCACAACAACTGTTAGTACAGCTGAAACGACTACACCAGCTACAACAACTGAGAGCACGACTGTTAGTACAGCTGAAACAACTACACCAGCTACAACAAGTGAGAGCACGACTGTTAGTACAGCTGAAACAACTACACCAGCAACAACAACAGAGAGCACGACTGTTAGTACAGCTGAAACAACTACACCAGCTACAACAACTGAGAGCACGACTATTAGTACAGCTGAAACAACTGCACCAGTCACAACAACTGTTAGTACAGCTGAAACGACTACACCAGCCACTTCAACTGAGAGCACAACTGTTAGTACAGCGGAAACAACAACACCACCCACAACAACTGAGAGCACAACTGTTAGTACAGCTGAAACAACTACACCAGCTACAACAACTGAGAGCACGACTGTTAGTACAGCTGAAACAACTACACCAGCTACAACAACTGAGAGCACAACTGTTAGTACAGCTGAAACAACTACTCCAGCCACAACAACTGAGAGCACAACTGTTAGTACAGCTGAAACAACTACACCAGCCACAACAACTGAGAGCACAACTGTTAGTACAGCTGAAACAACTGCACCAGTCACAACAACTGTTAGTACAGCTGAAACGACTACACCAGCTACAACAACTGAGAGCACGACTGTTAGTACAGCTGAAACAACTACACCAGCTACAACAAGTGAGAGCACGACTGTTAGTACAGCTGAAACAACTACTCCAGCCACAACAACTGAGAGCACAACTGTTAGTACAGCTGAAACAACAACACCAGCCACAACAACTGAGAGCACTACTGTTAGTACAGCTGAAACAACTACACCAGCTACAACAAGTGAGAGCACAACTGTTAGTACAGCTGAAACAACTACTCCAGCCACAACAACTGAGAGCACAACTGTTAGTACAGCTGAAACAACAACACCAGCCACAACAACTGAGAGCACTACTGTTAGTACAGCTGAAACAACTACACCAGCCAAAACAACTGAGAGCACGACTGTTAGTACAGCTGAAACAACTACACCAGCTACAACAACTGAGAGCACGACTGTTAGTACAGCTGAAACAACTACACCAGCTACAACAACTGAGAGCACGACTGTTAGTACAGCTGAAACAACTACACCACCTACAACAACTGAGAGCACGACTGTTAGTACAGCTGAAACAACTACACCAGCTACAACAACTGAGAGCACGACTGTTAGTACAGCTGAAACAACTACACCAGCCACTACAACTGAGAGCACAACTGTAAGTACAGCTGAAACAACTACACCAGCCACAACAGCTGAGAGCACGACTGTTAGTACAGCTGAAACAACTGCACCAGTCACAACTGTTAGTACAGCTGAAACGACTACACCAGCCACTTCAACTGAGAGCACAACTGTAAGTACAGCTGAAACTACTACAACAGTCACTACAACTGAGAGCAAAACTGTTAGTACAGCTGAAACAACTACACCAGCCACAACAACTGAGAGCACAACTGTTAGTACAACTGAAACAACTACACTAGCCTCAAAAACTGAGAGCACAACTGTTAGTACAGCTGAAACAACTACACCAGCCACTACAACTGAGAGCACAACTGTTAGTACAGCTGAAACAACTACACCAGCCAAAACAACTGAGAGCACGACTGTTAGTATAGCTGAAACAACTGCACCAGTCACAACAACTGTTAGTACAGCTGAAACGACTACACCAGCCACTTCAACTGAGAGCACAACTGTTAGTACAGCTGAAACAACTACACCAGCCACAACAACTGAGAGCACAACTGTTAGTACAGCTGAGACAACTACACCAGCCACAACTACTGAGAGCACAACTGTTAGTACAACTCAAACAACTACACCAGTTACAACAACTGAGAGTACAACTATTATTACAACTGAAACAACTACACCATCCGCAACAACTGAGAGTACAACTGTCAGTACAACTGAGACAACTACACCAGCCACAACAACTGAGAGCACAACTGCTAGTACAGCTGAAACAACTACACCAGCCACAACAACTGAGAGCACAACTGTTACACTTCAATCAGCTACACCACCACCAACAACAACTCTTGCTGTAGTACAAATAATTCTGGAATTCCGCTCTGTAGATAAATTTACTGATGACCTCAGTGATTCAGTGTCTCGTGGTTTTGACAACAGGGCTCAGCTTGTTAAGCAATATGTGAGTGAAAAGCAACATACTCTGTTCACTATATAATCTTTGAGCGAATAAACAGCGAAAAAATTTAATAAACAAATTTAATTACAAACATTAGATGTTTATCATGCATTGCCTATTCATAAGTGTTTATTGTAACTTTTTGTTACAGCTTGAAGCCATCTACAATAAAACTCGGTCCTTCCTAAGAGTCTCCGTCCTATTATTCAGGTAAATACATTATATTGTAATGCTGTATATTTTATATACACTGCCTATGTGTGCTTATTTTATATGCAGTGCCAAGAGCATGCGATTAATACATCAGGTGGGGATATTAAGAAAGGTTTCCAAATGAAAGTGTATCTAAAAAATGTATTCCAGAAAGGGGTCAGTCATCACCGAAACAGGACTCACTTTCGACACTACACAAGATGTGCCATCAAATGAAGATATTGCCATTGCATTATTGAGTGACAGAAAAACCCTCGATGCCCTGAACATAACTTCTAATTCGGTGAAAGTTAATGATACAGGTAGGTCTGACAAACACATACAAGCTAAATATCTAAAGGATCTCTCTCTCTCTCTCTCTCTCTCTCTCTCTCTCATATATATATATATTAGTTTAGCTGAACTTTAAATTATTTGGAAATTAACAATGACTTGCACAAGTATTCTGAAAAAAAAACAATCTTTATACAATTTCTTTTCTTTTGTCAGTGCTGTCATGAGTTCTATATAAACTTTGAATTATTTTCTTGTATCAGAATACACAATGGTAACAACCTCTACTACTGAGCCAACAACAGAATACTCAACAGCCACAACAACTGAGAGCACGACTGTTAGTACAGCTGAAACAACTACACCAGCCACAACAACTGAGAGCACGACTGTTAGTACAGCTGAAACAACTGCACCAGTCACAACAACTGTTAGTACAGCTGAAACGACTACACCAGCCACTTCAACTGAGAGCACAACTGTTAGTACAGATGAAACAACTACTCCAGCCACAACGACTGAGAGCACAACTGTTAGTACATCTGAAACAACTACACCAGCCACAACAACTGAGAGCACAACTGTTAGTACAACTGAAACAACTACACCAGCCACAACAACTGAGAGCACGACAGTTAGTACAGCTGAAACAACTACACCAGCCACAACAACTGAGAGCACAACTGTTAGTACAGGCGAAACAACTACACCAGCCACAACAACTGAGAGCACGACTGTTAGTACAGCTGAAACAACTACACTAGCCACAACAACTGAGAACACGACTGTTAGTACAACTGAAACAACTACACCAGCCACAACAACTGAGAGCACGACTGTTAGTACAGCTGAAACAACTACACCAGCCACAACAACTGAGAGCACGACAGTTAGTACAGCTGAAACAACTACACCAGCCACAACAACTGAGAGCACGACCGTTAGTACAGCTGAAACAACTACACCAGCCACAACAACTGAGAGCACGACTGTTAGTACAGCTAAAACAACTGCACCAGCCACAACAACTGTTAGTACAGCTGAAACGACTACACCAGCCACTTCAACTGAGAGCACAACTGTTAGTACAGCGGAAACAACAACACGATTTACAACAACTGAGAGCACAACTGTTAGTAGAGCTGAAACAACAACACCAGCCACAACAACTGAGAGCACAACTGTTAGTACAGCTGAAACGACTACACCAGCCACAACAACTGAGAGCACAACTGTTAGTACAGCTGAAACAACTGCACCAGTCACAACAACTGTTATTACAGCTGAAACGACTACACCAGCCACTTCAACTGAGAGCACAACTGTTAGTACAGCGGAAACAACAACACCAGCCACAACAACTGAGAGCACAACTGTTAGTACAGCTGAAACAACAACACCAGCTACAACAACTGAGAGCACGACTGTTAGTACAGCTGAAACAACTGCACCAGTCACAACAACTGTTAGTACAGCTGAAACGACTACACCAGCCACTTCAACTGAGAGCACAACTGTTAGTACAGCGGAAACAATAACACCAGCCACAACAACTGAGGGCACAACTGTTAGTACAGCAGAAACAACAACACCAGCCACAACAACTGAGAGCACTACTGTTAGTACAGCTGAAACAACTGCACCAGTCACAACAACTGTTAGTAAAGCTGAAACGAGTACACCAACCACTTCAACTGAGAGCACAACTGTTAGTACAGCTGAAACAACAACACCAGCCACAACAACTGAGAGCACAACTGTTAGTACAGCTGAAACAACTACACCAGCAACAACAACTGAGAGCACGACTGTTAGTACAGCTGAAACAACTACACCATCCACTACAACTGAGAGCACAACTGTTAGTACAGCTGAAACAACTACACCAGCTACAACAACTGTTAGTACAGCTGAAACGACTACACCAGCCACTTCAACTGAGAGCACAACTGTTAGTACAGCGGACACAACAACACCAGCCACAACAACTGAGAGCACTACTGTTAGTACAGCTGAAACAACTACACCAGCAACAACAACTGAGCACACGACTGTTAGTACAGCTGAAACAACTACACTAGCCACTACAACTGAGAGCACAACTGTTAGTACAGCTGAAACAACAACACCAGCCACAACAACTGAGAGCACGACTGTTAGTGCAGCTGAAACAACAACACCAGCCACAACAACTAAGAGGACTACTGTTAGTAAAGCTGAAACAACTACACCAGCCACAACAACTGAGAGCACGACTGTTAGTACAGCTGAAACAACTACACCAGCCACTTCAACTGAGAGCACAACTGTTAGTACATCTGAAACAACAACACCAGCTACAACAACTGAGAGCACGACTGTTAGTACAGCTGAAACAACTACACCAGCTACAACAACTGTTAGTACAGCTGAAACGACTACACCAGCCACAACAACTGAGAGCACGACTGTTAGTACAGCTGAAACAACTACACCAGCCACAACAACTGTTAGTACAGCTGAAACGACTACACCAGCCACTTCAACTGAGAGCATAACTGTTAGTACAGCGGAAACAACAACACCAGCCACAACAACTGAGATCACAACTGTTAGTACAGCTGAAACAACTACACAAGCTACAACAACTGAGAGCACGACTGTTAGTACAGCTGAAACAACTACACCAGCCACTACAACTGAGAGCATGACTGTTAGTACAGCTGAAACAACAACACCAGCTACAACAACTGAGAGCACGACTGTTAGTGCAGCTGAAACAACTGCACCAGTCACAACAACTGTTAGCACAGCTGAAACGACTACACCAGCCACTTCAACTGAGAGCACAACTGTTAGTACAGCTGAAACAACAACACCAGCCACAACAACTGAGAGCACTACTGTTAGTACAGCTGAAACAACTACACCAGCCAAAACAACTGAGAGCACGACTGTTAGTACAGCTGAAACAACTACACCAGCCACTTCAACTCTGAGCACAACTGTTAGTACATCTGAAACAACAACACCAGCTACAACAACTGAGAGCACGACTGTTAGTACAGCTGAAACAACTACACCAGCTACAACAACTGTTAGTACAGCTGAAACGACTACACCAGCCACAACAACTGAGAGCACGACTGTTAGTACAGCTGAAACAACTACACCAGCCACAACAACTGTTAGTACAGCTGAAACGACTACACCAGCCACTTCAACTGAGAGCACAACTGTTAGTACAGCGGAAACAACAACACCAGCCACAACAACTGAGATCACAACTTTTAGTACAGCTGAAACAACTACACAAGCTACAACAACTGAGAGCACGACTGTTAGTACAGCTGAAACAACTACACCAGCCACTACAACTGAGAGCACGACTGTTAGTACAGCTGAAACAACAACACCAGCTACAACAACTGAGAGCACGACTGTTAGTGCAGCTGAAACAACTGCACCAGTCACAACAACTGTTAGCACAGCTGAAACGACTACACCAGCCACTTCAACTGAGAGCACAACTGTTAGTACAGCTGAAACAACAACACCAGCCACAACAACTGAGAGCGCAACTGTTAGTACAGCTGAAACAACAACACCAGCCACAACAACTGAGAGCACTACTGTTAGTACAGCTGAAACAACTACACCAGCCACAACAACTGAGAGCACGACTGTTAGTACAGCTGAAACAACTACACCAGCCACATCAACTGAGAGCACAACTGTTAGTACATCTGAAACAACAACACCAGCTACAACAACTGAGAGCACGACTGTTAGTACACCTGAAACAACTACACCAGCTACAACAACTGTTAGTACAACTGAAACGACTACACCAGCCACAACAACTGAGAGCACAACTGTTAGTACAGCGGAAACAACTACACAAGCTACAACAACTGAGAGCACGACTGTTAGTACAGCTGAAACAACTACACCAGCCACTACAACTGAGAGCATGACTGTTAGTACAGCTGAAACAACAACACCAGCTACAACAACTGAGAGCACGACTGTTAGTACAGCTGAAACAACTACACCAGCCACAACAACTGAGAGCACGACTGTTAGTACAGCTGAAACAACTACACCAGCCACTACAACTGAGAGCACAACTGTTAGTACAGCGGAAACAACAACACCAGCCACAACAACTGAGAGCACAACTGTTAGTACAGTTGAAACAACAACACCAGCTACAACAACTGAGAGCACGACTGTTAGTACAGCTGAAACAATTACACCAGCCACAACAACAGAGAGCACGACTGTTAGTACAGCTGAAACAACTACACAAGCCACAACAACTGAGAGCACGACTGTTAGTACAGAGGAAACAACTACACCAGCCACAACAACTGAGAGCACGACTGTTAGTACAGCTGAAACAACTGCACCAGTCACAACAACTGTTAGTACAGCTGAAACGACTACACCAGCCACTTCAACTGAGAGCACAACTGTTAGTACAGCGGAAACAACTACACCAGCCACTACAACTGAGAGCACAACTGTTAGTGCAGCTGAAACAACTACACCAGCCACAACAACTGAGAGCACGACTGTTAGTACAGCTGAAACAACTACACCAGCCACAACAACTGAGAGCACGACTGTTAGTACAGCTGAAACAACTGCACCAGTCACAACAACTGTTAGTACAGCTGAAACGACTACACCAGCCACTTCAACTGAGAGCACAACTGTTAGTACAGCGGAAACAACAACACCAGCCACAACAACTGAGGGCACAACTGTTAGTACAGCTGAAACAACAACACCAGCAACAACAACGGAGAGCACGACTGTTAGTACAGCTGAAACAACTACACCAGCCACAACAACTGAGAGCACGACTGTTAGTACAGCTGAAACAACTACACCAGCCACTACAACTGAGAGCACAACTGTTAGTACAGCAGAAACAACAACACCAGCCACAACAACTGAGAGCACAACTGTTAGTACAGTTGAAACAACAACACCAGCTACAACAACTGAGAGCACGACTGTTAGTACAGCTGAAACAACTGCACCAGTCACAACAACTGTTAGTACAGCTGAAACGACTACACCAGCCACTTCAACTGAGAGCACAACTGTTAGTACAGCGGAAACAACAACACCAGCCACAACAACTGAGAGCACAACTGTTAGTACAGCTGAAACAACAACACCAGCAACAACAACGGAGAGCACTACTGTTAGTACAGCTGAAACAACTGCACCAGACACAACAACTGTTAGTACAGCTGAAACAACTACACCAGCCACAACAACTGAGAGCACGACTGTTAGTACAGCTGAAACAACTACACCAGCCACAACAACTGAGAGCACGACTGTTAATACAGCTGAAACAACTGCACCAGCCACAACAACTGTTAGTACAGCTGAAACGACTACACCAGCCACTACAACTGAGAGCACAACTGTTAGTACAGTGGAAACAACAACACCAGCCACAACAACTGAGAGCACAACTGTTAGTACAGTTGAAACAACAACACCAGCTACAACAACTGAGAGCACGACTGTCAGTACAGCTGAAACAATTACACCAGCCACAACAACTGAGAGCACGACTGTTAGTACAGCTGAAACAACTACACTAGCCACAACAACTGTTAGTACAGCTGAAACAACTGCACCAGTCACAACAACTGTTAGTACAGCTGAAATGACTACACCAGCCACTTCAACCGAGAGCACAACTGTTAGTACAGCGGAAACAATAACACCAGCCACAACAACTGAGAGCACAACTGTTAGTACAGCTGAAACAACAACACCAGCCACAACAACTGAGAGCACAACTGTTAGTACAGCTGAAACAACTACACCAGCTACAACAACTGAGAGCACGACTGTTAGTACAGCTGAAACAACTACACCATCTACAACAAGTGAGAGCACGACTGTTAGTACAGCTGAAACAACTACACCAGCTACAACAACTGAGAGCACGACTGTTAGTACAGCTGAAACAACTACACCAGCTACAACAACTGAGAGCACGACTGTTAGTACAGCTGAAACAACTGCACCAGTCACAACAACTGTTAGTACAGCTGAAACGACTACACCAGCTACAACAACTGAGAGCACGACTGTTAGTACAGCTGAAACAACTACACCAGCTACAACAAGTGAGAGCACGACTGTTAGTACAGCTGAAACAACTACACCAGCAACAACAACAGAGAGCACGACTGTTAGTACAGCTGAAACAACTACACCAGCTACAACAACTGAGAGCACGACTATTAGTACAGCTGAAACAACTGCACCAGTCACAACAACTGTTAGTACAGCTGAAACGACTACACCAGCCACTTCAACTGAGAGCACAACTGTTAGTACAGCGGAAACAACAACACCACCCACAACAACTGAGAGCACAACTGTTAGTACAGCTGAAACAACTACACCAGCTACAACAACTGAGAGCACGACTGTTAGTACAGCTGAAACAACTACACCAGCTACAACAACTGAGAGCACAACTGTTAGTACAGCTGAAACAACTACTCCAGCCACAACAACTGAGAGCACAACTGTTAGTACAGCTGAAACAACTACACCAGCCACAACAACTGAGAGCACAACTGTTAGTACAGCTGAAACAACTGCACCAGTCACAACAACTGTTAGTACAGCTGAAACGACTACACCAGCTACAACAACTGAGAGCACGACTGTTAGTACAGCTGAAACAACTACACCAGCTACAACAACTGAGAGCACGACTGTTAGTACAGCTGAAACAACTACACCAGCTACAACAACTGAGAGCACGACTGTTAGTACAGCTGAAACAAGTGCACCAGTCACAACAACTGTTAGTACAGCTGAAACGACTACACCAGCCACTTCAACTGAGAGCACAACTGTTAGTACAGCGGAAACAACAACACCAGCCACAACAACTGAGAGCACGACTGTTAGTACAGCTGAAACAACTACACCAGCTACAACAACTGAGAGCACGACTGTTAGTACACCTGAAACAACTGCACCAGTCACAACAACTGTTAGTACAGCTGAAACGACTACACCAGCCACTTCAACTGAGAGCACAACTGTTAGTACAGCGGAAACAACTACACCAGCTACAACAACTGAGAGCACGACTGTTAGTACAGCTGAAACAACTACTCCAGCCACAACAACTGAGAGCACAACTGTTAGTACAGCTGAAACAACTACACCAGCCACAACAACTGAGAGCACGACTGTTAGTACAGCTGAAACAACTGCACCAGTCAAAACAACTGTTAGTACAGCTGAAACGACTACACCAGCCACTTCAACTGAGAGCACAACTGTTAGTACAGCGGAAACAACAACACCAGCCACAACAACTGAGAGCACAACTGTTAGTACAGCTGAAACAACTGCACCAGTCACAACAACTGTTAGTACAGCTGAAACAACTGCACCAGTCACAACAACTGTTAGTACAGCTGAAACAACTACACCAGCCACTTCAACCGAGAGCACAACTGTTAGTACAGCGGAAACAATAACACCAGCCACAACAACTGAGAGCACAACTGTTAGTACAGCTGAAACAACAACACCAGCCACAACAACTGAGAGCACAACTGTTAGTACAGCTGAAACAACTACTCCAGCCACGACAACTGAGAGCACAACTGTTAGTACAGCTGAAACAACTACACCAGCCACTACAACTGAGAGCACAACTGTTAGTACAGCTGAAACAACTACACCAGCTACAACAACTGAGAGCACGACTGTTAGTACAGCTGAAACAACTACACCAGCTACAACAAGTGAGAGCACGACTGTTAGTACAGCTGAAACAACTACACCAGCTACAACAACTGAGAGCACGACTGTTAGTACAGCTGAAACAACTACACCAGCTACAACAACTGAGAGCACGACTGTTAGTACAGCTGAAACAACTACACCAGCTACAACAACTGAGAGCACGACTGTTAGTACAGCTGAAACAACTACACTAGCCACAACAACTGTTAGTACAGCTGAAACGACTACACCAGCCACTTCAACTGAGAGCACAACTGTTAGTACAGCGGAAACAACAACACCAGCCCCAACAACTGAGAGCACGACTGTTAGTACAGCTGAAACAACTGCACCAGTCACAACAACTGTTAGTACAGCTGAAACAACTGCACCAGTCACAACAACTGTTAGTACAGCTGAAACGACTACACCAGCCACTTCGACTGAGAGCACAACTGTTAGTACAACGGAAACAACAACACCAGCCACAACAACTGAGAGCACTACTGTTAGTACAGCTGAAACAACTGCACCAGACACAACCACTATTAGTACAGCTGAAACGACTACACCAGCAACTTCAACTGAGAGCACAACTGTTAGTACAATGGAAACAACAACACCAACCACTTCAACTGAGAGCACAACTGTTAGTACAACGGAAACGACTACACCAGCCACTTCAACTGAGAGCACAACTGTTAGTACAACGGAAACAACAACACCAGCCACAACAACTGAGAGCACGACTGTTAGTACAGCTGAAACAATTACACCAGCCACAACAACTGAGAGCACGACTGTTAGTACAGCTGAAACAACTACACCAGCCACAACAACTGAGAGCACGACTGTTAGTACAGCTGAAACAATTACACCAGCCACAACAACTGAGAGCACGACTGTTAGTACAGCTGAAACAACTGCACCAGCCACAATAATTGTTAGTACAGCTGAAACGACTACACCAGCCGCAACAACTGAGAGCACGACTGTTAGTACAGCTGAAACAACTACACCAGCCACTACAACTGAGAGCACGACTGTTAGTACAGCTGAAACAACAGCACCAGCCACAACAACTGAGAGCACAACTGTTAGTACAGCAGAAACAACCACACCACCCACAATAATTGAGAGTACAACTGTTAGTACACCTGAGACAACTACACCAGCCACAACAACTGAGAGCACGACTGTTAGTACAGCTGAAACGACTACACCAGCCATAACAACTGAGAGCACGACTGTTAGTACAGCTGAAACAACTGTACCAGCCACAACAACTGTTAGTACAGCGGAAACTACTATACCAGCTACAACAACTGAGAGCATGACTGTTAGTACAGCTGAAACAACTACACCAGCCACAACAACTGAGAGCATGACTGTTAGTACAGCTGAAACAACTGCACCAGCCACAACAACTGTTAGTATAGCTGAAACGACTACACCAGCCACTTCAACTGAGAGCACAACTGTTAGTACAGCGGAAACAACAACACCAGCCACAACAACTGAGAACACAACTGTTAGTACAGCTGAAACAACAACACCAGCCACAACAACTGAGAGCACAACTGTTAGTACAGCTGAAACCACAACACCACCCACAATAATTGAGAGTACAACTGTTAGTACACCTGAGACAACTACAGCAGCCACAACAACTGAGAGCACAACTGTTAGTACAGCTGAAACAACTACAACAGCCACAACAACTGAGAGCCCGACTGTTAGTACAGCTGAAACTACTATACCAGCTACAACAACTGAGAGCACGACTGTTAGTACAGCTGAAACAACTACACCAGCCACTACTCTTAGTACAGCGGAAACAACACCAGCCACAACAACTGAGAGCACAACTGTTAGTACAGCTGAAACTACTATACCAGCTACAACAACTGAGAGCACGACTGTTAGTACAGCTGAAACAACTACACCAGCCACTACAACTGAGAGCACAACTGTTAGTAGAGCTGAAACATCAACACCAGCCACAACAACTGAGAGCACGACTGTTAGTACAGCTGAAACGACTACACCAGCCACAACAACTGAGAGCACGACTGTTAGTACAGCTGAAACAACTACACCAGCCTCTACAACTGAGAGCACGACTGTTAGTACAGCTGAAACAACTACTCCAGCCACAACAACTGAGAGCACAACTGTTAGTACAGCTGAAACAACAACAACACCAGCCACAACAACTGAGAGCACAACTGTTAGTACAGCTGAAACAACTGCACCAGTCACAACAACTGTTAGTACAGCTGAAACGACTACACCAGCCACTTCAACTGAGAGCACAACTGTTAGTACAGCTGAAACAACTACACCAGCTACAACAAGTGAGAGCACAACTGTTAGTACAGCTGAAACAACTACACCAGCTACAACAACTGAGAGCACGACTGTTAGTACAGCTGAAACAACTGCATCAGTCACAACAACTGTTAGTACAGCTGAAACGACTACAACAGCCACTTCAACTGAGAACACAACTGTTCGTACAGCGGAAACAACTACACCAGCCACTTCAACTGAGAGCACAACTGTTAGTACAGCTGAAACAACTACACCAGCCACAACAACTGAGAGCACGACTGTTAGTACAGCTGAAACGACTACACCAGCCGCAACAAATGAGAGCACGACTGTTAGTACAGCTGAAACAACTACACCAGCCACTACAACTGAGAGCACGACTGTTAGTACAGCTGAAACAACAGCACCAGCCACAACAACTGAGAGCACAACTGTTAGTACAGCAGAAACAACCACACCACCCACAATAATTGAGAGTACAACTGTTAGTACACCTGAGACAACTACACCAGCCACAACAACTGAGAGCACGACTGTTAGTACAGCTGAAACGACTACACCAGCCATAACAACTGAGAGCACGACTGTTAGTACAGCTGAAACAACTGTACCAGCCACAACAACTGTTAGTACAGCTGAAACGACTACACCAGCCACTTCAACTGAGAGCACAACTGTTAGTACAGCGGAAACAACAACACCAGCCACAACAACTGAGAGCACAACTGTTAGTACAGCTGAAACAACAACACCAGCCACAACAACTGAGAGCACAACTGTCAGTACAGATGAGACAACTACACCAGCTACAACAACTGAGAGCACAACTGTTAGTACAGCTGAAACAACTACACCAGCCACAACAACTGAGAGCACGACTGTTAGTACAGCTGAAACAACTACACCAGCCACAACAACTGAGAGCATGACTGTTAGTACAGCTGAAACAACTGCACCAGCCACAACAACTGTTAGTATAGCTGAAACGACTACACCAGCCACTTCAACTGAGAGCACAACTGTTAGTACAGCGGAAACAACAACACCAGCCACAACAACTGAGAACACAACTGTTAGTACAGCTGAAACAACAACACCAGCCACAACAACTGAGAGCAAAACTGTTAGTACAGCTGAAACCACAACACCACCCACAATAATTGAGAGTACAACTGTTAGTACACCTGAGACAACTACAGCAGCCACAACAACTGAGAGCACAACTGTTAGTACAGCTGAAACAACTACAACAGCCACAACAACTGAGAGCCCGACTGTTAGTACAGCTGAAACTACTATACCAGCTACAACAACTGAGAGCACGACTGTTAGTACAGCTGAAACAACTACACCAGCCACTACTCTTAGTACAGCGGAAACAACACCAGCCACAACAACTGAGAGCACAACTGTTAGTACAGCTGAAACCACAACACCACCCACAATAATTGAGAGTACAACTGTTAGTACACCTGAGACAACTACAGCAGCCACAACAACTGAGAGCACAACTGTTAGTACAGCTGAAACAACTACAACAGCCACAACAACTGAGAGCACGACTGTTAGTACAGCTGAAACGACTACACCAGCCGCAACAAATGAGAGCACGACTGTTAGTACAGCTGAAACAACTACACCAGCCACTACAACTGAGAGCACGACTGTTAGTACAGCTGAAACAACAGCACCAGCCACAACAACTGAGAGCACAACTGTTAGTACAGCAGAAACAACCACACCACCCACAATAATTGAGAGTACAACTGTTAGTACACCTGAGACAACTACACCAGCCACAACAACTGAGAGCACGACTGTTAGTACAGCTGAAACGACTACACCAGCCATAACAACTGAGAGCACGACTGTTAGTACAGCTGAAACAACTGTACCAGCCACAACAACTGTTAGTACAGCTGAAACGACTACACCAGCCACTTCAACTGAGAGCACAACTGTTAGTACAGCGGAAACAACAACACCAGCCACAACAACTGAGAGCACAACTGTTAGTACAGCTGAAACAACAACACCAGCCACAACAACTGAGAGCACAACTGTCAGTACAGATGAGACAACTACACCAGCTACAACAACTGAGAGCACAACTGTTAGTACAGCTGAAACTACTATACCAGCTACAACAACTGAGAGCACGACTGTTAGTACAGCTGAAACAACTACACCAGCCACTACTCTTAGTACAGCGGAAACAACACCAGCCACAACAACTGAGAGCACAACTGTTAGTACAGCTGAAACTACTATACCAGCTACAACAACTGAGAACACGACTGTTAGTACAGCTGAAACAACTACACCAGCCACTACAACTGAGAGCACAACTGTTAGTAGAGCTGAAACATCAACACCAGCCACAACAACTGAGAGCACGACTGTTAGTACAGCTGAAACGACTACACCAGCCACAACAACTGAGAGCACGACTGTTAGTACAGCTGAAACAACTACACCAGCCTCTACAACTGAGAGCACGACTGTTAGTACAGCTGAAACAACAGCACCAGCCACAACAACTGAGAGCACAACTGTTAGTACAGCAGAAACAACCACACCACCCACAATAATTGAGAGTACAACTGTTAGTACACCTGAGACAACTATACCAGCCACAACAACTGAGAGCACAACTGTTAGTACAGCTGAAACAACTACACCAGCCACAACAACTGAGAGCCCGACTGTTAGTACAGCTGAAACAACTACACCAGCCACAACAACTGTTAGTACAGCTGAAATGACACCTGCCACTTCAACTGAGAGCACAACTGTTAGTACAGCGGAAACAACAACACCAGCCACAACAACTGAGAGCACAACTGTTAGTACAGCGGAAACAACAACACCAGCAACAACAACTGAGAGCACAACTGTTCGTACAGCTGAAACAACAACACCAGCCACAACAACTGAGAGCACAACTCTTAGTACAGCAGAAACAACAACACCAGCCACAACAACTGAGAGCCCGACTGTTAGTACAGCTGAAACAAGTACACCAGCCACAACTGTTAGTACAGCTGAAACAACAACACCAGCCACAACAACTGAGAGCACAACTCTTAGAACAGCAGAAACAACAACACCAGCCACTTCAACTGAGAGCACAACTATTAGTACAGCGGAAACAACAACACCAGCCACAACAACTGAGAGCACAACTGTTAGTACAGCTGAAACTACTACACCAGCAACAACAACTGAGAGCACGACTGTTAGTACAGCTGAAACAACTACACCAGCCACTACAACTGAGAGCACAACTTTTAGTAGAGCTGAAACATCAACACCAGCCACAACAACTGAGAGCACGACTGTTAGTACAGCTGAAACAACAACACCAGCCACAACAGCTGAGAGCACAACTGTTAGTACAGCGGAAACAACAACACCAGCAACAACAACTGAGAGCACAACTGTTCGTACAGCTGAAACAACAACACCAGCCACAACAATTAAGAGCACAACTGTTAGTACAGCAGAAACAACAACACCACCCACAATAATTGAGAGTACAACTGTTAGTACAGCTGAGACAACTACACCAGCCACAACAACTGAGAGCACAACTGTAGGTACAGCTGAAACAACTACACCAGCCACAACAACTGAGAGCATGACTGTTAGTACAGCTGAAACAACTACACCAGCCACTACAACTGAGAGCACAACTTTTAGTACAGCTGAAACAACTACACCAGCCATAACAACTGAGAGCACAACTGTTAGTACAGCTGAAACAACTACACCAGCCTCAACAACTGAGAGCCCGACTGTTATTACAGCTGAAACAACTACACCATCCACAACAACTGAGAGCCTGACTGTTAGTACAGCTGAAACGACTACACCAGCCACAACAACTGAGAGAACGACTGTTAGTACAGCTGAAACAACTGCACCAGCCACAACTACTGAGAGCACAACTATTAGTACAGCTGAAACAACAACACCAGCCACAACAACTGAGAGCACAACTGTTAGTACAGCTGAAACAAATACACCAGCCACAACAACTGAGAGCACAACTGTTACACTTCAATCAGCTACACCACCACCAACAACAACTCTTGCTGTAGTACAAATAATTCTGGAATTCCGCTCTGTAGATGAATTTACTGATGACCTCAGAGATTCAGTGTCTCGTGCTTTTAACACGAGGGCTCAGCTTGTTCAGCAATATGTGAGTGAAAACCAACATACTCTGTTCACTGTATAATCCTTGAGCGAATAAACAGCAATTATTTTTAATTACAAACATTAGATGTTTATCATGCATTGCCTATTCATAAGTGTTTATTGTAACTCTCTGTATTTTGTTACAGCTTACAGCCATCTACAACAAATATCCCTCCTTCCTAAGAGTCTCCGTCCTACTATTCAGGTAAATACATTACATTGTAATTAAGGTTGTAATGGTATACCGGTATGGCGGTTTATCACGATATTGACATGTACGATTATCATATTGTGAACATTTGCTTTTCCATGGTACAGTGGAGAAAATGTCTGAGATAGAGGCTGCGAATTCAATCTCTATCCCCGCCGAAAAAAAGTTAAAATCTGCAGTGTGGGAATACTTGGGTATTGGAAAAACTAACACGGGGTTGTCCTTGAAGATAGATATGCAGTTGTGTCCAGAAATGTGGACGAAGAGTGGCTGCAAGAGGAAATACGTCGAGCATGTTCTCCCATATTCGCGAACACCATCCTTCCCTGCAGATAAAGTTCCATTTATAACTTAAGGCAGTATTTTTTCCGTTTTGCTGAGGTATTTACAATGTAATGCAGATGTCACGTAAAATGCGCGATTTGATAGATGGATGAATGCATCTAAAAGCTGTGCAATAAATAAAATCGCTATGAGTGTGTCGATTAATAGCGCAAAAAACTGCTATACTGTAAAAACCTATATTCTGCTTGTTCTGCGTGAAACTGTTTGTTTTTCCACTGACTTTTTATTTATTTATTTGTATTCAAGAATTGTTTTAATTTTAAATCCCCCATTGTGATTTCCAAAAACGAGCATCACTCTCACAGGAATGAGTTTCTTCTAAGAGTATTAAGTCAGCATTCGTTCTTCTATAGTATAAGAGTAAAGCCTTTCTTTTAGTGAGATCTCTCAAGCCACGAGTGTTTAACGAAATAATACTCAAAGAGGTAAACTCCAAGTCTTGCATTTACATAGGAGGAAAAATACAGAAAAAAAATACAGAAAGAAAAAAGACACATAGTAGGAAAGAGTATTACTTAATAAGATAATAAGAATACAACCCAGAACAATAACAAGAACAGAAGAACGTTTTTATGCTTACCGCTGTAAATGTGAACTAACAAAGAGGTAGTTAAAGCTAAAATACCTTACTTACAACATAGGCAAAAGTGCAACTGTATGGGAGGGAATAACTTACTTATGCTGTAGGAACCTCATGAGTGAAGTTTGATTGCAGGTGCTTCATGAATGTAGTCTGCGAATAAATGAATCTGTTCACACACAACTCGGGAGTTAAATTTTAACACTGTTGCTCCTCGAAGACTGGTACATCTCAGGGGTTAAGATCAAGTTTTTTCCCAGCAACAAAAGCATGGGGACCCTTCTATGAGATGACCTTTCCATCCTCACGAGCCTTCTTGACAAGCGGCCATAATGCATCAACATCCTGCTTTATCAACTCCTCCTTGATGCGAAGCTTGTTTTCCCTTAGAAAGCGAGAGTCTTTTGCAGCCCGCCACACCATGGGCCCTATCTTGCACTCAGCGCACGATCTGAAACGCAAGTGTCAAAGCAAGTAACTTTGTGGGCGGATCCCGGCGCTGTTGCTATTTTCCCGGCGGGATAAATGCCTCTTGCGCCTGGCGCAAATCTAAAAGGGGTTGGTCTGAAGTAGCGTCATTATTCATAGGTGTGGTTTGGGCGTTACGTGAAATAAACCAATCAGAGCGTCATATCACATTCCCTTTAAGAGCATGATGAACGAGGTGCGCTTGTTCCATGGCGCAATACTATTATAACGGCGCATTTAGGCTACCAGGCGCGCTTCAGAATCGGTTCACAGCCGAGGAGATCGATGTTCTCGTCAGGGCCGTAAAAGAAAGAGAAGTGGCATTGGAGATGGGACAAACCCACCCAAATTAGCTTCGGTTATACATGCATATAATAATTTGGGTAAATATGTAGGCCTAAGCTTTATGCCTATTTTTCCGATCGTCATGGACACAACATATTAATACTGTGAAGCTGCTTTGATACAATCTCTATTGTGAAAAGCACTATATAAATATACTTGACTTGACTGGACAACAATGATTTCCCTCGTGTTTTAATATTTTTCCTTATAATAATGTATCATTTGCAAAAAGGAAAATGCATCTGTGTAGATGAGAGAATCATCTACAGTGTATGCGCGTTGTTCACACTCTGTATTATGACAAAGCATGCGCGCTTAAAATTGCATCTGAATGTACGCGCAACGCGCCAATGACTTTAGACTAGGTTTTTTCTGGTCAGTGGCGCAATTGTTTTCTGGAACTGCAAAATAGCATGAGGGAAAGTTTGCGCCGGAACACGCCTCCTCTTTGTGCTGAACCGCCCCGGGGAGCGCAAGTGTATTTCTTAGTTAACCGACGTGTGTCTGTGGAGGGAAAAGTCCACTTTGCGCGGGTGCAAAATAGGAATGATACATGCGTCGGTGTACAAAGTCAATTGCGCTGAGTGCAAGATAGGGCCCCATGTCTCTGTAGGTTCGCATGGTAAAACACATGATGATGTTACGATGTGCTCCATCGGATCTCCTTTGCCCCAGGCGGTGTACAACATCAATTACATCATCCAATTTGTTTTGGATACTAGGGATCATCTTTCTTAGGATGTCGATCGTCACGTTTCTCGCATCTTCGCCATCGCGTTCTGGGACCCCTTGTAGCTTGAGATTCCATCTCCGCAAGTACCGTTGCATTTTCAGGTTCTCCAGGTTTTCTTTTAGACATAAGTTTTCAGCTCGCAGATCCCTATTCTTCTTTTCAAGTTGAACGATGTTGACATCGTGCCTCTTGACTTCTTCACTAATATGGGAAACCTTTTCAGACAGTTTGTTGAGTTTTTCGCACAAAACGCTAACCTTGCCGTGCGTTTCATCCACTAGCAGTTAGCTTCTGAATCGCGTCAAGAAGTGTAGACAAAGAAACTTTGTTCGTGCCTTTTGCACTCGCTAGATTCTTGGATGGAGTAGAGAAAACAGGCCTTGCAAAAACCTCTTCATTGGCAATATTCATTTCATCTCAATATTAATATTCTCCAGATCGGCCGACTCCATGCAGCTCTCTTCCACAACGTGTCCAGCTAATATAACGGTGTCTTGAAGGGTGTGATGAATCAGAGTCGTTCGGATCCATTTGGAGTATGTTTAATAGAGAATGGTCAGGCAGGCAAAAATACAGAGAAGAACAACAGGAATGTCAGAGGAAATCCAGAATCATAAACAATACCAGGCAGAGGTCGGGGCAGGCAGCAGACAAAAGCACGAGAAACGGTAACAGGCAAGGATTGGTAAACAGGGATGCAATCGGGGTAGAATAAACGCTCGGAAATGTCAGCCGGGGCAAAACAAGACTTTGTGATGAGTAGAAGTTCAGAGACAGTTTATATAGAGGGGAGAAGTGTATGCACCTGTGCAGGTGATTAGACCTAGGTATGGGGCTGATGGGAAATGAAGTTCAATACTCTGGTTACGGTGTCCTTCGGTGAACGGAGGGTGCCACAGAGGTGCGATCTATGACAAAGGGACTGATTCTTCATTTTTTTGCCCATTATATCAAGTCAAAAGTTAGGTATTGCCAAAAAATATAGAAAGAAAAGAAACAAATGATCACAATCTGATCTTTACATACTCAAATCACATCTTGTTAGCTCTAAACTCCTCAAACTACTAAGACACTTTAAGTAACGTGACCATTCACACAGCTGCCATCTTGGCTCCTCTTTTTTCCACTGACTAGAGAGCCCAGCGAACTGTGTACGTCGCCATATGTCTTAGCTTTCCCAGAAACGCTTGCTCCAACTTCAAGCATTACAATTAACAATGGCGGACTACATCGTCTTTCTGCAAATGTTTCTCCTAGCTTTGCGATCCTATTGGGATCAGAAGAAGACGTTTAGAACACATTTGTGTTTTTAGCAATGCGGTCACAACCTTTCCTGTCGTGTTGTTGGTCACAATAACCCCACCCCTAGCCCCCGACGTAAGCATGACATGGTAAAAGAAAGGTTCTAGTCCAGCAAAGAGTTGGTCACGCTTTAGAAACCAATTTTCCTGGCCGAGAACCGGTTCTTTGGCTGTCGAAACACAAAGACAACATTGTATAACAAAAATAAAAATAAAGTTGATTTAAACATTATTTAAGAAATAATATAGTTTTTTTGTCTGGTATTTAAAGTAAACCTCTGTTGTGCAGAGTCAGACAAACAATAATATATTTGTATTAAATCATAGAATCCAGACAAATTATATCAGACAACCCAGAACTTCTGAGGAAATAAAATACATTTCATAAGACTCTATTATCTTATAATTAACAATTCAATTGATTAGACATGTTTTTTTCAAAAGGGAGACATGCCGTTTTATTTTTTATTTCTTATTTTTTCAAAAGGTAGACTCATACTTCCATAAAAAGTAATTTTTTCATTAAAAAAAGTTGTAATAAACCATATGTTCAACCAAAAAACCCTATCTGTTTTCATTCATTTAATAGTAGTCATTGTAGCTGATGATTGTTTACCGTATACAGTGAAACTGAACAACCGTGATATTTTCTGAGACGATTATCATACTGTAAAAAACTCATACCATTACAACCCTAATTGTAATGCTGCATATTTTATATATACTGCCTATGTGTGCTCATTTTATATGCAGTGCCAAGAGCATGTGATTAATACATCAGGTGGGGATATTAAGAAAGGTTTTCAAATGACAGTGTTTCTAAAAAAATTTATTCCAGCAAGGGGTCAGTCATCACCAAAACAGGACTCACTTTCAATACTACACAAGATGTGCCATCAAATGAAGATATTGCCTATACATTATTGAGTGACACAGAAACACTCGATGCCCTGAACATAACTTCTTATTCGGTGAAAGTTAATGATATAGGTAGGTCTGACATCTCTGTCTCTCTCTCTCTCTCTCTCTCTCTCTCTCTCTCTCTCTCTCTCTCTCTCTCTCTCTCTCTCTCTCTCTCTCTCTCTCTCTCTCATATATATATATATATATATATATATATATATATAAAGCTATGTTTAGTTTAACTTAAAATTATTTGGAAATGAATAATGACTTACTCAAGTATTCTGAAAAAAAACAATCTTCATACAATTTATTTTCTTTTGTCAGTGCTGTCACGAGTTCCATCTAAACTGTTGATTATTTTCTTGTATCAGTATTTCCAACAGTAACGACCTCTACTACTGAGCCAACAACAGAATACTCAACAGCCACAACAACTATTGGTGTATCATCCACCACTAGTGCAGCAGATACTACAGCAGAATCACAAACAACATTGACTACTGAATTTAAGAGCACAACTGTTAGTACAGCTGAAACAACAACACCAGCCACAACAACTGAGATCACAACTTTTAGTACAACTGAAACAACTACACCAACAGAATCATCATTAGCCACAACAACTCCTACTGAAACATCCACCACTAGTGTAACAGAAACATCTACAACAATAAAATCCTCTACAATTACATCAACTTTTGCTGAAAGCTCCACCATTTCCACCAGCAGTGGAGCAGTTACCACAACAGTGCAACCAACAGCGACTCTCTCCTCAACAACCTTTAAAAATACAACTCTTAGTACAGCCGAAATGTCTACAAGACCAACAACAGCATTCTCAGCACTCATAACAAATATCACAAGTACAGCAAGACCAAAAACAACAACTTCTGTTTTGACTTCATTGACTCCCTCTTCAACTATCTTTAACACTACGACTGGTAGTACAACTAGAACATCAACAAAATCATTTGCCTCAATCACTAATACAACCAATGTCTCAACCATTAATAGCACTGCCTCAACCACTAACACAACAACAACAACAAGACCATTGACATCTTCCATAACTAAAGTGGTTACACTTACAACTTCAACATTCATACCCGTGTATATAACAGATCTGGTTTTCCGCTCTTTGGACACATTTACTCTTGAACTCAACGATTCAAACTCTCAGGTCTTCAAGAGAAGAGCTGATCTTGTCAGGACACAGGTGAGTTAAAATTAACATAAAAAATAGATAGGCTAATATCTTGACTGTACAAGAACAGACAACAGATATTTTAGACCAAATCCATGCGTTTTTTAGGGTATTATTATTGTTTAAATTGATTAGTTTACCATAGATAAATGACATGCTTTTTTATTTATAATATGCCTCTGGAAATCAACAGTTATCATAAACTGTTGTTTCACAAACAAAAGCACAAAAAGTTAATTCTGATTGTGGTTCTGACTGCCTGTATGTTACAGCTTGAACCGATCTACAGCAAAAAATTTCCTTCCTTCATCAAAGTGATTGTCATAAGTTTCAGGTAAAAATGAAATATTGCAACGCTGCTTTTTATGTGCGGTGGTGTTTTTGAAAAAAATAAAACAAGAGAATGCAGTATACAGTACTTATATAATGGTAATTTGGTCAAATTAAGGAATCCTACCGTATATGACATTCTTCTATACTGTATATTCCAGACAAGGGTCAATCATCACAACAACACAACTGCTTTTCAACTCCACGGTAACGGTCCCATCAGTTCAAGAAGTTTCAGACACCCTTATGACAGCAGTGGTAGGAGGAAGTGTCAGTCCACTGAACATAATTGCTGGATCAATTTCAGTCAATGGTTCAGGTAAGTTTCCATTTTAAAACATATCTTGCACATTTGGAAGGCCTCTTGCACTTTTGCTCCATAGAATAGTCTTACGGATATAAGAATAGGAAACCATTTGGACTGGAATGGAATAAAAAAAGGTCCTAAGATCTTATATTCTGTTTATCTAATTTGTTCATCTTTCTCTTACAGTTATTGCTACGACTGTAGCTGCTTCAACTACAGTTTCAAGTGGTTTAAAGATTGAAACCAGTCTGCTCCGAACAACATGGCTCATTATTATGGCAAAAATATTAAGGCTTTTTCTATAGATCCTTTAACAGTGAATAAACTAAGGATGTGATTTCAGCAACGCATGCTTTAACGAATTTGTTAGAGCATGCTTTGTATGTTTATTATGCATTATTTACTGATAATAATAAATGGTATATGATTTATATAAATTCCATTGATTTTCAAGGGCACAATTTGTAAAGAGAAAAATTATTATATATATTAATCAGAGGCTGTTGAAATCAATCCTATTTTGATATTTTTCCTGACAGTATTTTCATATGTAAGGCTTTTGTTCAGCTCACTGCAGGTTAAAGACTCAGTATAGTTATCTTTAGTCTAGTATATGACATTGCAAGATCTTATTATTTCTTTTAATAATCAAACAAACATATTTATTGAGGTCATATCATCCAAAATTGTTTGATTTGAAACGAGAAAGAGACAATCAAGAGATCAGAAAAAATATGAAACACATTTTTTATGTATTTGTTTACATCTAAATAAATGCATGTGTATATATCCACAATGAACTTAGAATATATGTTTATTTAAAAAATTATGAAAATTATGTATATTTATGTATAAAATTATGCGTACATATTTATTTCAAATGTACAAGGTTTAACGTTAATTTAAATAAAGTCTTGATGCAACTTTAACCTGTGCACAATTTCTTCCATTTCAAACGGAATCTCTCAGGGCTCTTTATAGCTCGATTGAAAATAATTAAAAACTACAAATTAAGGACTATGTGAAGATTTTAGGCATTAATGAGGCCTGTTTTTTTTTTGTTTTTCTTTATAGCAACATGACAAGTACTTAATATATATTTGGTATTAATGAGTTATTGATTAAAGGATTTTTTAACTTAAAGGTTGTATCAGTCATTTCAGGCCCAAAAAAGGCCAAAACATAAATTATCATATTCATCTAATCTTTCCTAACGATCCGCTAGCTGCCCGCCCGATAAGCATGCCGTCAAAAAAACGCTTCTCTGTTTGCAGCCTAGGCTCTGAAATCTACACACAAAAACAAATGGGTACACCACCACTCAAAACCAAAATAAACAGTGTTTCAACCAATCACCAACAGGGGCGGGTGTTGTGAGGTTTTGAGCTCGTGCACGGCTGGACGCGAAGTCGGAGCAACACGGGCAGTTAGCGGATCGTTAGGAAAGATAAGATGAATGTGATAATTTATGTTTCGGCCTTTTTTGGGCCTGAAATCACTGATACAACCTTTAAAACACCTCTGACAGCTGAGTGGTCCACATGATATTATGTTCCTTACTTTACTTAACAATAGCCACTTAAACCACCTTGCAAGCAATTTTATTGATTTATATTTTTATAGAAATTGTATAGCCAGAGTGGGTAAATGACTGGGAAAAGTAATAAAAAAAAAAAAAAAATGTATTTAAACAAAACCAAACACTGTCTTTAAAAAGTGTTTTTGGCATATATTTTTGTCACCCACTTTATTCAGGTAGCTATACCACTTGCAAACTATAAAAAGCATTATAAAAAGTATGGTGTACACTCACAAATATGCTCATATGATCCATTTTCATCATCAACAACAACAACAAACTAATTAAGAGAAGCAGGTCCACATCCTGCCAAATTTAAAGCGGCACTCAGTAAAATTAAAGTCCCCATGAATTCAAAATTGACCATACTTACTTTGTTTGCCTAAATTGATCGTTTTGTGGTGAACAATTCATCCGTGCAAGTCAATCCACACAAAAACATTTTTTGGCTTCGTAATCTTTAATCAAAGTCTGAAAATGCCCCTCCCCTCTGCCTTGGCAACGCAGTCTCACACCCAAGGCGTCATCTAACTGACGCTATGGACCATTTTTGACCATGCGTCAATAAGCCGACGCACATGGCACCCCTTAAGCGTCAATATGAGACGCGCCTCCTAGTGGTCTAATCCTAACCCTACCCCAGACCTAAACCTACCCATAACGGAAGCGTCATCTAACTGACGCTAAAGGGTGCGCGGCATTTGATGACGCCCGAGGATGAGCGTCTCATATTGAAGTTTGTGGGGGGGTGTGTGCGTCGGCATGTTGACGCATGGTCAGAAGCGTCAGTAAGATGACGCCTTGGGTGTGAGACTGTGTTGGCCTTGGAGGACCTTCCCTGATGACGTAGGTTTGACGGTGTTGGTGTCTGCTTAACATCCATAACCACGCCCCTCCAACTGACAGTAGACAGGCTACTAGAAACACCTACTTTTCTAGATCCAATCAGGTGCTAGTTGGAAAAAAAAGCCACGCCCACTATTTTGCCTCATTTAGTATTCCTTTTCTCTCGGAAATACGTCACAACACTGGAGAAAAGTCGGTTGCAACTTCCGGTTCACGGGGACTTAAAATGCTTGTAGTTTTTTTGTGTTTTTTTATCTCAGGTCTAATCTACATTCGTGCATGTCATATTATACTTATTGGGGTGTTTATGTAGTACTATCAAGCTTAACATCAAACACTGTATTGTAGTGACTTATTTTTGTATACTTCCTCTAGGTATTATCATACTGTGAGTTGACCTTTTCATAGGCAGGACTTGGCTTGGTTGCATTGAACCACTGACTTGACCAGTCTTGCTTGATTTTTTGCATTACAGACTTGACACCTAAGGATTTGTGACTTGTTTGTTATTAGTGATATGCAAATTACTCTTAGCTATGGTAAATAAATGCTAAAGTAGTTTAGATGTAACAAAATTTGCAATCTAATAAGTTTGTAATCTGAAGATCTTTTAATTGCCAGTAAACTTGTTTCTCAACAGAGATTAGCACTTATTTTACTTTATTTATCTATGTTACATTTGCAGTATAACTGGTAACCTGCTCTTATACAAAAGGTGATGTTTTTATAAGTAGATATTAACAATTCATAGACCCACGCGCATTCTGCGATGACTGGATATTTTATGTTCTCTATGTCTCTTTGTTGTTTGTTTTCATTCATTCATTTGAATCCAGACAGAAGAATCATCTTACATAACAGTTTTGCTCTTTTTAAACTTTATGTACGTCATAATATTGTGTGTTTAGGAAAAGACTGAAATAAAGACTAACTATGACTTTAAGTAGGCTTACATTAATCTTTAAGGCTTTAAGAGGTCTTTCACATGTTCAAATTACAAAGCTTTTCTTTCATGATCAGTTTTATTTTTGAAACGAGTGAGTTTTGGGTCACTGCCTGAGGAATACTTCCACCTTCACACCCTCTATCTTCTTTATAAAATGATTCACACAATAAAACGCCCATTTTCAGAATGTCAGCATGAAAGGAATGTCACATGGTCACATTCTTTGCTTTTGAATGACATTGCACAACCTACAATTTTCACACCAAACAATTATAGGATCCTTTCATCTCTATCAGTCCTTCCAGAAAAATCTGATTTTATTTTGTGATAGTTGCGTGCAAAAATCCTTGATTATGTGCCACGATTTCTTAAAAGATGCGATGGAATATGCGGGATATTTATGCAATTTTATGCAATGAAATTGCGGGAACTTGCAAAAGCTGATTAAAATAGTGATTCCCCAACACCCTGTACTCTAGGCTACTTTAATGTAAAGAGTAATTTCTTATTACTTCCTAAGTAAGCATACTACATCACAGAAAGTGCTGGGAATAGCCTATTTAAGTTCTCATCTTGTTTTATTTAATAAACACATGGCTCAAACTTACAAAACACTGATGAGTCAAACAAGTTCTGTAGCTTTACAAAAGGAATATGCTACAACTTCTGAAAAAAAATTAAAAAATGTGTGCTTCCTGTTTTACAGTTCTGTTAAAACAAGTGCTTCCAATGCACAAAGTGCAATCCTTACTTTAACGCAAACTTACATCATGTTACACACTGGGAAACTGCTTTACGCAGTCTTTTGCACTTATTTTTGTTGGCAGATGAGACTGATTTGCGAGCTTCATCATCGCAGGGTTTGCACATAGACAGTAAAAGAAATGGACAGAGCGACCCCATAGACTTCAACGGAGAAAAGTGAAGTCAATTAGAAGCACTCACTTCCTGATAGCCAAGCGTACTGCGCAGGCTCACACTGAGCTTGACGACGTAGATGTGACGTAAGCAACCCGTCTGACAGTGGTATGTCTTCTACTAGCTGTGCCAAGAGAAATCTGAATTCCTCAAAACGTTGTTGAAAATGTTTTGTCCCGTTGCTTTTATGGACTCTATGGGCTTCTCCCTTGACTCGTTAGCCTATTTTTACAAAAACTGCTTCTACGAGGCCATAACGTAAGATACAATGGAGCCTTTTATACATTGTCATGTTTCTTTAGAAATAAACAATGGACAAATGGAGTCTTTAAACGACTCAGATATAAAGTTATTCACTGTCAAAGTGATGCAAAAATGAATGGGAGTCAATGGAATGCTAACAGCAGGTGAAGGCTTGTTAGCCTATGGCGGCCCCTGTTGGAGAATTTCATGTCTCTTACATGAGCCCAGCTGCTGTAATGCCCAGAAATTAGGCCAAAGGGTAAGGGTATGTGAGGACAGCAAGTGGAAAAATACCCCAAAACCATGTGACAGCAATGGAAAAGTACCCAAAGACTATGTATGAAGTCATTTTTTTAAAAGAATTGCACACTGACCATTGTAAGATCAGATGGTCAGCTGGCATCTCACTTTGTTGAACTGCTCAATAAAGTTAATTCTCCTGAGACCTGGAACTTCGACTCTGAAAGATTTTTGAGACCTGAACCTGATTTGAAGACTTAGAATTTGCCACGACATAATTGGCGGAGCCAGCCAGGAGTGGAGAAGGGGTCGAGGAACAGCCACGGTGGGCACGCTGGCAGAAGCCTCACAAAACAAAAGGCGCCAATAAAAATAAGGTAGGCAGCTTTTTGCTTATATATTTGCTTTGTGAGGCTCCTGGTAAGTGCCTAGGTGGTAACAATCTTAAATAAAAGACCACACCGAAAAGAACCTAAAATTGATAGAGAATGAAAAGGAGGGTAATTTTCAGGTCCTAGGGAGAAGCGCATGCGTAGTATAGTATTTTGACGTAAGAAGTACGTCTGGCGTAAGAAGTACGCCATAAGTGCAAGAAGTGCACCAATTAATTGTTTGTTTGTCTTTATTAAGGGTGATCTGCAAGGAGTGCAGTGCGGGTAGAGAGAGTATTAATTAAATATATACATGCAAAGAGTGCATTAATTCAAGAAAGGATTATTGATAAAGTTTTATTATAGAAGAGAGAATAAAATAATAAGAAGTTTGAAGTAGAGTGATCAGAAAATATAAGATTGCTATTATATCTCAGAAAAGTCATAATCTAAAAAAAAAAATCCAGAAATCACAATGTATGATTTTTTAACTCTTTATTTGTAATATACAGCTGCAAATAAGTATTTGAACACCTGTCTATCAGCTAGAATTCTGACCCTCAAAGACCTGTTTGTCTGCCTTTAGAATGTCCACCTCCACTCCATTTATTATCCTAAATTAGATGCACCTGTTTGAGGTCGTTAGCTGCATAAAGACCCCTGTCCACTCCATACAATCAGTAAGAATCCAACTACTAACATGGCCAAGACCAAGGAGCTGTCCAAAGACACTAGAGACAAAATTGTACACCTCCACAAGGCTGGAAAGGGCTACGGGGAAATTGCCAAGCCGCTTGGTGAAAAAAGGTCCACTGTTGGAGCAATCAGTAGAAAATGGATGAAGCTAAACATGACTGTCAATCTCCCTCGGACTGGGGCTCCATGCAAGATCTCACCTCGTGGGGTCTCAATGATCCTAAGAAAGGTGAGAAATCAGCCCAGAACTACACGGGAGGAGCTGGTCAATGACCTGAAAAGAGCTGGGACCACCGTTTCCAAGGTTACTGTTGGTAATACACTAAGACGTCATGGTTTGAAATCATGCATGGCACGGAAGGTTCCCCTGCTTAAACCAGCACATGTCAAGGCCCGTCTTAAGTTTGCCAATGACCATTTGGATGAGCCAGAGGAGTCATGGGAGAAAGTCATGTGGTCAGATGAGACCAAAATAGAACTTTTTGGTCCTAATTCCACTAACCGTGTTTGGAGGAAGAAGAATGATGAGTACCATCCCAAGAACACTATCCCTACTGTGAAGCATGGGGGGTGGTAGCATCAAGCTTTGGGGGTGTTTTTTCTGCACATGGGACAGGGCGACTGCACTATATTAAGGAGAGGATGACCGGGGCCATGTATTGTGAGATTTTGGGGAACAACCTTCTTCCCTCAGTTAGAGCATTGAAGATGGGTCAAGGCTGGGTCTTCCAACATGACAATGACCCGAAGCACACAGCCAGGATAACCAAGGAGTGGCTCTGTAAGAAGCATATCAAGGTTCTGGCGTGGCCTAGCCAGTCTCCAGACCAAAACCCAATAGAGAATCTTTGGAGGGAGCTCAAACTCTGTGTTTCTCAGCGACAGCCCAGAAACCTGACTGATCTAGAGAAGATCTGTGTGGAGGAGTGGGCCAAAATCCCTCCTGGAGTGTGTGCAAACCTGGTGAAAAACTACAGGAAACGTTTGAAACTACTGTACCAAATATTAACATTGATTTTCTCAGGTGTTCAAATACTTATTTGCAGCTCTATCTTACAAATAAATAGTTAAAAAATCATACATTGTGATTTCTGGATTTTTTTTTTTAGATTATGTCTCTCACAGTGGACATGCACCTACGATGACAATTTCAGACCCCTCCATGATTTCTAAGTGGGAGAACTTGCAAAATAGCAGGGTGTTCAAATACTTATTTTCTTCACTGTATACTGTATATACATTTTACAGTAATGAGAGTCATTGATTTAATCCTAAAATGCTTGAGAGAGTAGGGATAAATATAGCGAGAGATAAAAATACTATATATGTGACTGAAGATAAGGCAACTCAGACACAGTGATAGGCTGACATTTTCTGCATTCTGCAAAGAAGAAAGATGCTTGCTCTTTTCTGCAAAGAAGAACTTGCTTCATTAAAACTGCATGGGGAAACTGCTGTTATCAACCAGATGAGACTTTTGAAATTAAGGGACAATTGAAAGAGATGGTTGAAGAATTTATAAAGTATGAACTTGATTCATGCGGATCTCTGAGTGTTCAATTTCCAGATGACACCAGCCAGCTTTTGGGACGCCTGCCTCAACATAAACAACAGCAACTGGACTGTGCAACAAGTGAGAGAAACATAAGGACATGGCTGCAGAGAGAGGAGGAGGCGTTTGGTTGGTGGGCCTTCATCCTCCCTGAAAATATGAAGTTGAAACTTCTGAGGAGCTGGTATGGATAAAGCAGAAACAACCATGAAAACCATCCTGCCATTATGCAAATTTGCCTCCTCCGTTGCTTGGCCAAAAGCCAGTCTGAGGAGAGACAGAGAGACAACAGCACCAGTCAAACCACTATACCCGAACATGCCAGCAGACCCTTGAATAAGGACTGACAGATCAAATGCATCAGATGAGGAGGGACACACTCAGACAGCAGCCCAACCAGTTTAACCTCAACAAGTTCAACTGATCCAAGCAGAAGGACTTCATCCTTTCCTGAGCGGGCACAGGCGATACGTCTTCAATGATCACTACAGAGACCGCTTCAAATTTCATTGATTGGCCATATTAATGCTATTTTGATTATTCACTGGTCCAGCAGCAGTTCTCTATGTTCTGATAGGCTAACACTCTATTTGCTTCCTTTCAATAGACATCAGTCCAGCTGTAAGTAAAATAATATGCATGTAAAATAATAATAATAATTAAAAGGAAAGTAGTTGAGTGTTTGCATGACTCAATAATTGACTAAAACTGAGACTGGACTTAGCAGAGTGAGGGAATATTGCATTAACCAAAGTTAATAATAATAATAATTTTAATAAGAGTAAATGCATACTTAGATCATTCATGATTTTGTTCATTAAACAGAGAATGTTTGGGCTCTGCTTTCAAGGTAGAGCTGATATAAGCTTGAGTGATTCTGAGCTCTCTATTAAAAAAGGGGGGACATAATGTGTTCAACAACAAACATGTGGATGATAGAGTTATGGTGCTGGTCACTCTATCTTGGTCAATAGTTCATTTTTGGTTTAGAAATAAAATAGTTACTACACAAATTACAAGCATGTGATATCACAAATTTTGTCATTACCTGGGATTGCACGATGTTGATAGTGGGTCATGAATTCAAGATTATGATGAGATCTAAAGTAATTTAAAAGATTATGAGGAGAAATTAAATTAATAGATGAATGACACATCAGATTAGAGAAATTATAATGGTTCTTTCAAACAGCAGCATGTCCAGACCTACCAGATAATTTGTTATATTATGTATTAAAAATGTGGGGTTTATGACAGCGGTGTTTAACACAATCAAATGACAACTGATGTCGCCGCCTGTGTGTTCACAGATGTAGACATTGTCACATGGGGAATGCTACATTGCCAACATTCAGTAGCTTTTGTCATCAGAGTTGTGTTACCAATTTAGTATTGGTGGTATTCATACTATGAAATTTAGGATAGATAATTGACTATAAAATGTAGTCTATATTGAATAAGTCAAGAAGGCATAAACAAAACCCTCAACTTTAGATTGGACAGATGATGTATTAAAGGAATTACAATAATTACACTGGCAAACTTTTTTACTATTTTAATTTAAGATGTGCGTGGTTTTCAAAATCGCACAAAGGGGGGAAGTGAGTAAAAATTAAAATTAAAATTAAAAGAAAGTTGATGATAGATGATTGTAATAGAAGATTGATAGATAGCCAAATGCAATTTTTGTGTTCTAAACAATGTCAGAATTGGTGTGTATAGATTTGATTGCCATGGGGAATACCAATTGAGTTTAAGCATAGCTTTAAGCATGAAGTAAATCAGGCTTTGGGTATATTTGTATGCATAACTTGATAAAATGAAGAATGGATGAATTACATTTATTGCAATCAACAGAAGTTAATTAACACACTGAAGGCACATTGAGAGCCATGGGAGAGAAGTTGGGAACTCATAAGCGACATGACATGGCAAAACAGACCAACATTAAACTGGTTATTTGAGGAGAAAGAAAGTGTTGTATAATATTTGAAGCTAACTGTTTTACCTTTACTCCAAGTAATACAGACCCTGATGGAGCTTTTACTAGGGCCATGAAGAAGCTGGAGAACCTAAGACAAGAAGTTGCTGAAAATCTGGGGAGAGACCGACACATTAGACACTGATTTGACTCTCTATATTGGGGTCCTGGAAAGAATGGTTCATTAAGGTGGGAGTAATAATAACTGTGGCTGTTATCATTTTTCTTCTGTTGTTTTGAACAAGGGCAGACTCATCTGGTGGTTTAAAAACCCGCTGTCTGCTCCAACACCAGATAGCGGCCAAGGCGAGACCAGGGCACCTCTGGCAATGATGGAGCAACCCAGATAGCACTCCAGGCCACCGGAAGCGCCTGCGCAGTTCCTCTGGCACCGTGGGACAGATCCCAGATTCCAAGTAAATACACTGAGATGTATTGAATGTTTGATGTAGCGCATCCCCTTAAAATGATGATCTGATAGGAAGGTGAGATCTTTTACTCCACTCTAGCCAAGTGTGGGTGGAGATGTTTGGTCTCACTATTCCTCCAGAGTGTACCTTTATGATGAGGGTCTATTGATAGAGATGGATGGTCTGTATTGACCATGTTTGATAGGTAATGGAGAGAGGTCTGTTCATGAAGATACATCCTGGGAAGACAGATTTGAAGGTGGGACTAGAAGTAGTCCCAAAGGGGGGATGTGTTGGAGAATTGCATGTCTCTTACATGAGCCCAACTGCTGTAATGCCCAGAAATTAGGCCAAAGGGTAAGGGTATGTGAGGACAGCAAGTGGAAAAATACCCAAAAACCATGTGACAGCAATGGAAAAGTACCTAAAGACTATGAATGAAGTCATTTTTTAAAAAGCGCATGCGCCCAGATGACTGGCCACAATTAAAAATGAAATATTGGTACAGGTGTCTTCTAACTGTGGCAGAATGCCAAGGAGGAGCCAAAAGAAAAAGACAAGCGCTAATTGGGTATCAAACGATAAGAAAAATGTATAAGAATTGCACACTGACCATTGTAAGATCAAGATCAAGCGCGAAATATTGCAACGTTGCTGCGTCATTCAGTAGACTTCCGATTACCGGCGAGCTGGATTCCTCTGGGATTGGATCAGGAGTCTTCTCTTGTATTTGATGGTGATTAGCCATGTGGATGGATGATAACAGCCTTCTGAGCCTACCAGTAGGCGCAGCAGGCCCCTACTGGCCCATATTTATGAGCTGATAACCACTGATAACGCCCATTCAATCGAGTGATAACATTCGAAGCGGGTGGAATATCAAAGGTTTGGAGGGGGGCTCTTCTGATTCAAACCAGTATAACAACCAAGAACACCATTAACAAGCCTACACAGCAATCCACTAAAAACAACTGAGAAGCAACTGCATAGCAATGCTGACAATGCTGTTTTTCATTATTCCAAGTCCAACTGCATTGTGCAAGTTGTCCAGCAGATGGCGCTTTTCTTCCATGAATCTCTCCAGGTCCCTCTCCATTTAAAATCTTATCTGCAGTCATCCTGTTTGTATGGCAAGACATTTTAACATAAGCACTAGTAGAGACTAAGAGACTAAACTGATTAAAACTAAAATAGAGACTAAGAGGTTTAAATGATTAAATGTTAAAATGGCTTGCCATACTATTTGATTGGTAAAGGTGTGTAATGAAACAAGAAAGTTGAAGTTGATCTCTGTCATTCAAAATACACTGATTATTAGAAATCTGTATTTTATACAATTTCACTATATCTAGACTGGATCAAGACATTTCATTTCATAATGTTTTTATTTTGTATTTTATCATGTTTTTTGTGAGTAATGCATTGTTTGTTTATTCGTATGTTTTATCATGTTTCTATTCTTGTGAAGTGCTTTGAGATGCTATTAAAGGCGCTATATAAAATAAAGTTTATTATTATTATACTGTAGGTGACACCATGTCATTTTAAATGCACAACTATGCTCTAAAAATGTTGGGTTGTTTCAACCCTTGTTTGGGTCAAATATAGACAAACTCAACAGCTGGTTAACTTTTTTTAAATTAAACGTTTACTGTTGGATTTGTCCATATTTGACCCAAACATGGGTTGAAACAACCCAGCATTTTAGAGTGCAATTATTATTATTATTACTATTCTCACGTACACAGATTTGTTTATGAAGACATTATAACATAGCTTTTGACTTCCAAGTGTTATTTAATGAAATTATGGGTGTTCACCTTTATCCACCACACCTAAAATTCATGCCATAGACTATTGTGAGGAGAAGAATGACAACTACCTCGCTTGACTTGATCATAAAAGTTGGCACTTAAAATCAATGACTGTACTTATGCTTTTATTATAGCTCACTTACAACTGCTTACTAAAATGTCTCTCCTCTTCAATTCAACAAACGTCATTTCATGAAATAATTTTTCATATTTTATTTATTTTTAACTATAAATAGGCCTAAATTGTTAGTTTTTCAATTACAACAAAACAAAACATTTCAAGAAGATTATTTCAAAAGGAAAATTGTCATCTCTTCCATAAAGTATAAATCTAATCTTGAGAAACCATAAGCTCACCTAATTTTTTCAGAAATGTTTAATAGCTCTATAATGATTTTAAATGTAGCCTAATAAAACCATTAAGGCTGCAGTCATAATTTCAAAAAAATTAGGTAAACATGAGGCCTACTGATTAAGAAAAAGGACAATTAAATGATAGTGAGTTCATGTCAGAAGCCCCAGATTTGATTTTCAGGTGTAAATTTTTCTCCATACCATAAGACATTGTGCGTCATTATCCTTTTATGTCAAACATTCCTTTAAAGCGGTTAATTAAAATACATTGGCCGTATGAATAATTGTAAAGTCTAGAATAGATTTTTAGATTTTTTAATAGAATAGAAACAATCAATTGTTTTAAATTAAAAAAGAGACATTTAGAAGGGTTTTTTTTTTTTTAGAATGTCTGCTTTTTGCCCCATTACAACTATGTAAGGAAAAGTTGTACAGTATATTTATAAACCAGGTTTGGGAAATACACCATGAGACTACTAAAAATATGCATGTCTCTGCACAACAAGTTTATCTGTTGAGTGTTGGGGCCAGTGACGCTTTCTATGAGAATGACTGAGGCAAAACGCTCTTAGAAACGTCACGGAAGCCGGTGAAACTGTCAGAATGTGAGGAATGCTTAGGTAAACTACCTGTATCTTTTTTTTTTTATCTGATTTGTCATCTCACATGTGTAGTAATCATGATTAGCTTGCGTATGATCCTTAAAAAGTATGTGCTCCATGATCATCAAAATATATAGTCGCAATCTGCCCGTATATTTAATGGGAAACTCTGTTTTTGATGTTATTGTTGTTTTTTGAATATTGTAAATTTTTTGTGTAATTTTCTATTTTCTTTCCAATAAAAACTAATCATGCAGTAATAACGACAAATTCAGATATTTATTCTTAAACCAAATTGTATGCAAGTGTTATTAAGAAATTGCTCTGTCGCGTGAATAATTCTTGATTGAAATGAAATGAAAACAGTGAGATAGCCATGATATGTGAATGACAAATATCTAAATTAAAAATGTGAAACAATATGGCTTTGTCAAGTTATTTAACAGTTTCTATAAATAAGCCTGGCTTGTTGCACAGACCACACCTTTTATACAATACAAAAGATCAAATAAAAAAACATCAGGGTGTCTGGCAAGAGACATTCCACATAGCTTATCTGTGCATATCAGTGAAGTAAAAAATCCCAATCAGGACGTCATTGAGTACTATTTAAGAAGAAGCCGCACAGGTTGTTCAGGAGAAGTGAAAAACTTCACTTCAGGAGTACTAGTGCTTAAGTAGGCTACTTACCTGTGCTTAAAGCCACTGTGACGGCAGCGATTACAAATCAACATAAAAATAATCAACCCAAGTATTGGTAAGGATATTTTATTTCCCTAAATATATATTTGTGTTAATTATATTGATATTATAAAGTACTATTTATTGCTGGAAATAGCGTAAAGAGACATGTTAATGACATATAGAATAGGCCTATAATATGATAAAATGAACCAGTTTTTTTGTCTTTGACAGAGATAGCAGAAGTCTATTTTGTATGAAATGTGTCTGGTCAGAATATTTAAGTGGTCACAGGAAATTGCAGTTACAGTATGATATTCTGTTCACAAAGTAATTCCTTTACCTTATTATTGATTATAAAATGTATTATCTATTGGACATGCCCATTATCAGGCATCCATTTGTTATAATAAGAGAATATTGTAGTTTGGATAATGATGGTCAGTTAGAATTTGCTTTCAATTTTGTGTGATAAATAGAAGTTAAAAACTAATCATGATGTCAAGATGTATGGTGTCCAAACTCCTTCAGTTGGAGTAGAACAAGGACACGAATATAACTGTTAATTCTAGAGTGTAAACTTTTACATGAATTTACTATAAATTCTGATGTTGGGTAAGGTGGTGAATTGTCAAAGCATGAAAATAATTTAATAGTTTGTAGATTATGATTATTTTAACCGATGTTGTTTCGTAACCGCATCTGATGTTGGTGTCTGGCATTGTCTGACATTTGTTATATGCAGTGATATAACACATAAGCATATATATATATATATATATATATATATGCTTATGAATGTATGTAGATTGCTACAAAGTCTGTTACCGAATACAGATTACATGATGACAATTACAATTGAAATTTGATTACAAGAAAATTACATTACACATTTTAGCTAGTATATTTTACTTTTTGATTACTTTTATACTTTTGACCTACCTCATTTATCTATTGAAACTTGCTTCAGCCCCGGAATGAAAAAAATCTTTTTACCTCAAAATTCTGAGATTATATCTGAATTTGAGAAATAAAGTCATGATAAGATAAGTCATGAGATTTGCACGAGACATTCATGTTAATGATAAAATGTGCAACCTATTTGATTTCAATTGAAAATGTACCACTTTAAAACGCTATGGAGAAAGTCAAACATGATCGAAAACAGCCACATAAACTAAAACAACTTATAAAAATGTTCTATTGTATTTATTGAGGTAAATTTTGACTAACTTGTAGAATTTATAACAGATAATGTTATATTGTTAAATGATTCACACTTCAACACCTCTCAATGTTCAAACTAAAACAACTTGGAACTGAGGCAGGGTAGCTGCACACTTTTTAAAGTCAAATTTAAGGCTTTTTAAGACCTTTTTAAAGAAATCAAAATGAATACCGCACATTTGGAGTGCGCAATATTGACAAAAATAAATCTCGATATTTTCAAAGTTTTGTTGATAATAATTAGATGACATTTTACTGATTGTGTTTTTGTACTGATACCATGGCTGGTTTAGGCCTGTTGTTGACAGCTGACTCACGAAGATATTCATATTTTTTCATATTCTATGCAGTGGTAAGTTCACAGCAGTGACAGAAATTGCAAAAATCAAGCAACACCAGAACCTTCTATTTGTGCCACATTCCAGACTCAAACGTGCATTTTCTGTGGTTGGGCCTCAGTTGTGAAACAATCTGCCTTTAGAAATTAAGATAGACCCTTCCTTGACCACTTTTAAATCTTTACTAAAAACGCACTTGTAGGGGTGTGACGAGATCTCGTGCCACGAGATCTCGCGAGACTAAAACATGACGAGATTTCCCTTCGAGTGAAAAGCTGTCTCGCGATTTCTATTACCATAGAATATTCCACCGCTACACTCACATTCGCCTAAACTATCGTTTTGCTGTTTTTATAAAAGTAAATAAAAACCATTATAAACTAATGTAAAAGTCTGCTCTGCTCATCCAGCACGAGTTGCAGTTGCAATCAGTGCAGCATGAATCACAGTTCACTGATCGCGTGAGGATGGCGGAGGATTCGTTGCCCAACATAGACTAAACGTCTGATCTTATCTTGTAGAATGCACGCTCAGCACCGCTGCTATACACAGAGTACGCGCGATCACGAAAATGAAAGTAAAACACATATTAGCTCGCTGATGTGCATTGCGCACAAATTAGGCCGCGAGCATTACAATAGTCCGTCTCCCAATACCCATCTCTGGACTGTTTATTTGCGGCTATCGTCTCAGTTTGCACTTCGAATATTGAGAGAGTACTGTATTTCTTAAAGACAACATACAAGGGAGGCTCTGTTTCTGAACTTATAATCGGAACGCAAGAACAACTGTGGAGACGAACAAAGCCTCGTTCTACCGGCCTTTCCCGAACTCACCGCATTAACCCTATAACCGCCGTGCAAAATCAAACAGCAATTTCAAAACAATTATAAAGAGTCTGTGTGCTAACTTTGATTATGGTTGCACTTGCACTTATTGTTTGCTTTTAATAAGACTTCTAGAGTTCAGTTAGGAGGTCACACACAGCCTCAATCAGAAGTAGCCTACTGAAAGCTCTTAAATGTACAGTAAGGTCTGAAGAGACTAATGTGAAATCATACAGGAGAAAAGCCAGTCAATAAAAACCTTTTACAGTGCTTGTATATTGTTTTCTTTCAATGCATTTGATAATTCATACTCCTAATGCATGTCCTTTCAGGTCTACTTTATAAGATTATTAGTTAAACATTGCAAAATGCACCTGCATACTATTTTCCAGTCATGAATTTTGTCATTGAGGATTTCTGAAAATCTTGTCTCGTCTCGTTCTCGTGAACCCAATCTCGTGTCTCGTCTCGTGAGATAAGCGTCTCGTCACACCCGCACTTGTTTTCCATGGCTTATAATTATATATATATATATATATATATATGTATGTATTGTAATTGTTAATTAACTTTTTTAACTGTGTTTTAGCTGTGTTGTTTGTTTACCTTTTTCCTTCCTTTTAAACCACTGTACAGCACTTTGGTCAGTCGTGTGGCTGTTGTATAAGTGCTTTACAAATAAACTGAACCTGACATAAATAAAAATTTTTATTAAGGAGCAATATTTGCAAGCCTGGTAATACCAGACTCTGCTACTTCACTTTGCTTTGTAGACAGAGTCTGGAATAGCATAATAGAGAAGTGTTTTCTCTCTCGCTAGGGGGCGCTTGTCTGAAGTTTAAAATCATTGGTTACCCGTAAGCCAATCAGATAAGTTTATGTTATGCGCCGACACAGCCGCATCTAAACACAGACATCATGCATCGAACTCAAATCTATGATCGAACTTCCACTGTAAACCTGCTGTAAACACTTGATGATGCGAGCGAAATACCGGAGTGAACATGGCTGTAAACGACTTTTGCAGATTATGCGAAATTAATCTACGCATCCACGGTACAATCACGTGTCTCGTTTCTCACTTCCGCTGTCGTTTCGGTTTTCGATTTCTCTAACCTACAATTTAAAACTCGGCGCTTAGCGGCTACGTCACGGCTCTCAGCAGCCCTCTGTTCGTTGATTGGGCCGGCTGTTTTCAGGCCGGAGGAAAACTGAAAGATAGGCTGCTGTGCTATCTCAGACTGACTACAGGAGCGAAATGAAATTAGCGGAAGTAGGAAGTCTGACGTAGTCAGGCTAAATATTTGCCACCTTAAATTGATTGTGTCCAGGGGCATTTTCACCTATATATGGACATTATTTTGAAACTTATTTATGCATCACCTTTTATGTCAAATTCTAACATTCCAATTTAATTATATTACAATAATCACACAGCACCATTACCAGTCAAATTAAATCATTAAATCGAAACTAATAATTGCAGTGCAGAGGTGACACAGAAGCAGCATCAGAACTGGCCTTGATATATTACACTCCATTTACAATTGCATATATAAAGCTATGAGAATTTTTTTTTTTCAATATTTAAACATGAAATTATTTATAATTTTAACATTTTAATTAAAGGGTACTTTAAATATGAAACTAGTGAGTTGAGGGAGTCATTCATTCAACCAATTTGTTTAAACGGCTGATTCATTCAAGGAAAAGCAAGTGATAGTTCATTGAATCTTTAAAAAGATTAATTCAAAAAAGATTCATTCAAAACGCGAATCAGTCAAAAAATCTTCGCTGTCTGTTGCATTGAGACTCTGCTACGGTTTCATTTTGAGATTCTCGTTCGCGAAATAAAGGAAAAACAAAAAATAGTCACAATAACAACATAATATGATATAAATATAAGACAATAAACTTATTTCAGGACATAGCCTACCTATGACTGCACTGACACATCACTCAGTGAAAGCAAGCATGAGAGACAAATGCGAGGTCAGCTCACAGTGCCTCGTACATAGTTAAAACAATGATTACAATATCATCATTACTATACATATCGCACACTCCTGTATATAAATTAACTTACAATTGAACTGACATTTAATAACAACGTTATTCGCCCTCTATCCTCTCGCGTGAAGCAGACAGACGTAGGCTAATAGACGCGAATTGTCACGTGAACAAGCAAAGAAAAAATAATAAAAAAGAATACGTAATTAGATAGTTTAAATTTAGAAAGCATTTAGATACGTCTAAGTCAAAGAGTCATACAAAATGTAAGACTTTTCATAAGAAAAAATAAGACTTTGTAAGACTTTATATGGCCTTAAATAAAATAAAATAAAATAATTTAAGACTTTTTAAGAATCCGCGGGGACCCTGTGAGGGAGTGCCAGCACTATTTTCCCACTTCAAACACTGAATGTATACATGTACTTGTATGTGTATATAAACTTTGTGCATATTGCTTGCTTTGCAGACTCTTTTCGTCACCACTGAACTTTTCCCAGAATGAAGAGGAAAGCTTTTATTATCATATGCATTTTTATTGGTAGGTGAAATCAAATCATACTCATACATGTGAAAATATGAAATAAAAAAAACTTTGAAAGTACATTAACTTTTTTTTTCTCTAGCAACAGTCCAAAATGCAACAACTCAGACCACAACATATTCAACATCATCTGTTAGTACAGCCATCACAACAACTCCCCCAGCTACAACATTGTCATCAGCAGTCACAACAACAAGTTTTCTAGCTGAAACATCCACCAGTACTGTAGTTACCACACCACCACCACAAACAACAGCTGAATCCTCGACAACACTTACAGCAACAACAGTGTCCTCAACAACCACTACAGTTCCTTTTGAAACATCCACCACTACAGCAGGAGAAACCACAAAAACACCACAAAATACTGTTACAACAGCTGAATCCTCCACACCACCTACAAGTACAGTGTCCTCAACAACCACTACAGTTCCTGTTGAAACATCCACCACTACAGCAGGAGAAACCACACCAACACCACAAACTACTGTTACAACAGCTGAATCCTCCACAACACCTACAACAACAACAACAACAACAACAACAGTGTCCTCAACAACCACTACAGTTCCTGTTGGAACATCCACCACTACAACAGGAGAAACCACAACAACACCACAAACTACTGTTACAACAGCTGAATCCTTCACACCTACAGCTACAACAGTGTTCTCAACAACCACTACAGTTCCTGTTGGAACATCCACCACTACAACAGGAGAAACCACAACAACACCACAAACTACTGTTACAACAGCTGAATCCTCCACACCACCTACAAGTACAGTGTCCTCAACAACCACTACAGTTCCTGTTGGAACATCCACCACTACAACAGGAGAAACCACAACAACACCACAAACTACTGTTACAACAGCTGAATCCTTCACACCTACAGCTACAACAGTGTCCTCAACAACCACTACAGTTCCTGTTGAAACATCCACCACTACAGCAGGAGAAACCACCACAACACCACAAACTACTGTTACAACAGCTGAATCCTCCACAACACCTACAGCTACAACAGTGTTCCCAACAACCACTACAGTTCCTGTTGAAACATCCACCACCACAGCAGGAGAAACCACAACAACACAAACTAATGTTACAACACCTGAATCCACCACAACACCTACAACAACAGTGTCCTCAACAACCACTACAGTTCCTGTTGAAACACCCACCACTACAACAGAAGAAACCACAACAACACCACAAACTACTGTTACAAAAGCTGAATCCTCCACAACACCTACAACAACAACAACAACAACAACAACAGTGTCTTCAACAACCACTGAAGTTCCTGCTGGAACATCCACCACCGCAGGAGAAACCACAACACCACAAACTACTGTTACAACAGCTGAATCCTCCACAACACCTACAACAACAACAGTGTCCTCAACAACCACTACAGTTCCTGCGGGAACATCCACCACTACAGCAGGAGAAACCACAACAACACCACAAACTACTGTTACAACAGCTGAATCCTCCACAACACCTACAGCTACAACAGTGTCCTCAACAACCACTACAGTTCCTGTTGAAACACCCACCACTACAGCAGGAGAAACCACAACAACACCACAAAGTACTGTTACAACAGCTGAATCCTCCACAACACCTACAACAACAGTGTCCTCAACAACCACTACAGTTCATGCGGGAAAATCCACCACTACAGCAAGAGAAACCACAACAACAGCTATAGTTTCTACAGAATCTACATCTTCCACAACAACTACTGCAAAAATCCCTGAGGTTTTAGCAGATCTGGTGTTTCACTCTTCGGACACATTTATTGAAGCACTCGGGAACTCAAGCACTGCGGAGTACCAGAATAGGTCTAAGCTTGTCATGAATCAGGTCAGTTCAAATCTATGTACTGAATTTACTGGAACACACTAAATGATACTTGACTTTTAACCGTAGAGTTAAAAGAAGAGACAATAATTATGTAACCAACACTCATATCCACCAGCGATATTACGATAGTAAATTATGTCTTTAAATGTTTATTATCTGTTCCAGCTTGAAGGAATTTACAGACCCAAGTATGTTAACTTCCTCAGAGTGATTGTCATAGGATTCAGGTAAAAACATCATACTGTAATGCTGCTTATTTTGTGTGTGTGTGTGTGTGTGTGTGTGTGTGTGCGTGTGCGTGTGCGTGTGCGTGTGCGCGTGTGCGTGCGTGTGCGTGCGTGTGCGTGCGTGTGCGTGTGTGTGTGTGTGTGTGTGTGTGTGTAAGAGAGAGCAAATAAGAAAGACAATCCAATAAACTGATTTAATTTCAACATTTATATATTCCAGCCCAGGGTCAATCATCACAACAACTCAAATAGTCTTCAGCTCCAACCAATCAGTCCCATCCAATCAAGGGATTTCAGACACCCTCTTGACAGCAGTGGGAACAGGAGTTGTCAGTCAACTGAGCATAATTCCTGAATCAGTTTCAGTCAATGGTTCAGGTAAGCTCTATAACTCAATAGATTTATAGTCTTCAATACCTTTATTATAATGGAAATCGAACACAAAACAAATTTTTTTTAGTATTCATCTATATCTGTTCTTGTTTTTTCCTCATCTTCACTGTAGTCACATTGTACTGACTAAGTACTGAGTAATATTAATTAACTACATGTACTTACTATAGAGTTACGGTTAGGGTCCAAAGTACCCTATGGTCTATGGTGCATGTACTATAGTAAGTACATGTAGTAACGTGTAACTACTTCACCTTAAGATAAAGTATAACCTAAGAAATGCTTTCACAACAGTGTCCTCAACAACCACTACAGTTCCTGCTGAAACATCCACCACTACAGCAGGAGAAACCACAACAACATCACAAACTACTGTTACAACAGCTGAATCCTCCACAACACCTACAACAACAACAACACTGTCCTCAGCAACCACTACAGTTCCTGTTGAAATATCCACCACTACAGCAGGAGAAACCACAACACCACAAACTGCTGTTACAACAGCTGAATCCTCCACAACACCTACAACAACAGCAGTGTCCTCAACAACCACTACAGTTCCTGCTGTAACATCCACCACTACAGCAGGAGAAACCACAGCAACACCACAAACTACTGTTACAACAGCTCAATCCTCCACAACACCTACAACAACGACAGTGTCCTCAACAACCACTACAGTTCCTGCTGAAACATCTACCACTACAGCAGGAGAAACCACAACAACACCACAAACTGCTGTTACAACAGCTGAATCCTCCACAACACCTACAACAACAGCAGTGTCCTCAACAACCACTACAGTTCCTGTTGAAACATCCACCACTACAGCAGGAGAAACCACAACAACACCACAAACTACTGTTACAACAGCTGAATCCACCACAACACCTACAACAACAACAACAGCAGCAGTGTCCTCAACAACCACTACAGTTCCTGCTGTAACATCCACCACTACAGCAGGAGAAACCCCAACAACACCACAGAATACTGTTACAACAGCTGAATCCTCCACAACACCTACAACAACAGCAGTGTCCTCAACAACCACTACAGTTCCTGCTGAAACATCCACCACTACAGCAGGAGAAACCACAACAACATCACAAACTACTGTTACAACAGCTGAATCCTCCACAACACCTACAACAACAGCAGTGTCCTCAACAACCACTACAGTTCCTGCTGTAACATCCACCACTACAGCAGGAGAAACCACAACAACATCACAAACTACTGTTACAACAGCTGAATCCTCCACAACACCTACAACAACAACAGCACTGTCCTCAGCAACCACTACAGTTCCTGTTGAAATATCCACCACTACAGCAGGAGAAACCACAACACCACAAACTGCTGTTACAACAGCTGGATCCTCCACAACACCGACAACAACAACAGCACTGTCCTTAGCAACCACTACAGTTCCTGTTGAAATATCCACCACTACAGCAGGAGAAACCACAACACCACAAACTACTGTTACAACAGCTGAATCCTCCACAACACCTACAACAACAACAGCAGTGTCCTTAACAACCACTACAGTTCCTGTTGAAATATCCACCACTACAGCAGGAGAAACCACAACAACACCACAAAATACTGTTACAACAGCTGAATCCTCTACAACACCTACAACAACAACAGTGTCCTCAGCAACCACTACAGTTCCTGTTGGAGCATCCACCACTATAGCAGGAGAAACCACCACAACACCACAAACTACTGTTACAACAGCTGAATCCTCCACACCACCCACAACAACAACAACAGTGTCCTCATCTACCATTACAGTTCCTGCTGAAACATCCACCACTACAGCAGGAGACACCACCACAACAGCACAAACTACTGTTACAACAGCTGAATCCTCCACAACACCTACAACAACTACAACAACAGTGTCCTCAACAACCACTACAGTTCCTGCTGTAACATCCACCACTACAGCAGGAGAAACCACAACAACACCACAAAATACTGTTACAACAGCTGAATCCTCTACAACACCTACAACAACAACAGTGTCCTCAGCAACCACTACAGTTCCTGTTGGAGCATCCACCACTATAGCAGGAGAAACCACCACAACACCACAAACTACTGTTACAACAGCTGAATCCTCCACACCACCCACAACAACAACAACAGTGTCCTCATCTACCATTACAGTTCCTGCTGAAACATCCACTACTACAGCAGGAGACACCACCACAACAGCACAAACTACTGTCACAACAGCTGAATCCTCCACAACACCTACAACAACTACAACAACAGCAGTGTCCTCAACAACCACTACAGTTCCTGTTGAAACATCCACCACTACAGCAGGAGAAACTACAACAACAGCTATAGTTTCTACAGAATCTACAGCTTCTACAACCACTACATCTTCCACAACAACTACTGCAAAAATACCTGAGGTGTTAACAGATCTGGTGTTTCACTCTTCGGACACATTTATAGAAGCACTCGGGAACTCAAGCACTGCGGAGTACCAGAATAGGTCTAAGCTTGTCATGAATCAGGTCAGTTCAAATCTATTTACTGAATTTACTGGAACACACTAAATTATACTTGACTTTTAACCGTAGAGTTAAAAGAGGAGACAATAATTGTGTCACCAACACTCATATATTACAATATCGTAATTGATGTCTGTAATTGTTTATTATCTGTTCCAGCTTGATGGAATTTACAGACCCAAGTATGATAACTTCCTCAGAGTGATTGTCATAGGATTCAGGTAAATGCATCATACTGTAATGCTGCTTATTTTGTGTGTGTGTGTGTGTGTGTGGCCTGGTAAACCCTACGTTATGGGGACAAAATGTCCCCACAAGGATGGCAATATCCGAAATTCTTGTTCGTGTGGGGAAATTTTTTGGTCCCCATGAGGAAATCAGCTTATAAATCACACTAAGTGATGTTCTTTGAAAATGTAAAAATGCAGAATGTCTCCTGTGATGGGTAGGTTTAGGGACAGGGGCTGTGTAAGGGGATAGAATATACAGTCTGTACAGTATAAAAATCATTATGTCTATGGAAAGTCCCCATAAAACATGAAAACACAACAAGTGTGTGTGTGTGCGTGTGCGTGCGTGTGTGCGTGCGTGCGTGTGTGTGTGTGTAAGAGAGAGCAAAAAAGGAAGAGAATTTAAGCTAACAATAATTTCAACATTTATATATTCCAGACAAGGGTCAATCATCACAACAACTCAAATAGTCTTCAGCTCCAACCAATCAGTCCCATCCATTCAAGAGATTTCAGACACCCTTCTGACAGCAGCGGGAACAGGAGTTGTCAGTCAACTGAACATAATTCCTGGATCAGTTTCAGTCAATGGTTCAGGTAAGCTCTATTACTCAATAGATTTATAGTCCTAAATACCTTTATTTAAATGGAAATCGGACACAAAAAATATTTTTTCGTATTTATGTTCAGTATCTGTTCTTGTTTTTTCCTCAACTTCACTGTAGTCACATTGTGCTGACTAAGTACTGAGTAATATTAATTAACGACATCATGTACTTACTATAGAGTTACGGTTAGGGTCCAAAGTACCCTATGGTCTACGGTGCATGTACTATAGTAAGTACATGTAGTAACGTGTAACTACTTCACCTTAAGATAAAGTATAACCTAAGAAATGCTTTCACAACAGTGTCCTCAACAACCACTACAGTTCCTGTTGGAACATCCTCCACTACAGCAGGAGAAACCACCACAACACCACAAACTACTCTTACAACTGCTGAATCCTCCACAACACCTACAACAACAGTGTCCTCAACAACCACTACAGTTCCTGCTGGAACATCCTCCACTACAGCAGGAGAAACCACCACAACACCACAAACTACTCTTACAACTGCTGAATCCTCCACAACACCTACAACAACAGTGTCCTCAACAACCACTACAGTTCCTGCTGGAACATCCTCCACTACAGCAGGAGAAACCACAACAACACCACAAACTACTCTTATAACAGCTGAATCCACCACAACACCTACAGCTACAACAACAGTGTCATCAGCGACCACTACAGTTCCTGCTGGAACATCCTCCACTACAGCAGGAGAAACCACAACAACACCACAAACTACTCTTACAACAGCTGAATCCTCCACGACACCTACAGCAATGACAGTGTCCTCAACAACCATTACAGTTCATGTTGAAACATCCACCACTACAGCAGGAGAAACCTCAACAACACCACCACAAACTACTGTTACAACAGCTGAATCCTCCACAACACCTACAACAACAACAACAAAAGTGTCCTCAACAACCACTACAGTTCCTGCTGGAACATCCTCCACTACAGCAGGAGAAACCACAACAACACCACAAACTACTGTTACAACAGCTGAATCCTCCACAACACCTACAACAACAACAACAGTGTCCTCAACAACCACTACAGTTCCTGCTGGAACATCCTCCACTACAGCAGGAGAAACCACAACAACACCACCACAAACTACTGTTACAACAGCTGAATCCACCACAACACCTACAACAACAGTGTCCTCAACAACCACTACAGTTCCTGCTGGAACATCCACCACTACAGCAGGAGAAACCACAACAACAACACCACCACAAACTACTGTTACAACAGCTGAATCTTCCACAACACCCACAACAACAGTGTCCTCAACAACCACTACAGTTCCTGCTGGAACATCCACCACTACAGCAGGAGAAACCACAACACCACCACGAACTACTGTTACAACAGCTGAATCCTCCACAACACCTACAACAACAACAGTGTCGTCAACAACCACTACAGTTCCTGCGGGAACATCCACCACTACAGTAGGAGAAACCACAACAACACCACAAACTACTGTTACAACAGCTGAATCCTCCACAACACCTACAGCTACAACAACCGTGTCATCTGCGACCACTACAGTTCCTGCTGAAACATCCACTACTAAAGCAGGAGAAACCACAACAACACCACAAACTACTGTTACAACAGCTGAATCCTCCACAACACCTACAACAACAACAGTGTCATCAGCGACCACTACAGTTCCTGCGGGAACATCCACCACTACAGTAGGAGAAACCACAACAACACCACAAACTACTGTTACAACAGCTGAATCCTCCACAACACCTACAGCTACAACAACAGTGTCATCAGCGACCACTACAGTTCCTGCTGGAACATCCACCACTACAACAGGAGAAACCACCACAACACCACAAACTACTGTTACAACAGCTGAATCCTCCACAACACCTACAGCTACAACAACAGTGTCATCAGCGACCACTACAGTTCCTGCTGGAACATCCACCACTACAGCAGGAGAAACCACCACAACACCACAAACTACTGTTACAACAGCTGAATCCTCCACAACACCTACAGCTACAACAGTGTCCTCAACAACCACTACAGTTCCTGTTGAAACATCCACCACTATAGCAGGAGACACCACCACAACACCACAAACTACTGTTACAACAGCTGAATCATCCACAACACCTACAGCTACAACAACCGTGTCATCAGCGACCACTACAGTTCCTGCTGGAACATCCACTACTAAAGCAGGAGAAACCACAACAACACCACAAACTACTGTTACAACAGCTGAATCCTCCACAACACCTACAACAACAACAGTGTCCTCAACAACCACTACAGTTCCTGCGGGAACATCCACCACTACAGTAGGAGAAACCACAACAACACCACAAACTGCTGTTACAACAGCTGAATCCTCCACAACACCTACAGCTACAACAGTGTCCTCAACAACCACTACAGTTCCTGTTGAAACATCCACCACTACATCAGGAGAAACCACCACAACACCACAAACTACTGTTAAAACAGCTGAATCCACCACAACACCTACAGCTACAACAACAGTGTCATCAGCGACCACTACAGTTCCTGCTGGAACATCCACCACTAAATCAGGAGAAACCACCACAACACCACAAACTACTGTTACAACAGCTGAATCCTCCACAACACCTACATCTACAACAACAGTGTCATCAGCGACCACTACAGTTCCTGCTGGAACATCCTCCACAACAGCAGGAGAAAGCACAACAACACCACAAACTACTGTTACAACAGCTGAATCCTCCACAACACCTACAGCTACAACAACCGTGTCATCAGCAACCACTACAGTTCCTGCTGGAACATCCACCACAACAGCAGGAGAAAGCACAACAACACCACAAACTACTGTTACAACAGCTGAATCCTCCACAACACCTACAGCTACAACAACAGTGTCATCAGCGACCACTACAGTTCCTGCTGGAACATCCACCACTACATCAGGAGAAACCACCACAACACCACAAACTACTGTTACAACAGCTGAATCCTCCACAACACCTACAGCTACAACAACAGTGTCATCAGCGACCACTACAGTTCCTGCTGGAACATCCACCACTACATCAGGAGAAACCACCACAACACCACAAACTACTGTTACAACAGCTGAATCCTCCACAACACCTACAGCAACAACAACAGTGTCATCAGCGACCACTACAGTTCCTGCTGGAACATCCTCCACAACAGCAGGAGAAACCACCACAACACCACAAACTACTGTTACAACAGCTCAATCCTCCACAACACCTACAACAACTTCAACAACAACAGTTCCTTCCACAGTTCCCTCAATTCTTACTGGAACATCCACCACTAGCGCAGCAATCATTATAACAGTGCCACAATCAACAGCTTCTATTTTGACTTCATCTTCACCAGCCTTTGAAAGTACAACTAGTAAATCCACAGCATCTACCGCATCATCAGCATCTACAACTTCTACAGCATCTTTATCTTCTACAGTGTCTACAGCTTCTACAACTTCTACTACCACTACATCTTCCACAACAACTACTGCAAAAATACCTGAGGTGTTAACAGATCTGGTGTTTCGCTCTTCAGACACATTTATAGAAGCACTCAGGAACTCAAGCACTGCGGAGTACCAGAATAGGTCTAAGCTTGTCAAGAATCAGGTCAGTTCAGATCTATTTACTCAATTTACTGGAACACACTAAGTGATACTTGTTTTTTAAGCTTATATTTAAGAGAAGAGACAACAATTATGTAACCAACACTCATATATTACGATACTCTATTGTAATTGATGTCTGTAATAGTTTGTTATCTGTTCCAGCTTGAAGGAATTTACAGACGCAAGTATGTTAACTTCCTCAGAGTGATTGTCATAGGATTCAGGTAAATACATCATACTGTAATGCTGCTTATTTTGTGTGTGTGTGTGTGTGTGTGTGTGTGTGTGTGTGTGTGTGTGTGTGTGTGTGTGTGTGTGTGTGTGTGTGTGTGTGTGTGTGTGTGTGTGTGTGTGTGTATAAGAGATAGCAAAAAAGGAAGAGAATTTAAGCTAACAATAATTTCAACATTTATATATTCCAGCCAAGGGTCAATCATCACAACAACTCAAATAGTCTTCAGCTTTGACCAATCACTCCCATCCATTCAAGAGATTTCAGACACCCTTCTGACAGCAGCGGGAGCAGGAGTTGTCAGTCAACTGAACATAATTCCTGGATCAGTTTCAGTCAATGGTTCAGGTAAGCTCTATTACTCAATAGTTTTTTAGTCTTATAGACAGACCAAATTTTTTATTTATTTATATTTGTTCTAGCTTTTTCCTCATTTTCACTGTAGTTACATTGTACTTACTCAAATAAGTACTAAGTAATGTTAGTTAACTACATGTACTTACTATAGAGTTACGGTTAGGGTACATAGTATCCTATGTACTACATGTACTTTAGTTAGTACATGTAGTAATGTGTAACTACTTCACCTTGAGATGCAAAAAAGCGGAGATGAGATATTTAATCTATAGGTGGATCCAACTAATTTGCATATATTTTCTTACAGTTTCAACTACAACTATCGCTCCTACCGCAACTACAGCTTCAAGTGGATTAAAGATTGAATCCAGTCTGCTCCAAGCAACATGTCTCATTATTTTGTCTCAATTAATAAGGCTTTTCCTATAGATCCTTAACCTTATGTCCAACAAACAGACACGGCGTGAAAATTAAACAAAGAGCAAATGTATTTTTTATTACATGGTATATAGTATTTGTATGATAGCTAGTATTTGTCTCACTCTTTAAAAAAAATTATATAGGGTAATATAAAGATAAGCTTGATAATGCATTGTTCCTTAATATAATTGCAGATAATTTTTAAACAGCAGGCTGTTTTCTAGGAGGAAGTGGATATTTTTACTCATGCATTTCCTAATGTATGCTTCGAAAAGTATAATATATTATAAATGTTGTTTGTTTAATTGTTTTTAGGATAACTACTGGTTATACAATTTATAAATGTTGTAATTGTAATATGTCATATTTTATTTGAATCAAATAAAAATATTTATTACGGTCCAAAATATTTTGCTTTCACAAAAAGACAATACTTTAAATGCTAAACTTGGCTTCTTACTGTACACTGTTAAATGATCAAATGCAACTAGACTAAGTTTACTAAAATGTTATGTCAGAGCTTCTGTACTGTAATTAGGCTTTCATAAAGCAATTCATTTGGAGAGCGGTAAACTGGCTTTTTTGTTGGCACTGTTCATAAGTGTAAGATAGATAAATAGACACTCTGCCACACCCAAATGTTAAAACCACCAGTGAATAAAGTTTAAAGTATTAATTCTGACACCCATGTAAATCTTAGGCTAGTTGGATTTTATGTGTCTGACAGCAAACAGCCTTACAGCTAAAATCACAGAGGGTCTATACTCATTTAAAACGGACAGTTCATCCCAAAAATGGAGATTCTGCTATTATTTCTCACCCTTATGTTTTTCCCAGTCAGATGAGTAAAACCAATGAAATTCAACTGACTTTCAATCTATCGTCCATATCTGGAAACTAGAATATCATCGAGACTTGAGGGGTCGGCTGACTCGGCTCTTCTGAGTTGGACACGTATAAAAGTTTTATCTAAAAATATTGTTATTGTGAATGGCGAAGTGCTAACCCTTCTGTAGTTTACTGGCACAGTGTGAACCAGCAAGATCCAAGTGAAATTTAATCTAAAAAAAATTCAACAAACGTAATTTGTGATTATGAAATCAAAATTTTAATCGTTTTTACCATATTTTGCAATTAAAGTCAACGTCGACTAGTCGCTGATGACGTAATTGATGAACAAATGAGACTCAAAGCCGGGTCGACTAGTTTATGCAACCCCTACTTTGCATCAGAATAATCATAATAATTATTCTCTAGAATATATTTACGAAATAGCTAAATTCATTGTTATGAATAAATGTGCATTTCTTTATCACAAGTTAATTCACAACAATTTGATTATGATTATTTATCAGATGATACAACACATCAAATAATGCTGTTTATAAGGCATTATGCATGTATTATAATGCATTAAGAATACCTTTATAATGCTTTATACGAGCTTCATAGAATGTGACCTGAGTCGGAAATGCCGCCCACTGATTTTTTTACTGTAATTACCTGAATGGAAATTGAATAATACTATCTTCATCTTCCAGGATAAGACTTTCAAACAGATAAAAGGTTGTGCTATGGGGGTCTGTTATAGCCCATCATATGCAAGTCTATTTCTGGGAAAATGGGAAGAAGATTTTGTCTTAAACGAGGAAAAGAATGCCTACTTCAAATACATTGTCTGGTGGGGATGTTTCATTGATGATATTTGTTTGTTTTGGCCTGGGTCAGAGGCAGATTTGAAAGAGTTCCATGCTTTTTTGAATAATATTAATCACAACATTAAACTATCTTTGGAATATAGTAAAGATTGTATTAATTTCTTCAATCTAACATCTTTAAAGACGATCATGGTGCCCTACACACTTCAGTGTTTAGAAAACCGACTGACAGGAACACCATTTTGCATGCTAAAGGCTTCAAGCCTAAGTGGTTGAAGGAAAATGTTCCTTATGGGCAATCCCAGAGAGGCGGGAGAATTTGTGACCAAGACCATTCATTTGAGTGTAAAGCAAAAGAGATGACATCACGTTTTAAGGAACGGGGTTATAAAAGCACAACTCTCCAATAAGCATATATCAGGGCCAAATTTGTAAATAGGGCATCACTTCTATAAAGAAACCCACCCAAGCCAACAAAAGACAGACCTATTTTTGTCACTACGTATAGTACAGAGGCAGAACAAATTAAGAGAATAATAAGAAAAAAATGTGGGTATTATTGAAAGTGATGATGCTTGGCCAGCTGTTTCCTGAGCCAGCTCTGATCACTTTCAGAAGATGTCCTACAATTGGAGACAAACTGGTGCGGAGCCATTGGAAACCAGAAGTCCCACAAATGTGGTTGGGATCTAAGCCCAAAGGGTCTTACAATGTAATCATTCTACAAATGTATTACAGACTAAACCCTTTGGTGATGTTGTATCCCAAAAACAATTTACCATTAACCATTTCAGAATACGATGTAAAACTGTTATAGACTGGAAAGAGTCTGATACTGCTCCATTGGGCTTTGATTATGGGGCGTGTTTCAACAAAACCAGGAAAGAAAATGCCAATGCACTCAATTCGATAGACCTACAACCAATCTGAGCAACGGAGTAAGTGACGCATGTTGAACAACGCATAGTTGTCAACAGAACTCAACTGGACACACGCTGGAAGAAGTAGAAGAAGAAGATGAGTGGAAAACGATCTTTGCCGGTGTTGTGAAAATAATTTAAGGATACACAGAGTATTTATTTTTTTTGCTTGTTTGCTGTACACCTTGTCACATAGTAGCATTTAGAAATTTTTTTGTTTTTTGGTTATAAGTCAGAAATGACAAGGAGGCAGCTTCTCCCAATGCAAAGTCAATGGAGACGGTTGGATTGTGATGACTATTTTTTTTAGAGATCGTAAAACTAATCCACATGAATCCAGTAGTTTAGTTCAAATTTTCTGAAGAGACATGATAAACAGATTTAACTTAATTTTTTATTCACATTTAAACATTCATCAATGCACACAACACTTATGTTAAACGGAAGCTCAAGCATGTTCGCTTGATATCGAGAACCAATTAAGTTAATTCTCATTCCATCGGTTCATCCTAAAGCAATCATGTCTTCAGAAAATCTGGACTAAACCACTGGATTCATAATTTAATATGGATTAGTTTTGATCTCTTTATGAACTTTTTGAAGTATCAAAGTGGTAGTTGCGTATAGCTGTCAATGGAGGGACAGTCTCCCAGTTCTCAGTTCTCTCTGTTTTCATCAAAAAGATCTTCATTTGTGTTCCGAAGATGAACAAAAGTCTTACGGGTTTGGAACGAGATGAGGGCGAGTAAATAATGACATAATTATAATTTTTGGATGAACAATTTAAATGCATTATATGTAAATATCATATAAAGGATTCACATTGATTTATATATCCTGTAACTGAAATGTATACCAGAAGCTTTGCATATGGCAAAAAATTTATACATTTAAAGATTGCAGTTTGTACATAATATATTATGATAAATTTTTTTAGTATTGTTTATTTCGAATGTATGCAAAAAGAACATCTAACAAGAAAATTAAATCAAGTAGACAAATCAAAATGATTAGAATAACACAATAAAAAAAAAAAAATTGTTACAGCCAAAGACTTTTTAACTTTTGTCAATGTCCATTACATATTCGAAAAGGAGTGGGAAGAAAAAAAAACTTATTTAATCCAACCCCCATCCACAAATCAAAAGCTTACAAATAATCGACCCGCGTTCCAAATATTCATACATCTACTTTGTTATACCCCAAAGCAAAAAGTACATCAATTATTTAAACAAGCATAAATATTTTAAATAAATAATATGTTCCAAACCGTTCCATAGTTTTACTCCAGAGCTTGAAATGCAAAAACTTTTCCTGGTTGTCCGTATCCTGTTTGTTTTGAAGTTATGTGTCCCCCTTAAATTATAACCTCCCTCTCTCGCCCTGAATGATATTTGAATATTTCTCGCAATAGATTATTGTTAGCTTTAAACATTATTTGGGCTGATTGATACTTCACAAGACCTGTGAATTTTACTAATTTTGACTGTCAAAATAATGAGTGAGTGTGATCCTATACCCAGAGTTGTGATTCTGAATAATTCTTATTGCTCTTTTTTGGAGAACAGATAGTGAATGTAATGAACTTTTGTTGTGTCCCCAAATCTCAGCACGGTAAATGAAATATGGTAAACCTAGTGAACAATTTACTCACCCCCATGTCATCCAAGATGTCCATGTCTTTCTTTCTTCAGTTGAAAAGAAATTAAGGTTTTGGATGAAAAAATTCCTGGATTTTTCTCAATATAATGGACTTCAATGGACCCCAAACGGTTCAAGGTCCAAATGACAGTTTCAGTGCAGCTTCAAAGGGCCTTTAAACGATACCAGACGATGAATAAGGGTCTTATCTAGTGAAACGATCGGTCATTTAAAAAATAAATTAAAAAGTTTAAGTTTTATAACAAATGCTCACCTTGCTCTGTTCTGTGATGCGCGTTCGTGACTCACGTAATACGCAATTACGTTGAAAAGGTCACGCGTAGGCGGAAGCACCGAGTCAGTGTTTACAAATGTGAGGAAGGAGGACCATATACACATATTCAAATGTCTTTGTGTCAGTTTATCGTTTGAAATGACCATTTTGTGTGCATTTCCTGGGTGTTTTAATATTAAAAATGCTAAAAGAAAATTTTCGTCAGAACACAACATTTTTTGAACGTAATTGCGTATTACCGTTTGAACGTAATTGCATATTACGTGACGTCGTGAACGCGCATCACAGAACAGAGCAAGGCGAGCATTTGTGCTTATAAAACTTAAACTTTTTTATTTATTTTTGAAATAACCGATCGTTTCGCTAGATAAGACCCTTATTCATCGTCTGGTGTCGTTAATTTCTTTTCGACTGAAGAAAGAAAGACATGGACATCTTGGATGACATGGGGGGGAGTAAATTATCAGCAAAAGTTTTTTTTAAAGTGAACTAATCCTTTAATACTACAATTGATCTTGATAGTTTAGATTGTACATGATTAATGTCTGATTTCCAACTTATTCTAGGGTTGGGCCGATGTCATCGTCCATCGTGATGGCTGAGAGACAACAAAATAAACATCATTTTTATGATCTATAGCACTTGTGATTTCCTCAAATGATTCAACTATTGCCATCGACGTAAATCTATTTAATCTGAATCCATACTGACTGTCAGTGAGTAATTTATGTTTATCCAAGAATGTATCTAATCTGTTGTTAAAGACTTTTTCAAGAATTTTGGAGAATTGTGGAAGGAGACAGGTCTGTAGTTTGTGATAGGTCAACCCGATCTCACTAAATGCGTCTTTATGCACACAAAAAACTGCGTCTCATATGCACGTAAAAACTCATTTTCGATGCAGAAAGCTTTGTCAATTATTTATTCATGGGTTTACACATCTATAATAGGCATTGAACACTTTGCAATTTGTACTGCAATGCTGCCTGGAAATGGAGTCGACAGCTGTCTTCTCTGACACACATGAGATTCAGTGGAAGGTAAAACCGGTTCTGAGGTTCACATTATCGCTAGATCCAACACCCACCACACAGATCACATGTCTGTGTTGAGTGAAAGGACTGAACATGACTTACTGGAATCCCCTGACTGTAAGACATTTATAAATGTTTATCCACTTTACTCTTCTTAAAAATACTGCTCTAGCAAACCCGCATGTTTGTGCTTTTGAACACATGCAGCTTACAACTTCATGATACATCAGTAAATTATATACTGATCATTTACAAATGGTTTGTTCATTATTAGTCCATGATTAAACATTGTTTATTGAGATAATGACAATAAAACAATTTCGACATAAATATTTCAGTGACTAATAAGTGACCAATAATAAATTAATTAATAACTTATTAACTATCTACTAATGATAGTTTTTTTAATAATATAAAATAAAGTGTAACCACTTAAAATAATCATTAGCCCTTTTTAACTACTTATGAATGTATAGTCATACTTTATAAATGATTAGTTCATCATTAACTAATAACTTATAAATGGCTTATAACTGAACATTATTAGTTAAACCCATGATCCATTGTTGGGAATAAAAACAGAAAAAGGGGACCTTTCTTTATCTGTGCCATTTTTGCCCTGAACTCCATATGCATTATAAGCCATATTTATCAACAGGAAGAAAAATATCCCTATAAATAGCACATTTATATTATACTAAACATGTTTCAGCACTGCGAGTTTAACTGTTGAGCATTGGAAAATTTATGCTATATACATTCATCGCCTGTGGTTACAAAAGGGAAACATTTTTAAAAGCAGAGAAAGACATTTAAAGAAGCCAGTCAGACCAGATGTCAGATTGTATGATATGCTCTGGTAACCTTATATCTTTATGTTTGCCTCTTTTGAAATATGTTGGCATGTGTAAAAAATCATGATCACTTGATCATCATTAATGCATAAGCATACACCAGCCATGAATCCAAATTTTTCTTACTTTTTCAGAATTTTCCAAACTAAACACTTTGAACAGCTCCAAAAAAAAAAAAAAAAAAGAGAGAGAGAGGAAAGAAAGAAAAAAAAATCTGTCAGAAGACACTGAGGACCCAAAAGCAAAGGCAGGTGCGGAACAATGTTTATTTGAAAAAGGTAACACAGGAGTCTGCAGTGACACGGACGCAGAACTGTAGAAAACACAAAAGTCAAACTTGGCTGAAGAGTGTGATCAGCGTGAGTGCTGATTGTCATGAGGATCAGCAGAGAGATGAAGTGAGTGTGAAAGAGTGTGATCAGTGATGAGGATCAGCAGAGAGATGAAGTGAGTGTGAAAGAGTGTGATCAGTGATGAGGATCAGCAGAGAGATGAAGTGAGTGTGAAAGAGTGTGATCAGCGGGAGTGCTGATTGTGATGAGGATCAGCAGAGAGATGAAGTGAGTGTGAAAGAGTGTGATGAGCGGGAGTGCTGATTGTGATGAGGATCAGCAGAGAGATGAAGTGAGTGTGAAAGAGTGTGATCAGCGGGAGTGCTGATTGTGATGAGGATCAGCAGAGAGATGAAGTGAGTGATGAAGTGATGAAGTAACACAGGAGTCTGCCGTGACACGGACGCAGAACTGTAGAAAACACAAAAGTCAAAACTTGGCTGAAGAGTGTGATCAGCGGGAGTGCTGATTGTGATGAGGATCAGCAGAGAGATGAAGTGAGTGTGAAAGAGTGTGATCAGCAGGAGTGCTGATTGCGATGAGGATCAGCTGGGGGAAGAAGAGAATGTGTGTGCATGAGTGTGTGCGTGATAGAGGAAAAGAGAGAGAGAAAAACCAGGTTCATGACAGTACCCCTCCCTCAACGAGCGCCCCCTGGCGCTCCCAAGTGTGGAGTCTGGCGAGTGCGGTAGAACTCCTCGATGAGCGAGCGGTCCAGGACGTCCCGGGAAGGGATCCAGCTTCTCTCCTCAAGACCGTATCCCTCCCAATCGACCAGAAACTGATGCCCACGGCCCCGGGGACGAACGCCTAACAATCTTCGAACAGTATTAGACGGGAGAGCCTTCAAGAACAGGAGGGGAAGGAACTGGGCGGGAGGGCATACGAATAATGGGCTTGATACCAGATGATACGGACTGATACGGACATGGAACACCGGATGGACGCGCCACAGATGGAGGGGCAATTTGAGCTTGACAGCTACCGGACAAAGGACCTTAATAATGGAAAAAGGTCCAATGAAACGAGGCGTAAGCTTACGTGAACAGGACTGAAGAGACAAATTAAGGGTGGCACACGTATCTGGGGGCCTTGACGCGATGACGATCAGCAGCCCGGCGAGTGCGTACATTGGCGCGACAAAGAGCCGTTCTCACCCTTCTCCAAGTGCGTCTGCATCATGAAAATAAACGCTTGCGCTGAGGGAACGGAGACCTCGGCTTCCTGAGAAGGAAATAGAGAGGGTTGGTACCCGGGACACCAGTTAAATGGAGATAACCCTGTGGCGGACGAGGGTAGGGAATTGTGAGCGTACTCCGCCCAAGGTAACTGTTCGCACCAGGACGAAGGATTCTGAAACGCCAGACAGCATACGACCGAGAATTTGGTTAACAACCACTACAGTTCCTGCTGGAACATCCACCACTACAGCAGGAGAAACCACAACAACACCACAAACTACTGTTACAACAGCTGAATCCACCACAACACCTACAACAACAACAGTGTTCTCAGCGACCACTACAGTTCCTGTTGGAACATCCTCCACTACAGCAGGTGAAACCACAACTACAACTTCTACTACCACTACATCTTCCACAACAACTATGGCAAAAATACCTGAGGTGTTAACAGATCTGGTGTTTCGCTCTTCAGACACATTTATAGAAGCACTCAGGAACTCAAGCACTGCGGAGTACCAGAATAGGTCTAAGCTTGTCAAGAATCAGGTCAGTTCAGATCTATTTACTCAATTTACTGGAACACACTAAGTGATACTTGTTTTTTAAGCTTATATTTAAGAGAAGAAACAACAATAATGTAACCGACACTCATATATTACCATACTATTGTAATTGATGTCTGTAATTGTTACCTTTTCCAGCTTGAAGGAATTTACAAACCCAAGTATGTTAACTACCTCAGAGTGATTGTCATAGGATTCAGGTAAATACATCATACTGTAATGCTGCCTATTTTGTTTGTGCGTATGTGTGTGTGTGTGTGTGTGTGTGTGTGTGTGTGTGTGTGTGTGTGTGTGTGTGTGTGTGTGTGTGTGTGTGTGTGTATAAGAGATAGCAAAAAAGGAAGAGAATTTAAGCTAACAATAATTTCAACATTTATATATTCCAGCCAAGGGTCAATCATCACAACAACTCAAATAGTCTTCAGCTTTGACCAATCAGTCCCATCCATTCAAGATATTTCAGACACCCTTCTGACAGCAGTGAGAGCAGGAGATGTCAGTCAACTGAACATAATTCCTGGATCAGTTTCAGTCAATGGTTCAGGTAAGCTCTATAACTCTACAACTTTTCACTTTAGTTACATTGTACTTACTCAAATAAGTACTAAGTAATATTAGTTAACTACATGTACTTACTATAGAGTTACGGTTAGGGTACATAGTATCCTATGTACTACATGTACTTTAGTTAGTACATGTAGTAATGTGTAACTACTTCACCTTGAGATGCAAAAAAGCGGAGATGAGATATTTAATCTATAGGTGGATCCAACTAATTTGCACATATTTTCTTACAGTTTCAACTACAACTATCGCTCCTACCGCAACTACAGCTTCAAGTGGATTAAAGATTGAATCCAGTCTGCTCCAAGCAACATGTCTCATTATTTTGTCTCAATTAATAAGGCTTTTCCTATAGATCCTTAACCTTATGTCCAACAAACAGACACGGCGTGAAAATTAAACAAAGAGCAAATGTATTTTTTATTACATGGTATATAGTATTTGTATGATAGCTAGTATTTGTCTCACTCTTTAAAAAAAATTATATAGGGTAATATAAAGATAAGCTTGATAATGCATTGTTCCTTAATATAATTGCAGATAATTTTTAAACAGCAGGCTGTTTTCTAGGAGGAAGTGGATATTTTTCCTCATGCATTTCCTAATGTATGCATTCAAAAGTATAATATATTATAAATGTTGTTTGTTTAATTGTTTTTAGGATAACTATTGGTTATACAATTTATAAATGTTGTAATTGTAATATGTCATATTTTATTTGAATCAAATAAAAATATTTATTATGGTCCAAAATATTTTGCTTTCACAAAAAGACAATACTTTAAATGCTAAACTTGGCTTCTTACTGTACACTGTTAAATGATCAAATGCAACTAGTCTAAGTTTACTAAAATGTTGTCAGAGCTTCTGTACTGTAATTAGGCTTTCATAAAGCAGTTCATTTGGAGAGCGGTAAACTGGCTTTTTTGTTGGCACTGTTCATAAGTGTAAGATAGATAAATAGACACTCTGCCACACCCAAATGTTAAAACCACCAGTGAATAAAGTTTAAAGTATTACCTTAAATTCTGACACCCATGTAAATCTTAGGCTAGTTGGATTTTATGTGTCTGACAGCAAACAGCCTTACAGCTAAAATCACAGAGGGTCTATACTCATTTAAAACGGACAGTTCATCCCAAAAATGGAGATTCTGCTATTATTTCTCACCCTGATGTTTTTCCCGGTCAGATGAGTAAAACCAATGAAATTCAACTGACTTTCAATCTATCGTCCATATCTGGAAACTAGAATATCATCGAGACTTGAGGGGTCGGCTCTTCTGAGTTGGACAAGTATAAAAGTTTTATCTAAAAATATTGTTATTGTGAATGGCGAAGTGCTAACCCTTCTGTAGTTTACTGGCACAGTGTGAACCAGCAAGATCCAAGTGAAATTTAATCAAAAAAAAATCTTAATTGAGAGATTTTTCCTTCTGCCAATTCAACAAACGTAATTTGTGATTATGAAATCTAAATTTGAATTGTTTTTACCATATTTTGCAATTAAATTTTAAATTAAAGTCAAGTCAACGTCGACTAGTCGCTGATGACGTAATTGATGAACAAATGAGACTCGAACCCGGGTCGACTAGTTTATGCAACCCCTACTTTGCATCAGAATAATCATAATAATTATTCTCTAGAATATATTTACGAAATAGCTAAATCCATTGTTATGAATAAATGTGCATTTCTTTATCACAAGTTCACATAATCAAATTCACAACAATTTGATTATGATTATTTATCAGATGATACAACACATCAAATAATGCTGTTTATAAGAAATTATGCATGTATTATACCTTTATAATGCTTTATACGAGCTTCATAGAATGTGACCTGAGTCGGAAATGCCGCCCACTGATTTTTTTACTGTAATTACCTGAATGGAAATTGAATAATAATATCTTCATCTTCCAGGATAAGACTTTCAAACAGATAAAAGGTTGTGCTATGGGGGTCTGTTATAGCCCGTCATATGCAAGTCTATTTCTGGGAAAATGGGAAGAAGATTTTGTCTTAAACCAGGAAAAGAATGCCTACTTCAAATACATTGTCTGGTGGGGATGTTTCATTGATGATATTTGTTTGTTTTGGCCTGGGTCAGAGGCAGATTTGAAAGAGTTCCATGCTTTTTTGAATAACATTAATCACAACATTAAACTATCTTTGGAATATAGCAAAGAAGATTGTATTAATTTCTTCAATCTAACATCTTTAAAGACGATCATGGTGCCCTACACACTTCAGTGTTTAGAAAACCGACTGACAGGAACACCATTTTGCATGCTAAAGGCTTCAAGCCTAAGTGGTTGAAGGAAAATGTTCCTTATGGGCAATCCCAGAGAGGCGGGAGAATTTGTGACCAAGACCATTCATTTGAGTGTAAAGCAAAAGAGATGACATCACGTTTTAAGGAACGGGGTTATAAAAGCACAACTCTCCAATAAGCATATATCAGGGCCAAATTTGTAAATAGGGCATCACTTCTATAAAGAAACCCACCCAAGCCAACAAAAGACAGACCTATTTTTGTCACTACGTATAGTACAGAGGCAGAACAAATTAAGAGAATAATAAGAAAAAATTTGGGTATTATTGAAAGTGATGATGCTTGGCCAGCTGTTTCCTGAGCCAGCTCTGATCACTTTCAGAAGATGTCCTACAATTCGAGACAAACTGGTCCGGAGCCATTGGAAACCAGAAGTCCCACAAATGTGGTTGGGATCTAAGCCCAAAGGGTCTTACAATGTCAACACTGTAATCATTGTACAAATGTATTACAGACTAAACCCTTTGGTGATGTTGTATCCCAAAAACAATTTACCATTAACCATTTCATACGCTGTAAAACTGTTATAGATTGGAAAGAGTCTGATACTGCTCCATTGGGCTTTGATTATGGGGCGTGTTTCAACAAAACCAGGAAAGAAAATGCCAATGCACTCAATTCGATAGACCTACAACCAATCTGAGCAACGGAGTAAGTGACGCATGTTGAACAACGCATAGTTGTCAACAGAACTCAACTGGACACACGCTGGAAGAAGTAGAAGAAGAAGATGAGTGGAAAACGATCTTTGCCGGTGTTGTGAAAATAATTTAAAAATACACAGAGTATTTTTTTTTTGCTTGTTTGCTGTACACCTTGTCACATAGTAGCATTTAGACATTGTTTTGTTTTTTTGTTATAAGTCAGAAATGACAAGGAGGCAGCTTCTCCCAATGCAAAGTCAATGGAGACGGTTGGATTGTGATGACTATTTTTTTTAGAGATCGTAAAACTAATCCACATGAATCCAGTAGTTTAGTCCAACTTTTCTGAAGAGACAAGATGAACAGATTTAACTTCATCTTTTATTCACATTTAAACATTCATCAATGCACACAACACTTATGTTAAACGGAAGCTCAAGCATGTTCGCTTGATATCGAGAACCAATTAAGTTAATTCTCATTCCATCGGTTCATCCTAAAGCAATCATGTCTTCAGAAAATCTGGACTAAACCACTGGATTCATAATTTAATATGGATTAGTTTTGATCTCTTTATGAACTTTTTGAAGTATCAAAGTGGTAGTTGCGTATAGCTGTCAATGGAGGGACAGTCTCCCAGTTCTCAGTTCTCTCTGTTTTCATCAAAAAGATCTTCATTTGTGTTCCGAAGATGAACAAAAGTCTTACGGGTTTGGAACGAGATGAGGGCGAGTAAATAATGACATAATTATAATTTTTGGATGAACAATTTAAATGCATTTATAAAATGTAAATATCATATAAAGGATTCACATTGATTTATATATCCTGTCACTGAAATGTATACCAGAAGCTTTGCATATGGCAAAAAATTTATACATTTAAAGATTGCAGTTTGTACATAATATATTATGATTAATTCTTTTAGTATTGTTTATTTCGAATGTATGCAAAAAGAACATCTAACAAGAAAATTAAATCAAGTAGACAAATCAAAATGATTAGAATAACACAATTAAAAAAAATAAAATTGTTACAGCCAAAGACTTTTTAACTTTTGTCAATGCCGATTACATATTCGAAAAGGAGTGGGAAGAAAAAAAACTTATTTAATCCAACCCCCATCCACAAATCAAAAGCTTACAAATAATCGACCCGCGTTCCAAATATTCATACATCTACTTTGTTATACCCCAAAGCAAAAAGTACATCAATTATTTAAACAAGGATAAATATTTTAAATAAATAATATGAAAGAATAAATTATAAATTTCAGCAGCTCATAAAAAAATGAAGTAATAATAACAACACAGTGAAACTGAAGATAATTACTAGCCCCAAAAATACTCGTTGATTATTCACCCCCTTCTTCATCCCTGTATCCCTTGAAGACCATATCTTCATACCTGATTTTAAAATGATTTATGTTTATGCTTTAGGTCCTCGTTGAGACCGTTCCATAGTTTTACTCCAGAGCTTGAAATGCAAAAACTTTTCCTGGTTGTCCGTATCCTGTTTGTTTTGAAGTTATGTGTCCCCCTTAAATTATAACCTCCCACTCTCGCCCTGAATGATATTTGAATATTTCTCGCAATAGATTATTGTTAGCTTTAAACATTATTTGGGCTGATTGATACTTCACAAGATCTGTGAATTTTACTAATTTTGACTGTAAAAATAATGAGTGAGTGTGATCCTATACCCAGAGTTGTGATTGTGAAAAATTCTTATTGCTCTTTTTTGGAGAACAGATAGTGAATGTAATGAACTTTTGTAGTTGTGTCCCCAAATCTCAGCACGGTAAATGAAATATGCATGGTAAACCTAGTGAACAGTACAACATATGGAGTGATTTTTGATCCAGAACCTGCTTTGCTTCGTTTAAAGGATTAGTTCACTTTTAAAAAAACTTTTGCTGATAATTTACTCACCCCCATGTCATCCAAGATGTCCATGTCTTTCTTTCTTCAGTCGAAAAAGAAATTAAGGTTTTGGATGAAAAAATTCCTGGATTTTTCTCAATATAATGGACTTCAATGGACCCCAAACGGTTCAAGGTCCAAATGACAGTTTCAGTGCAGCTTCAAAGGGCCTTTAAACGATACCAGACGATGAATAAGGGTCTTATCTAGTGAAACGATCGGTCATTTAAAAAATAAATAAAAAAGTTTAAGTTTTATAAGCACAAATGCTCGCCTTGCTCTGTTCTGTGATGCGCGTTCGTGACTCACGTAATACGCAATTACGTTGAAAAGGTCACGCGTAGGCGGAAGTACCGAGTCAGTGTTTACAAATGTGAGGAAGGAGGACCATATACACATATTCAAATGTCTTTGTGTCAGTTTATCGTTTGAAATGACCATTTTGTGTGCATTTCCTGGGTGTTTTAATATAAAAAATGCTAAAAGAAAATTTTCGTCAGAACACAAGATTTTTTCAACGTAATTGCGTATTACCGTTTGAACGTAATTGCGTATTACCGTTTGAACGTAATTGCATATTACGTGACGTCGTGAACGCGCATCACAGAACAGAGCAAGGCGAGCATTTGTGCTTATAAAACTTAAACTTTTTTATTTATTTTTGAAATTTACATTTACATTTACATTTATTCATTTAGCAGACGCTTTTATCCAAAGCGACTTACAAATGAGAACCATAGAAGCAGTTAAACTAACAGCAGGACAACAAAATGTAAGTGCTATAACCTTTCACAGTTTAATCCAACGTTTTTTTTTTTTTTTTTTATAGAAAGGAAGAGAAAGTGTTAGTATTACTGGAACAAGTGCTGCCGAAAGAGATGCGTCTTCAACCGTTTCTTAAAAATGACTACAGACTCAGCAGCTCTGGTTGAGTTGGGTAGGTCATTCCACCAGCAAGGAACAGTCATGGTAAAGGTCTGAGAAAGAGATCTTGTGCCTCTTTGACGTGGCACCACAAGACGACGTTCGCTTGCAGAGCGCAAATTTCTGGAAGGGACATAAGTCTGAAGTAGTGAGTTTAGGTAAAAGGGAGCAGAGCCAGTGGTTGTTCTGTAAGCAAGCGTCAGTGACTTGAATTTGATGCGAGCTGCAACTGGCAGCCAGTGCAATTTTGTGAGGAGAGGAGTGACGTGTGCTCTCTTCGGCTCGTTAAAGACCACTCTAGCTGCAGCATTTTGGATTAGCTGCAGAGGTTTGATCGTGCAAGCTGGAAGACCAGCCAGGAGAGCATTGCAATAGTCCAGTCTGGATAGAACAAGCGCTTGAACAAGGAGTTGTGTAGCATGCTCTGATAGGAAGCGCCTGATCTTCCTAATGTTATACAAAGCAAATCTGCAGGACCGGGCAGTTCTAGTGATGTGGTCTGTGAAGTTCAATTGATCATCAATAACAACTCCAAGGTTCCTGGCTGACCGTGATGGAGTTAAGGATGACAGGCCTAGCTGAATAGTGAAGTTGTGACAAAGTGTTGGATTGGCCGGGATCACAAGTAGCTCTGTCTTCGCAAGGTTAAGTTGAAGGTGGTGGTCTTTCATCCAGCTAGAGATGTCTGTCAGGCATGCTGAGATGCGAGCAGCTACCGTCGGATCATCAGGCTGAAATGAGAGGTAGATTTGTGTGTCATCAGCGTAGCAGTGATAGGAAAAGCCATGTTTCTGAATCACAGTTCCTAGTGATGTCATGTAGATGGAGAAGAGAAGTGGTCCAAGCACTGAGCCCTGAGCCCAGAGCCCTGAGGATAGATGTTGTGACTTCGACACCTCACTCCTCCACGACACCCTGAAGGACCTACCTGAGATATAAGACTTGAACCATTGGAGTGCGGTTCCCGAGATTCCCTTCGTCTTTAGGATTGACAGGAGGATCTGGTGGTTAACAGTGTCAAAGGCAGCAGACAGATCTAGCAGGATGAGAACTGAGGATTTGGAAGCTGCTCTTGCCAGTTTCAGAGCTTCGATTACTGAGAGCAGCGCAGTCTCAGTTGAGTGTCCACTTTTGAAACCAGACTGATTGTTGTCCAGGAGGTTGTTCTGTGTGAGAAAGGAAGAGATCTGGTTGAAAACAACTCGTTCAAGTGTCTTCGCGACGACCGGGATACCGGTCTATAATTATCCAGATGTGCTGGATTAAGAGTAGGTTTCTTAAGCAGTGGGGTTACCCGAGCCTGCTTAAACGCTGTGGGAAAGGTACCAGTGTGAAGAGAGGTGTTTATGATGTGCGTGAGTGCGGGTGTAACTGAGGAAGAAATGGCTTGGAGTAGGTTAGTAGGAATAGGATCAAGCGGACAGGTAGTAGGGCGATTGGAAAGGAGTAGTTTGGAGACTTCTGCCTCTGAAAGCAGAGAGAATGAGGGTAGAATGTGTGTATTTGTTGGTAAAATGTGTGTGTCAGTTTGTGGATTGTTAAATTGGCCGCTGATGGTGGTTGTTTTATTTATGAAGAATGTGGCAAAGTCGTCAGCTGTTAGGGTTGATGAAGGAGGAGGAGGAGGAGGGTTGAGAAGAGAGGAGAAGGTTTTAAAAAGCATGCGAGAGTCAGAGGAATTGTTAATTTTGTTGTGATAGTAAGTCATTTTAGCAGTAGAGACATTAGCAGAGAAGGAAGAGAGGAGGGATTGATAAAGACCAAGGTCAGTAGGATTTTTCGATTTGCGCCACTTCCTCTCTGCACCCCTGAGTTTAGAACGATGTTCACGGAGAACATCGGATAACCAGGGGGCAGAGGGTGTGGTGCGGGCTGGCCTGGAAGAAAGGGGGCAGAAGTTGTCCAAGCAGTGTGTTAGAGTGGAGAAAAGAGAGTCAGTTGCACTGTTAGTATCAAGTGTTAAGAACTTGTCAGGTGGAGGAAGTGTGGATGAGACCAAAGAGGATAGACGAGAGGGTGAGAGAGAGCGTAGGTTTCGCCGAAAGGTGACCTGTGGAGGAGTGCGTGTTGTGTTCTGAGGTAGGTTGAGGCTGAGAGTGAGGAGGAAGTGGTCAGAGGTGTGCAGTGGAGTGACCAGTGTATGGTCAGTGGAGCAGTGGCGTGTGTAAATAAGGTCTAATTGGTTACCTGATTTGTGAGTAGCTGCAGTAGATACTCATTTGAGATCGAATGAGGCGAGCAGAGTGTGGAAATCAGCAGCCTGACGTTTTTCTATGTGGATGTTGAAGTCTCCAAGAACTATGAGAGGAGTACCATCCTCAGGGAAGGATGAGAGTAGCACATCAAGCTCCTCCAAGAAACTGCCAAGCTGACCAGGGGGACGATAGATAACTACAAAATGGATTTTTATAGGACTAGTGATGGTGATTGAATGCGATTCAAATGAGCTGTGGTCACACCGAGGGGGTAATGGATAAAATTTCCAATCATTTGAGATGAGTAGACCAGTACCTCCACCCCTTCCGGTCAGGTGAGGGGTGTGTGAGAAAGCGAAGTTAGTGGAGAGGGCAGCAGGTGTGACAGTGTCTTCAGGTCTGATCCAGGTCTCAGTCAGGGCCAATAAGCGTAGACCTGAATGACTAGAAATAGATGTAATAAAGTCAGCTTTGTTTACAGCAGACTGGCAATTCCAGAGACCAATAGGAAAAGAGAATAGAGTACTAGAGGAAGCCGGAAAGGTACGCAGGTTGTTAGGATTGTACTGCCTCCTACGTGTGACTTTAGATTTGCGTATGTTAGTAATAGTAGGAATTTGAAAACACATAGTGTAAGAGAGCTTACAAACAGAAAGATTAGAAGAGAAGTTGTGTAGAAGAGAAAGGAAAAAAACAACAAAAAGATAATACTCAAGTGCCTTGTCGGTGTCCTTGCTCGGTGGAGTCGCGCAGGTAGAGTAGCTGGTCTTTACACTCTTCGGTCTTAACACGATGAGGCCTTCACACAAGGGCTGCCGCGACCGCTGCCGCGAAACACTAACCAATTTATACACGCCTAATACCTCGTTATTGAATACAGCAGGCCACGCCCTGCTACTTAGTTAAGCAAAACTCAAAAGTCACGACAACAAACGCGCTTTACCACGGTAAACAGGGTAAAACAAACAAAGTTTCCTAGCAACAAATATCCACGCTAAAATATAATGAGAAAAGTAAACACTCACAGACTGATGTTCTCTTCTGTTGCTCGACTGCTTCTTCTGACAAGTGCTAGTAAATATCTGCAATAAGTACTTTAACTGGCTTTGGCCACGCCCTGCTACTTAGTTAAGCGAAACTCAAAAGTCACGACAACAAACGCGCTTTACCACGGTAATAACCGATCGTTTCGCTAGATAAGACCCTTATTCATCGTCTGGTGTCGTTAATTTCTTTTCGACTGAAGAAAGAAAGACATGGACATCTTGGATGACATGGGGGTGAGTAAATTATCAGCAAAAGTTTTTTTTAAAGTGAACTAATCCTTTAATACTACAATTGATCTTGATAGTTTAGATTGTACATGATTAATGTCTGATTTCCAACTTATTCTAGGGTTGGGCCGATGTCATCGTCCATCGTGATGGCTGAGAGACAACAAAATAAACATCATTTTTATGATCTATAGCACTTGTGACGCCTGTGGAGAGACGACTCGACTCCTGTGAAGAGACGACTCAACGCCGGCGATATGTTATGCCCTAAATTAATACATGATGAACTAACTGTATTTTCTATGTACATTTTTAATGCACTTTCTGTAAAGCTGCTTTGAAACAATGTGTATTGTGAAAAGCGCTATACAAATAAATTTGAATTGAATTGAATTGAATTGTGATTTCCTCAAATGATTCAACTATTGCCATCGACGTAAATCTATTTAATCTGAATCCATACTGACTGTCAGTGAGTAATTTATGTTTATCCAAGAATGTATCTAATCTGTTGTTAAAGACTTTTTCAATTTTGGAGAATTGTGGAAGGAGACAGGTCTGTAGTTTGTGATAGGTCAACCCGATCTCACTAAATGCGTCTTTATTGCACACAAAAAACTGCGTCTCATATGCACGTAAAAACTCATTTTCGATGCAGAAAGCTTTGTCAATTATTTATTCATGGGTTTACACATCTATAATAGGCATTGAACACTTTGCAATTTGTACTGCAATGCTGCCTGGAAATGGAGTCGACAGCTGTCTTCTCTGACACACATGAAAGGTAACCTCCACAGTGGAAGGTAAAACCGGTTCTGAGGTTCACATTATCGCTAGATCCAACACCCACCACACAGATCACATGTCTGTGTTGAGTGAAAGGACTGAACATGACTTACTGGAATCCCCTGACTGTAAGACATTTATAAATGTTTATCCACTTTACTCTTCTTAAAAATACTGCTCTAGCAAACCCGCATGTTTGTGCTTTTGAACACATGCAGCTTACAACTTCATGATACATCAGTAAATTATATACTGATCATTTACAAATGGTTTGTTCATTATTAGTCCATGATTAAACATTGTATATTGAGATAATGACAATAAAACAATTTCGACATAAATATTTCAGTGACTAATAAGTGACCAATAATAAATTAATTAATAACTTATTAACTATCTACTAATGATAGATTTTTTTTTTTTTTTTTTTTTTACTAATGATTGATTTTTAATAATCACTTTTTTTTAAATAACTTAAAATAATCATTAGCCCTTTTTAACTACTTATGAATGTATAGTCATACACAGTAAAATCGGCAGTGTAAAAATTCCAGTGTTAAAAGTGATAAATTCCTAAAGAGTTAAATTAACAATCTACAATGCTAAAAAGTACTCCTCTTCAGTGTAGTTACAGGGTGATACTGTAGTGTAATTTTATTTTTACACTGAAAGTGCAAAAAAACGCGCCAAATTGTATTGACTCCGCCCCTCGATGACTGCTGTCTCACAAGACCACGACGCCATTTTATCTTCATGCGACCGAGACGGTAGGTTGAATTGCTTTTCTCAATTCTAACATGAAATAGTAAATGCATTTGTTAACATTTTTAGTAAACTATGGTGGTGAACACATTTAGAAATGATTTAACTGCGTGTTTTTGTATGGATTAAGGAAGCTCGTCAAGTTCATGAGGTGCAGAGATGTAACGTTACAGAAGAAAAAGTGTCTCATGCCTATTTAATAAAAAAAAAAAATTAAATAAATTTGTTGAAATGTGCTTAGGATTTGTTGTGTAACGTTATTAATGTTTAGCTTCTTTCATTTTGGTTTGTTGACACTAACAGGCTTCATGAAAGTAATTTAAGCATTCCCGCCTCTAGTCGCGCGCCGAGCCATGGGTTTACGACGAGCCTGGCGCTGAAGCCGAGGAGGTGGTCCGAAGCAGCACCATTTGGCCTTTTTTCTGCGCAGATGAGAGAATTCTTCAAATGGTAATTTTATATTTGTTTTGTGTGTATAATAGTATTTGTGTTATACATTATTTAAAACGTTAATAATTCCGCGCCGCGGATGGCTGCCTCGGTGTGGAGCTCTCCAGCTATTGTGTTGTTTTTGTTCGTTTGTCCTGTGTTTAGTCATTACTTTCCTATCAGTTTCACCAAAGACGAACTGCTGGACATTAGGAAACACACACCAGAAAACTTCCATACAGTTTTTGATTATTCAGACGTTTTGCTGGACATTCTCGTCGGAGGGGCTGTTGTTCAAACGCGTGCTCAAACGCAAACGAGGAAAGCGAGCGGGCGCGCTGGTCAAACTCCGCGAGCGCGGCCTGCGCACTGCACTCCCCAGTATTCATCTTGCGAATCTCCGATCTCTTCCCAACAAAATGGACGAACTTCTCCTCCTCACCCGGATTAACAAGGATTTTTCTAGCTCTGCTGCTCTGTGCTTCACTGAAACCTGGCTGAGTGAAACCATACCGGACAACGCAATCCATCTGCCGGGCTTCCAGCTGTTCCGAGCGGATCGCATCGCGGAGCTAACGGGGAAAACGAGAGGTGGTGGATTGTGTTTCTACATTAACGAAAATTGGTGTTCAGATGTAACAACACTGAACAAGATATGCTCTCCTAACTTAGAGACCCATTTCATTAATTGCAAACCTTTCTACTCGCCACGGGAGTTTTCCTCTCTCATTCTCGTGAATGTGTACATCCCTCCAGACGCGTGCGTGAGCGCGGCACTACAACAGCTGGCTGAACAAATAGCTGAAACAGAACAAAGGTACTCAGACTCTCTTTTAATCATTCTTGGGGATTTTAACAAAGCAAATCTTTCGCGTGAACTACCAAAAAACCAGTTTTCAGCCAACGACCCGGCAACAGTCTGGACTGGCCTGAGGAACATCACCAACTACAAGTCACCATCCCCCCGATCTGTGGACAATCCACACCTGGCTGATGATTTAAACTCATTTTACTGCAGGTTTGAAAAGCCCGCATTCACACCACACACCGGCTCTGATCTGCACTTCACACACCCACCATCACCTCCTGCACCCCCTCTCCTCCCCCCTCCTGCCATCCAACCTGAGCTTAAGGTCTGTGTGGAGGACGTGAGCCGAGTCTTCAAAAAACAGAAGACTAGGAAAGCCTCAGGCCCAGACGGCATCTCATCTGCTTGTTTAAAAGCCTGTGCTGACCAACTGGCCCCGGTCTTCACGCAGATCTTCAACAGATCATTGGAGCAGTGTGAAGTTCCCTGCTGCTTCAAACGCTCCACTATCATTCCTGTCCCCAAAAAACCCAAAATCACTGGACTTAACGACTACAGACCTGTCGCTCTCACGTCTGTGGTCATGAAGTCGTTTGAAAGACTGGTGTTGGCCCACCTGAAGGACATCACTGGACCCCTGATGGATCCCTTTCAGTTTGCCTACAGAGCAAACAGGTCTGTGGATGATGCAGTCAACGTGGGACTGCATTATATCCTGCAACATCTCGACAGACCTGGGACTTATGCAAGGATTCTCTTTGTGGACTTCAGTTCGGCCTTCAATACCATCATGCCTGATCTTCTCACAGCCAAACTGACCCAGCTCTCCATTCCATCCTCGATCTGTCAGTGGATCTCCAGCTTCCTGACGAACCGGCAGCAGCTCGTGAGACTGGGGAAGCACACATCCAGGACTCTCTGCACCAGCACTGGTGCCCCCCAAGGGTGCGTTCTCTCCCCACTGCTCTTCTCCCTGTACACTAACGACTGCACTTCTAAAGACCCCTCTGTCAAGCTCCTGAAATTTGCAGATGACACCACTGTCATCGGTCTTATCCGAAACGGTGACGAGTCTGCTTACAGACTGGAGGTCGAACAGCTGGCTGTCTGGTGCAGTTATAACAACCTTGAGCTGAACACGCTCAAAACAGTGGAGATGATCGTGGACTTCAGGAGGAACAGCCCAGCACTCCCCCCACTCACCATCATGAACAGCACTGTGGAAGCAGTGGAGTCATTCAGGTTCCTGGGCACTATCATCTCTCAGGACCTGAAGTGGGACAATCACATTGACTCCATTGTGAAAAAGGCCCAGCAGAGACTGTACTTCCTTCGCCAGCTGAGGAAGTTCAACCTGCCACAGGAGCTGCTGATTCAGTTCTACTCAGCCGTCATTGAGTCTGTTCTATGCACTTCCATCACTGTCTGGTTTGGTTCAGCTACCAAATCTGACATCAGCAGACTACAGCGGACAGTTCGGACTGCAGAGAGGATTATTGGTGCCCCCCTGCCAACCCTCCAGGACCTGTACTCTTCCAGAGTGAGGAAGAGAGCAGGTAAAATCATCACAGACTCCACTCACCCTGGACACCACCTGTTTGAACTGTTACCGTCAAGACGGAGACTCAGATCACTGGCCACAAGAACATCTCGGCACAGGAACAGTTTCTTCCCACAGGCCATTTCCCTCCTGAACAGTTAACACACCTCCCAAGGCATGTGCCTTTAAGTGCAATACCCCCACTGTTTTAATGCAACAACTTACAACTCAGGTGACACTTACATGTAGATTTATTTATTTATAATATTCAAAACACTGTAAATTTGTTCATAATCTGTAAATCTGTAAATGTTTATTCTGGCTAAACCCAACTGTGATACTTTTATTCTCATATTTTTATATTTTATATTTTATTCTTAAAATTTGTATTATTATGTTTCTTGTTGTAAATTATGTTTCTTGTTGTATTTGTATATGTGCACTGGAAGCCTCAGTACCAAAACAAATTCCTTGTGTGTGCAAGCACACTTGGCAATAAAGCTCTTTCTGATTCTGATTCTGATTCTGATTAACTATCTTGTAGTGCACACGGCAAACAACAAATGCAGTCTTTTGTAGCGTTAGACTGAGGTGGGGAAGCGTTTAAAAACTATTTATTCGCCCTATGTTTAACGTTAAGTGTGAATTACGTAATCTGTACGTTGCTTGTTCTTAGCACTGAATATCATGTCGTCATATCTGCGTCAAAACACAAACTTCCTACCATCAAGTTTTTTTTATGACAGTTAAGTTCAAACATTGTGAAAGTGAGTTAAAGCTAATCTATAAATCCTTCTGTCTTCCAGTTCAGTTTACAGGTATTTGCGTGAGCACTGGCAGAGCATACAGGTACTTTAGCTTGAAATCAGTCTTTATCTATTTATACTGCATGTTATTATAAATTATGTACTAACTATTTATCTGTCTGTATTTTATTAATATGAATATGTATTTTCTGTTCACATTATAAATACCATTTAATAAATTATACGTAAAATAAATTCTAAACATGTCTTAAAATCGAATGTAGTACACCAAGTTCAATTTAAGATGCCTTAAATTTCCTATTTCTCATTTAAATTATATAAATGTATTTAATAATCCGTTTCATCTCAATTATGTTTTACTATATTTACAGCCATAATTTAAATTGTATTGCATTACTGAATTTTGGAAATATTAGCCTCAACTGACAATTTATTTTTTTTCAAATCCTTTTTTATTAGATTTGGTCCAGACCCCTGCAGTGTCAAGTGAAGGAAGCTCCTCTCATGAGATTGCAACAGAATGCTGAAGATTAATCCAGAATTGTGAGTGTCATTATATTTTATTCTATGTGCAGTACAAATTTTAATACATGATGAATGAACATGAAAAATTTAAACCTAACTGGGCAACCACAGAGTGCCTTTGTTCAGACCTAGAATTGACATGTATTGTTGGTAGGGCTGTCACATTTGATTCGATATTTGAATATGCATTCGAACATGACGTGAAATATCCGTAATCGAACTATAAATAAACTTTCCGGTTTTTAAAGTGGCATGTGTTGCGCATTTTTTACAGTCTATGATTAGACCGTTTGTATTTTATTGTTTGCCATCTCATCCAGAAGCGGCGCTCTACACGTATTGTAGCGTCGGCCCATGACCAAATCAAGCAAATAATAACCAATAGCCTCCCTGTTTTGAAAATGGAAGATAACGCACAGAACGGCCAGTCTGAGCACACAATTACAACACTAACTCATCTAAAAAGTTGTGTCTGGAAATATTTGGGGTTCTACACACCGTAGATAACCATTTCTCTCAACATTGACGCGCCGCTCTTGCTTGCAGTGTGAAACGGGCGGGGCTCGTAGATATTCGAATATATTCGAATACATTGCTTGATATTTGATATGTTCGAATTTGATTTTTCTCAAAAGTGACAGCCCTAGTTGTTGGTAATTGATGTCTTGATTGTCATAATTGCATAGTGATTGATGTGTCATCATGAATTGTGTAAATTCAAGATATTAAACTGCAAAAAGTTAAAGGGTTAGTTGACCCAAAAGTGTAAAATTGTCTTTCTCACCCTCGGGTCATTCCAAATCTGGAAAGACTTTCGTTCATCTTCGAAGCTCAAATGAATGTATTTTAAATCTGAGTGATTTCTGTCCCTCCATTGACAGTCCACGCAACTACCATTTTGAAGTTTCAAAAAGGTCATAAAGAGTTCATATTGGTGTTGGGTTGTAAAACTAACCTATATGAATAGAGCGGTTTAGTCCAAATTTTATTTTTCTTCCGTTTATGTTTGTTGATTAATGTTTATATGTGAATAAAAGTCTAAATTCAATCTATTCATCACAAAGTGATCGAGTCAGAAAATTTCAGAAAATTTGGACTAAACCGCTCAATTCATAAGTTAGTTTTATGAACTTTTTGAAGCGTCAAAGTGGCAGTTGCGTAGCAGTCAGTGGAGGGACAGAAAGCTCTCAGATTTCATAAAAGATATCTTCATTTGTGTTTCAAAGACGAAAGAAAGTCTTGTGGGTTTGGAACGACGTGAGGGTGAGTAACTTACAGAATAAAAATTTTTTGGTGAACTATCCCTTCAATAACAGAATGTGGCCTAGACCTTATCAGAACAATCGAATTTCAATGCGTCTTTAGGGGCGTTTACACCTGTACTTCGAGTTGTTCACTTGTGCGTCACCCAAGACGAATGTTAATGCCAGGTGTGAACGGCACTACTCTGCCTGGCACTGAGAGATATTCATTATGTCATTATGCTATGTAACTGTTGATGTTTTTTGTTTTTGATCTTTGGTTCGAAGACCTCAGCTAAGTTCCTGGAAAGGCTTCTCCCAAGAGCTTCAAGGACCTGATTGACTCTGCTGTGAAAGGTGATGAAACTGATGATTTAGGTTAGACTATAGTTCAGAATAAGATTATTTATACGCGTTCATGCATTTTTTGCTGAAGTTGTCACATCTGTAATTTAGAATGGGGCAGCGATCTTGCATCAATTTGTCTCCTCCTTGATTTGATTCCACCATCACCACAAGGCTGCAAGAGACCTGGAAAGATGTGCTCATATCAAGCTGAACAACACCTTGTTGTCTTCAAAAAGGTAAATTTGGTCATTTCTGTCACTATCTATTGTCTGCCTCAAAATATTGCCATTTGGGTTGACTGTATTGTGGAAAACTATAAAGACGGCCAATTGGAGAGCTGACTTTGATTAGTTATTTTTGTCTTTGGCAGAGACCAGCATACAAGAACACCTTGATTGCAGTGAACCGACCACACAGCATACCTGCTCGCTGCCGGTGGCAATAAACTGAAAATACTACTACTACCTGCTCGCTGATCGGACAAAGAGGAACTGCCTTCATGGATGCTACACAACTGTTGACAAGTAGTTTTCTGCAATCTTGTTCAAATCTACCGGTCATATTTGTTCATGTCTAGGCAAACTGGATGATTTGATGCTTTTTTGCTTTTTCTCTGCAACTCCTCATGAATGTGATAATTTGACCTGTTCACATCTGGCATATGTTTTAAAGGATTAGTTCACTTTTAAAAAAAACTTTTGCTGATAATTTCCTCACCCCCATGTCATCCAAGGTGTCCATGTCTTTCTTTCTTCAGTCGAAAAGAAATTAAGGTTTTTGATGAAAACATATAATGGACTTCACTGGACCCTAAACGGTTCAAGGTCCAAATGACAGTTTCAGCGCAGCTTCAAAGGGCTTTAAACGACACCAGACGATGAATAAGGGTCTTATCTAGAGAAACGATCGGCATTTCACAAATAAATAAAAAAGTTTAAGTTTTATAAGCACAAATGCTCGCCTTGCTCTGTGATGCGCGTTCGTGACTCACGTAATACACAATTACGTGGAAAGGTCACGGCACGCGTAGGCGGAAGTACCGAGTCAGTGTTTACGAATGTGAGGAAGGAGGACCATATACACATATTCAAATGTCTTTGTGTCAGTTTATCGTTTAAAATACCCATTTCGTGTGCGTATCCTGGGTGTTTTAATATAAAAAAGGCTATAAGAGAAGTTTCGTCAGGACAGAAGCGTGACCTTTTCAACGTAATTGCGTATTACGTGAGTCACGAACGTGCATCACAGAACAGAGCAAGGCGAGCATTTGTGCTTATAAAACTTCAACTTTTTTATTTATTTTTTAAATGACCGATGGTTTCGCTAGATAAGACCCTTATTCATTGTCTGGTGTCGTTTAAAGCCCGTTGAAGCTGCACTGAAACTGTCATTTGGACCTTGAACCATTTGGGGTCCAGTGAAGTCCATTATATGGAGAAAAATCCTGGAATGTTTTCATCAAAAACCTTAATTTCTTTTCGACTGAAGAAAGAAAGACATGGACATCTTGGATGACATGGGGGTGAGGAAATTATCAGCAAAAGTTTTTTAAAAGTGAACTAATCCTTTAAAGGAGCCAGTTTGCCCATTTGTTGAATAAACTTTGTATTTGTATACATTTGTCTGAAGACTCTTGATTTTATGTCTGATCTTGTACATTAACACTATATAATAGTGTAAACAGTTTTTTGCACTGAACAGAATACTTTATAAAGGACACTTATAGTGTAATCCAATGGAATTAAAATCAACACCAGGGGTGTTAAAACCCCATAGTGTAAAAATTTTAAGTGTAACACTTAACACTCGCAGTGTAATTTTTCTACACTGAAAGGTGCTATATTAACACTGTAAATTCAACACTACAAACAGTGTACTTTTTACACTAGATAGAGTGGGACCATATATGATCCGGAGTAGTGTTAAAATTAACACTTTAAGTGTTAATTTGACACTGTGTTTTTTACTGTGTACTTTATAAATGATTAGTTCATCATTAACTAATAACTTATAAATGGCTTATAACTGAACATTATTAGTTAAACCCATGATCCATTGTTGGGAATAAAAACAGAAAAAGGGGACCTTTCTTTATCTGTGCCATTTTTGCCCTGAACTCCATATGCATTATAAGCCATATTTATCAACAGGAAGAAAAATATGCCTATAAATAGCACATTTATATTATACTAAACATGTTTCAGCACTGCGAGTTTAACTGTTGAGCATTGGAAAATTTATGCTCTATACATTCATCGCCTGTGGTTACAGAAGGGAAACATTTTTAAAAGCAGAGAAAGACATTTAAAGAAGCCAGTCAGACCAGATGTCAGATTGTATGATATGCTCTGGTAACCTTATATCTTTATGTTTGCCTCTTTTGAAATATGTTGGCATGTGTAAAAAATCATGATCACTTGATCATCATTAATGCATCCATGAATCCAAATTTTTCAGAATTTTTTCAGAATTTTCCAAACTAAACACTTTGGACAGCTCAAAAAAAAAAAAAAAAAAAGAGAGAGGAAAGAAAGAAAAAAAATCATCAAACCGTGTCTGTCAGAAGACACTGAGGACCCAAAAGCAAAGGCAGGTGCGGAACAATGTTTATTTGAAAAAGGTAACACAGGAGTCTGCAGTGACACGGACGCAGAACTGTAGAAAACACAAAAGTCAAAACTTGGCTGAAGAGTGTGATCAGCGTGAGTGCTGATTGTCATGAGGATCAGCAGAGAGATGAAGTGAGTGTGAAAGAGTGTGATCAGTGATGAGGATCAGCAGAGAGATGAAGTGAGTGTGAAAGAGTGTGATCAGCGGGAGTGCTGATTGTGATGAGGATCAGCAGAGAGATGAAGTGAGTGTGAAAGAGTGTGATCAGCGGGAGTGCTGATTGTGATGAGGATCAGCAGAGAGATGAAGTGAGTGTGAAAGAGTGTGATCAGCGGGAGTGCTGATTGTGATGAGGATCAGCAGAGAGATGAAGTGAGTGTGAAAGAGTGTGATCAGCGGGAGTGCTGATTGTGATGAGGATCAGCAGAGAGATGAAGTGAGTGATGAAGTGATGAAGTAACACAGGAGTCTGCCGTGACACGGACGCAGAACTGTAGAAAACACAAAAGTCAAAACTTGGCTGAAGAGTGTGATCAGCGGGAGTGCTGATTGTGATGAGGATCAGCAGAGAGATGAAGTGAGTGTGAAAGAGTGTGATCAGCAGGAGTGCTGATTGCGATGAGGATCAGCTGGGGGAAGAAGAGAATGTGTGTGCATGAGTGTGTGCGTGATAGAGGAAAAGAGAGAGAGAAAAACCAGGTTCATGACAGTACCCCTCCCTCAACGAGCGCCCCCTGGCGCTCCCAAGTGTGGAGTCTGGCGAGTGCGGTAGAACTCCTCGATGAGCGAGCGGTCCAGGACGTCCCAGGAAGGGATCCAGCTTCTCTCCTCAGGACCGTATCCCTCCCAATCGACCAGAAACTGATGCCCACGGCCCCGGGGACGAACGCCTAACAATCTTCGAACAGTATTAGACGGGAGAGCCTTCAACAAGAACAGGAGGGGAAGGAACTGGGCGGGAGGGCATACGAATAATGGGCTTGATACGAGACACATGGAACACCGGATGGACGCGCCGCAGATGGAGGGGCAATTTGAGCTTGACGGCTACCGGACAAAGAACCTTAATAATGGAAAAAGGTCCAATGAAACAAGGCGTAAGCTTACGTGAACAGGACTGAAGAGGCAAATTAAGGGTGGAAAGCCACACCTTCTGACCGCACACGTATCTGGGGGCCTTGACGCGATGACGATCAGCAGCCTGGCGAGTGCGTACATTGGCGCGACAAAGAGCCGTTCTCACCCTTCTCCAAGTGCGTCTGCATCATGAAAATAAACGCTTGCGCTGAGGGAACGGAGACCTCGGCTTCCTGAGAAGGAAATAGAGAGGGTTGGTACCCGGGACACCAGTTAAACGGAGATAACCCTGTGGCGGACGAGGGTAGGGAATTGTGAGCGTACTCCGCTGTTACGTTCACACGTGTGTTTTGTGTTTGTTTTCAGAATCCTGCGCACGATAGTGTACTTTGCACGTTGTCACAGTGAGGGTCTGTGACTAGAGACTCTTATTTTGGAGAAGACTCTTGTTGTTACGCTGGACTGAGAAAATGCATACATACAGACACTTTACACACTAACATACTAACACACTATCTGTTTTGCGCATACTTTAACATCAGTTAAAGGGTCATGAAACCCTCCTCTTTCAGCTCAAGTCTAGCTCACAATCTTTTTGAAAAATGCAACTTAAATGGGCGTGGACGGCTGTGAGAAGAAGGGAGGGAGTGGGTGTGTCTGGCCACCACTGTCATTGCAGTGGCTGATGCATATCGACTGTCACTAAAAAGCAGTGGTAAAAACGTGAGGAAATGCTAGATTTTTTTTTATGTCATTATAAATTATATAGTTGTTTATATAGATACTATAAATGCATATATCTGAAAATAATAAATTTTCCTCTTAAAAAGTCGTTCCGTGCATAACCTAGATCTACGCGCCCCCTGAACCCCCATAATAAAGATCGCTCTTTGGAGGTGGAAGACTTCTCATTTTAGACACAGACACACACACACATACCTCTGAATTGATAGAAAAGTCCTCGGGACTTGGTACCGCATCACTCGCAAGACGCAAACTCCATTTGTCAACAAGGCGAAATCCACCATTTTCCAGTTCTCGAAGCTAATGTTTGCGGCACACACTATAGTTTAGATGTGTCCGTGGTTGATGGCAAACCAACCGCCCAGAGCCAGAGTCTAGCCCTGGAAGCATCGCGGGGAAACATATTCAACCCACTTGGACTTTTGTCCCATGTTTGTCTCTCTCATCTACTTCGCGATATCACAGTTTGACATGTCATCATGACATGCAACTTGGAAAGATCCACGTGGTGTCATGATGAATAATTAAGAGACAGTGTCTTCTCATAGGATATGAAAACTCAGTCTCATTAATAATTATGAGACACCGATGAGTCATCAACGCACTATACTGTGCACTGCCACGTCACAGCCTGTGATGAAGATTTTAAACCCGGAAGACGAAAAAAGCGGAAGAAAACTAAAATTTAACCATTTTAATCATACTATTAAATCTAACAGATGCTAACATTGTCTTCAATGGTGTTCAACACACATACCTCTGTTAAAATCTCAGAAAATTTGGTTTGGGGTTTCATGACCCTTTAATGCAGACATATGTGTGTCACTTATTTTGGATTGTTTCCTGTTGTACCTGTCTTCACCATGCCTTTTTCCATTTACTGAGTTATTAGTTTCTCTTTGTTGATTTATGTATTGCTAGAACTCAAACAAGACCGGTAACCATGTTATAAGTTTATTGATTTCAATTAACCACTTACATAATAATAAATTATCATACTTACGTACAGGAACATTTTACTTTACCAAACAGATGAAACCCGGTCACAGTAACTGCCACCATTTTGAATGCCTCTTTTCCCGCCAATAGGCACAGTTAATTGTTGTCATGTGTGAGAGGGGGATTGGAGTTCTGTTTGATTCTTTGTTAAACGTTGTTCAACATTAATAGTTAATTGAGTTGTTTTGTTTTCAATGTTTATATGTATTTTTATATTATTCTAACTGTTTATCGGTTTGTTACTGTTAAATCTATTTTGATTTTGGCTTCTTTTGATGTCTTAATTATCTTTAATTACCAAATGGTTTGGTCCAAGTAGGAGGGGCTTAGCCTTTTTAAGAAGGTGCCTCAGTGTGGTTAGGAGGGTGGTAGAGTGAGTGTATAGAAGTTATTTCTCTGTTTTTGGGCCAAATTACTGGTGTAGCCAAATCTTGTTTGTAAATAACTTTGAACAGTTTATTTTTTGTTTATTTTTGTTTGTTTAGCTTTCTTTTCTTTTTGGATTTTCACTGTAAATACCAGTTGCACTTATTGGATTAAACTCTGAACTTTTTGACCTCATCATCACGTCACTTCATTTTTTTTTTCGCCTCCATCTGCCGGTACATACAGAGCAGTGGTGCTGCTACTGTTAGTAACATCCTTGAGGCCTCTTTGTTGGAGTTTGGCACACCCCTGGCTCTGTTACACACGTGTTGGCTGTTGTGCTCATTATTTTCTCCCTGTCTCTAGCTCCCTCTCTTTGCTCGCGGGTTGCTGTGATTGGCTGAGTCGGCTGTCAGTCATCATTAGTCATCCTTCGTCATCATTAAGGCAGCGCTTGAGAACCAATCGGAGACCGTCCAACTGGGTTTAAAAGGATGGCGCGTTCATTCATGCGCTCTCTTTGTAGCGAACTGAGCTCCCTGTGTAGCGAACTGAGTATGTGTATGGCTTTGCCTGTGAACTGAGTGGCGTGCTATGTTTCTTTTGTACATGTTATGTGAGCTTAGTTTTGATGTATGTCTACCTTTGCATTTGCTCGGAGATACTGTTTAACAACATGAGAAGAGAACGCAGGTCAGTATATCGCGATATACACTGCACCAGTAGCAAATGACTGTCTAGACACACTAGGTAAGACGTGAGCGCCAACCCTTGTATTTCAGTTTTGTAGATAGCTTAATTAGGGTGCCGGATGCACCGAAGTTTTTGGTTTATTTTCTACCTTTTTCTTTGGTTAGATTAGGTTTGGATTAGGGATTTTTTTTTTTAATATTTTGTTCTTTCCTTTGTCGCCGCTTTCGTTCTTTTCTGTTCTTTTTAAACATGGTAGAGTTGGTCCTCCATACTTTACTGCTTTCAAAATATGTATTTAACACAGCAGATAAAATATACCAGTATCCGTTTTGTACAAGGTCTTGAACTTCTACAAATTATTTTAAGACTTAATTTTGAATGGTTTAAAATGTGTATTTTGCTATAGACAATAATCTGTTTTCTGTCACAATAATCAGTCAGGTAGCAAAGAAAACCACATTTTTCTTACAATATAGAAACCAATTTAAATGTTTTGTCATACATCCAGCACCTACTATTCATTTGACTTGAAAAATGAACTTATATGAAACAATATGAAAAGATAGAGCTATTACATTCTCACGTCTTTGACTTAAGATCCTGATCCTTGTTGCTTTTGGAATTATCCACTATCAGTCATACGCCCCCTAATGCTGATTGGCTACACGTTTGTTGTCCGACCAACTTTCAAAAAGCGTTTTTCAAATATTCCTCATCTCCTGCTACTTTTTTTGTGTGGTGTGCCCCAGGGATCCATTTTGGGACCTTTATTGTTTTCCCTTTATATGTTTTCCTTGGTCCACATTTTTCATATCACTACTATGTTAGACCAACATGATCTAGTTCTTCTGCTATTATTAAAGGAAGCTATCTTTTGAGATTATTGTAAAGATGAAGCATCTTCTCTCAACAAAGATTTGGAAGTTGTGATTCATGCAAAATTTGATTATTGTAATTATTTTTATTCTGGTCACCTTCAATCTTCATTATCTCGATTGCAAGTTGTACAAAATGAGGCTGCAAGACTTTCGACTGGGTCTAAAAAGAGGGAACATTTCTCCTCTATTTTATCATCTGGCTTTCCAATAAATTCCAATGTTACAAGGCATTGTCTGGCAATGCACCGTGTATATTAGTGACCTCTATCGCACATCATGTGAATTTTTTTTTTATCTATTAAATCTTATTTTTATTCTTCAGCTTTTAACCTGTAATTGTTGTTCTTATTGTGTAGACATGGTTTGGCAAACTGTACAGCACTTTGGATCAATGCATATTGTGTTTAAATGTGCTCCATAAATAAATGTTTTTGTTGTTATTGCTAAACACATTAAATATCTGAAATTCCTACCTTATGATTGCTTTTATCAGTAGCTGGTTCTTGTTTACAGAGATGGTTTTATCTTATATAAAAATCAGTTGTCACAGAGGCTGTAGTGAAGTGACCGCATAAAGGAGTAGATAACAAAATAGTCTTTATTATAATCCACCAACAGAAAGCTCAGGAGCTCAGGAGATTGAAACTCAGGGTTTCAATACACGGAGGATGATTGACTGAAACGGAACATGTGCTATTAAGTACCAGGAAGACTAACAAGGAACTAGGGAAAACAGGAACTCAGAAACTAAACAAAACAGAGCATACATGTGACATCAGTACTATATTTAGAGAGAAATTAGTATATTAAATACTAATATAATAACTATATTATTTTCGCAATATTAGTATGCACACTGCTGTACCTTGATTTTAAGCTCAAGCATGTTTAATGTAGGGCTGCACAATATATCAAAATTATCTAAATATCGCAAATGTATATATCGCAATATGTATATCGCAACGGTTTGCAATAACTGTGGTCATGAACTAAAGACAAAGAGAAAATCACTCACTGCTCTTGGCTGAATAACTCTTGTACCTTTAATAAGAATCAGTAGGCTATATATATTTAATTCATACAGTGAAAACTAAGCAGTGTTTTATTTTTTACATTTGATTATTCAGTTCCTGTTGTTTAATAAACCTAATGTAAGCCTATACCTGAAACCCTAAATCCAGTGGTTTACACTGATGTTAAAATAACACTTCTGTTTCAGTAAAACACTGCTGTTCACTTTCAGAAGTTGTAGGAATGTTTTGCCCTTGTCACAAAAAGAATGTGAAACATGTATGGTTTATAATTTGAAATATATTTGAAAGATCATTTAAGTTTATTTTACACACTTTAATCATTGTCATAGCGCATATCGAATAGGCCTATCGCATTATTTAATGAGTTCTCGCATTTTTCTTATCTTGCAGCCCTAGTTTAATGGGTCACTGTTGCTTGTTGGTATAGGCTCAAAGTCAAACAAACAAAGCAGCTGCAGATAATTATACCACAAAGTACGGACATGCGTCTTCGTGGAGACAGGTCTTGCCAGGCTACCTTGAAAGAACGAATTTGGAAGGACATGAGCAGACAGAAAGCATCTTTGTGGGAAATAAGATGTGATCTTATTTCTTAACTGCCAGCGATGACATAACGGTTCGATTCTCTCAAGTATGCAAGGATCCGGGTACTTTCATGCATCCTCTGTACTTTTACAATGGCTTTGACGCAAGGGGGTAATCCATCCGCCGGAAACTGAAGCCTCCCTTGGGGGCTGCCATTATTGCAGACCATCACCTGCTGTTAGCATTCCATTGACTCCCATTCATTTTGGCGTCATTTTGACAGTGAATAACTTTACATCTGAGGCGTCCAAAGACTCCATTTGTCCATTATTTATTTCTAAAGAAACACTTTGTATCTTACGTTATGGCCCGTAGAAGAAGTTTTTCTAAAATTAGGCTAATGCTTGCGTCATAACCACTCGACTCTCTGTCGCACAGTAGAGAAATTACCATGTAGACAGGAGGAAAAGCTCTCAGGCAATCGGGGGGACGTGGAGACATAAAGTCAAGGGAGAAGCACATAGAGAGTCATAAAATGTCTCCTGCTGCTAGCTCATGGGCAGCTCCTACTCACGCTCTCCGTCTCTGCAAGATTCGGAAGGGAATTATTCAGATTTCTCTCAGCACAGCTACTAGAAGACTTACCACTGTCAGACAGGTAGCTCAGGTTGCATTATGCTCAGCCATCAGGAAGTGAGTGCTTCTAATTGGCTTCAATTTTCTCTGTTGAAGTCTATGGGGTCGCTGTGTCCATTTCTTTTCCTGTCTATGCTTTGACACCATCCCTGCACCACTCTATACTCTAAATTCTTGCGTAGGCTAAAGTGGTGCAGGGATGATGTCAAAACCCGGAAGACTAATTCGCCAGTTACCCTCAAGATTTTCCTATGGATTTTTATAATAGGGTTTTTAAATGTATTTATAGAGTAAAACAAGGTCAGTGGTAAACATAACTTGACGAAACTTGGACGTTTTGCTCTACAAAGTACATTAAACCCATACCGAAAAAAACTAATGTTGTAGCTGTTATGTTCCCTTTCGAACGTTCACTTCATATTGCGTAGCTATACGCAGTGGGGAAACTCCTTTTTTTCTATTTACTGAAGCTTATATATAAAACGCATTTGCAGCTGCATAGCTAGCACATTGAGTGTCTAGCTTGCTCATAGGCGTGCGACCAATGAGCTATCCCTACGTCATTACATGTCAGAGCCCGCCAAGTGGGCGTGGCCTTAGCCTATAATAGTCCCCCGAATTCGCCATTATAGCAGATATTACTCCATCAGCGACTCTGAACTTCATGTCTATGACTGATTACTGAGCCTTCGCCGTTGAACAAGCCCTTCAGCCTGAGCGAGCATCATTTTCAGCAGACTACACCTTCTCTGCCATTTTCTCCATGACGACGTCTCACCTGTGGCTAACCGGCGACGACGCTAATATCCTTTACTATAATTCTCTTCTCGGAAAAGGGCTACAAGTCATTACCGCCCCTCGAAGAGGCCGTGGCCGCTCATCTTTGCCCGAACACAGCTGCTAGCTGGCGAGCTAGAGCTGTTCACCCAAACAAAACCTGCCGAAACATTTCAGCCCTTGCTGGACGCGCGTATTCCGCCTCCGGTCAGGCTGCTGCGGCCCTGCACACGATGGCCGTGCTGCAGGTCTAACATGGGCAAACTCCTCCAATCCATGGACGAGGCTGGCCCGGACCCCGAGGCGCGAGACCTCTGAGACCTCCGAGACCCCCGAAGCGCCACGGACCTAGCCTTGCGTGCTACCAAGGCTACAGCGCAGGCCATCGGGAGGAACATGGCGAGCATGGTCGTGCTCGAGCGCCACCTCTGGCTTAATCTCACCGAGATTAAGTATGCTGACAGAATGAGGTTCCTCGACGCCCCTGTATTTCAGCTCCGGCCTCTTCGGCCTGGCGGTAAAGGGGTTCTCCGAGAGGTACACAGAGGCGTCCCAGGCCATGCGACACTTCTTGCCGAAGCGCTCGAGCTCCGTGTCAAGCAAACCCAACCCAGCCCTGTCTTCACCTCATCCAGCCAAGCCGGCAAAGCCCTGCGGCTGATACCCACCGCCAGCCACGACCAGCAAAGAACTCCCCGCTGCCCTGGCGCCAGGGCCCGCGAACCAGCGTCGTGCTTGATGCTGTGCCGCCGAAGTCATCCTAGCATCACAGGTTAAGAGAGAGAGGGCTTGTGTCTCGCGCTAGCCGAACCACCCTCGAAAAAAACCTGCAAAACTTCCCACAGCTCCCTGTTCAGTTCAGGCGGCTGGGGATTTTATTATTGTAAACAGGCCCGCAGCAGTTAGCGCGTCTCTACAAACAAATGCCATTTTCCAAATGGGTCCAAATATAAATAAAATTGGCAATCCAAATAAAGCACAAAAAGAGTATGTTTCACAATCACAACACTCGGTTTCACGGCCCCCCTTCACTAGGTATTATTACGTATATAAAAACATATATGTAGACAGGAAAATGGAGGAATGGGTTCTTAACACGACGTATTCAATTAAAATAAAATTAATTTTATACACCAATAATTAAATTAATGACTGTTAATTAAATTATTGCACACCTGTATGTATCTTCAACACACCTTTTATGACAAATGTGTTTCAAAAGATATAAATAAATTGCTATAAATAAATTGCTGGTAATTATATGATGTGGCCCATAATGACAGTTATTGACATCTTCTGAATGCAATGACTAACTCCACAAAGCATGTGTTTTATTTTTTGTGTGGGTTTTTTGGAGGAGGGTAATGTGAAACCCTAAAAAAAAAATCGCAACTTTGTTCAAAAAAGTTGGAATTTACACAGGATACATTTATTTATTTATTTATTTTGTCTATTTTCTAGACTACTTGAACTCTGTTTATTGCTGTATAGCTTAGTATATTAGGCTACTAAGATTACAACTGCACAAACAATACTAATGGATACAATGCATGCATATGTGTGCAGCTGAGTGGCAATTGGTGAGAATTACTGGGTGTGGGTGGACTGTCAATTTGGTTGTGAGTATGGTTGTGAGATGAAATGAGTCTCATGGCTTGAGGAAACATATCATGTTAGTCTGTAGTTTTGGCCTGAAGCGTAAATAGGAAGGGTGTGAACATACAGCTATTTCTTCATGCTTCCTGAAACTTTTTTTTCAGTTTAGAATAGATGAAGAACATTATGGAGAGCCCCAGTTCCTTCTACTGCATTGTTGTTGGCAGCAGTAGGCCTATACCAATTTTGAGCATGATTTCTGCAGTCTTATACAGGCATCATACTTTGTTGTTTACACTCATGGTGTGGTAAACAAGGTGTAAACCACACTCGATCCAGTTGGACTGTTTCGCTTCCAGAATGTGCTTAAAGGTATAGTTCACTCAAGAATGAATCTGAAATCTCACTTCTGCTTTAGAAATATAATAAATAAATAAATACATAATAATTTATATATATATATATATATATATATATATATATATATATATATATATATATATATATATATATAAATTAGGCAACTGATAAATGTTGAGACTTCATCTTAAGTGTCCTAAAAAAGACTTTAAAGGCTGCTGTCATGTGCTTCATAGAGTAATTTAAATATAGATTATATACAGGCTATAATAGAGTTCATAGACACCCGTCCATGGATGGATGGATGGATGAGCAAATTTATCATGATATTTATAAATTACTCACAACACAACAGGTGTTGGGCCGAAATTCGATGGCCTGCCAGAATTCGGGTGCGTTCCGCGTGCATGGGCATGACGTCATTTGATGACATCTGTGTGGCCAAATGAATTTAATAAATTGTTGTGTTACTATTTCATGTGCTTCCAAGTGTTTAGTAAACAAAATTAGATTATATGATGTCATGTCTTGGAAAGACACTGAAAAATAACCCAACATTTCAATGTCAATGTCCTGATAAGCTGCAATGCTTTCAAAAGCAGATAAATGAAACAATACAACAATTCATGACACACCCGAAGTCTCTGTTCTTATCACGTCACATGCCCACGCGCAATGTCCCAACTAGCGCAACAGCCACATTCTCTGACCCATAGATAGGCCTAAATAAGTCTTAAGAAGAGATTGTTTTCATTTGCATAACTAAGCATTCTTGTTTTTCTGTTCGTCACATGGCTTCAGTTTTACTGTTGCAGCAATGACTCTCTGCGTGTGTGGCAACAGGTTTCAAAGAAGAGCAACAGGAAATTTACTGAAAACTGTGACAAGGTACATGTGATCTTTGCTCTGCTATCTGGTGGGTCATTCTTAAAATGCAATGACACTTCTTATGACATCATGGTTTACTCCAGAGCAGCTAAATAAAGCTGAACTGTGACACCATTTTCTTCTGGAAACTTTTTTGCATTATTGTTATCTCTGTAAAGCTACTTTGAAACAATCATATTGTAAAAAGCGCTATATATATAAATAAATGTGACTTGAATTGACTTGACGAAAAAAGGTTTCAAATAAACAAGCAACATATAAATGCATAATTTTATAACGTGACAATTTATTAAATAATATGAAATTGTTTTCCTGTACTGGTCTGAACATTTTTGTTATTGTTTAGAATTTGTCAAGTTTGACAATATTAAAAACCATAGGAAATATATTTTTTAACTAAAAACAATTTCAATGACAATAATCTTTAATATCTTTAAATATAAATTATAAACATATAACAAATTAACAAATTATAAATCTTATATCACACACACACACACACACACACACACACACACATATATATATATATATATATATGTGTGTGTGTGTGTGTGTGTTATTCTTAAAAAAAAAATTTTGATTCGGGAAAAAGTGTAAGGTTTGATTTGTAATTTCTCAGTTTACAAATATCCTGCATGAAAAACTTTTCTGTTAAGAATTACTGTAAGAAAAATAAATAAATAGGTTTAGTATAAACATGTTCATGATATGCTATTTAGGACAGTATATGCTGACTTGCAGGTCGACTATTCAACAGACAAGCATATCTGATTTACTCTCTGGGAATCTGAAGCATGAGCGCATTGTTACTTTCATTCTGTAAAGTCAATGTCTGGATTGAAATCTGTTTCAATCATTCTGACCTGAAGCGAACCAAGTGCCATTAGAGACCACACTATTTATCATGTGATATTTAATTGATTTAATTACCAGTGATAATTTACTGTGCATCCAAATAAATGTGTAACAAAACCATAAAGAGCCTGAAGCATCTGCCCCAAGGAAGTGGGCAAAACCCTTTTATTTAAGAGGAACTTCCTTCACTTGCATGTTGTTTTTGCATGTTCCTTCACTTGCATGTTGCAAATTGTTCAAAACTGTGGGACCGACAGAATGTTATGTTAACATAGTAAACTACATTAGTTATTTCTACAGCATTTATGAATGTACATGTCAACATTTACTAATAAATTATTTAAATCAAAAGTATATATTTTCAAGCTTGTTACTGCACTGTGAACATATGAACAAACTGTAAGGCTGGAAAAACTGGTTGAAGAGATTTATCTGACCACTGGTTGAGGAAACAAAGGACCTTGTTGGAAATTAACATTTGACTTCCCGCCTCTTCCCTTGAGACAAACGTCTCACCTCATCGACATTTCATTCTCTCTCTCGGAGACAACTAAAACTCACATAAGAATATATATGGTTTAATGTGAATGATTATCATTGAGTATCATGTTTAGTATCATTGAAACGGTTTCAGGGTGACTGGTACAACTGTCTCATTCCCAAAGAGTAAACCACAAGGTAAAAAGGTTTTTAGAAGTTTAGAGAAACTGGCACACAAAGGGAGATAGACGAATGGTCTTCCTGCCACCCAAGAGGTAACCTGAATGCAAATGACCTTTGTTAGCATGTTTTCCATTTTAAAGATTCTGGCTATTTAAAGGAATGCAGCGAGAGGCTCTGGGCCTTTCCGTACCTCATGGGCTGAGATTCGCAGAGACTCTCAGATCATCTATTTCTTATCGTTTTCTCTAGAGCATTCGATGTAGGCCTAATTGTACTGATTATCTTTAAACTGATTACGAAATTGGCATGATACATTTAGGCCTAACTGACATAATAAATTGTAAACATTTGATTTTATTCTAACGGACTTTGTTATTATTTTCATTAAAGAGTTAAAAGAATATATACGCTCACTTTTAATGATCCACAGATTTCATTAAAACCTTTAAATTTTTTGGAGTCAGATGAAATAACGAGTTAATATATGAGAAAATGTATTGCATTTAAAGGTGCCCTAGAATGTGAAATTGAATTTATTCTGGCATAGTGAAATAACAAGAGTTCAGTACATGGACATGACATACAGTGAGTCTCAAACACCATTGTTTTCTCATTCTTACTTAAATCTCGTTTTTGAAAAACACCCCTGAAAAACAGGCGAATCTCCACATAACACCGACTGTGACGCAACAGTCGGGATCATTAATATGTACGACTCCAAAAATTTGCATATGCCAGCCCATGTTCAATGACAGGCGGAACTGCGCAGACGAAGCACGGCAGTTGTTCAGTGTTTGGATGTACAAATGAACACAAAGGTATTTAGTTCCTTCATCCGAGCCTCTGAAGAAACAATGGGTTAATTTTATTTTCTCTGGAAATTTCCAAACATTTCACCGACGACTGTTTCCTCAACTTGGGCCAATACAGAGCTGGCCTCGATCGATCGAGCTACCAAGCAACACTTTCCGAATGTGTAATTGTTCAAGTTCAGACAGGTAAGTTAATCTTTCTCTCAATATCGTTCAATACTGTATTTACATCATCGTGTTTGCATTGGTGAAAGCATTAGAGAGAGTACAGAAACTGGGTTGCAATGATAAGATCTTCATTCTCGCGATCAACACACTGTCATCTGTTTGCTCAATGCTCATCACGGCAACATTTTATGTGATGGGAATAGATCTAAATACTTTAAAAACATCTCACGATTCGTTAATCTCGATAGCTGTAATAGTAAAAACGTATAATATCTGTAGTAAAAGTATTCGAGAGAGTTTCACATGTAATACGTAGCTATTTCATTTGCAAGCATGTCAGCCAATCACAGCAGAGGCCGGTTACACACAGACACGCCCCTTCAAACAGAGCGTTTGGGCTCAGGGCTGAAATCAGGCTAGGAAAAATGCCTTTCATTTCTAAATTATGACTATTATTTTATCTAAAAATCATACTAACTTTATAAGGGCAACCCAGAAAACATTATACAATAAAAATAAAAACCATTCTAGGGCACCTTTAATCAAAAATCCCTTTACCAAGAGAAAAGTTCACGCGTGAGACCTTCCCGGCTAATCGAATGCCGCCATTTTGTATTTTAATAAAATCACTATAAGAAAGTTCAAGTAAAAATATGAAAATATTTTGTTAGTTCATGTTAACTAATGAGACCTTATGTGTTACCAAAAATATTTAAATAATTTCAAACAATAAGCATTGAAATGGTTTACATTTAGTTTTACACTTAATCCATATTCATATAGGCCTAATGGATTTTCAGGGCATGATTGAAAGTCTGTTCTTGTGAAAATTGTAATACAATACATTTTGCCTACAGACATTTGAAAAGTAACGAACATAAATGATGATAGTATAGTGTTAAAAAAATAGCTTCTATGGTTTTAATAATCATATCCTACAAGTTTAAAACTGTTAGTTCAAATAAAAATAATTAAAAGTGCCAGTAGAAACACATAACTCATGAAAAGTGTCTATTATTGTTACTGTACAACCTGACTGTACTGGTTGAGTCATCATTAGTCAGATGTTTGTAGGCGTGTCAGTATAAGAGTGACACCTTGTGGTCACCTTCTTCTTTTTTTTTTTATTAACAAGAAGTAACATACAAAACTCTCGCAGGGGATAGAATGTACAAATATTGTCGATATACAAAAAGTATTAACCAAGCAGAAAACAACAACAACAGAAAAAAAATACAATTAAATTAAATATATAGCTATATATAACAAAGAGGGGGGCTACTTCAAAATACACAAGTCAAAGGCAAAATAAAATTCACATTTGGAGCGGCACACACAAGGGGAGATTAATCAAAACAGTAACTTCCTGGATATGTCACTATACATTTTCCTTGCGATTTTAGTAGATTTTATCTTTTTCAGTGAGGTAAAAAACAATTTAAAATCATTTATAAACCAAACAAAGGAAGGCTTAGAACATCTCCACTTACTGCAATGAATATGATATTTACCCATAAGAATGATCATATTCACTAAATCTGATACTGATGAATCTATATTATCCATATAAAAGAGGATGTGTGGCAAGGTGAGAGTAGGGACATTATCAATCTTGAGTGACAGCCAATTGTGTAGCTCGGACCAGAAACTATTTGACACGGGGCAAAAAAATACATGTGTTCCAGAGTCTCATCAGCCAACTCACAAAAAGCACAAGGGTCTACATCAAATTTAAATCTTTTTTTAAGAAATGCAGCGACCGGGTATATCTTATAAATTATTTTAAAGTGAGTCTCTTTTACTTTTGGGGACACAGGCCATTTAATGAATTTAAAATGTGATTTTTTAATGGGCAATGCACCCATATTCAGAACCTGTACACTCAATCCTCTGTTATAGTCAAAAAACAATTTCGATTTCAAAGCATCATTAATATATTTATTATTGCATTTATTGTCAACTAGAGTACAATCATTAATAACTAAATTTGGTAAAGTTGGTAAGGGTCTTATATTGGTATATAACAATGTGCTTTGAATTAACTGTAATAAAGGTACAGGTATTGCTTTACAGATCTTGTTGTATTCTCTATTTGTACAGTTTGAATTGTATTTGTCTAAGAAAGATTTATATTCCAAAAAATTACCATTGTCATCTATAACATCATTCACAAACACAATGCCCTTTTCATACCAATCATACCTGAACAATGATTTCCTATTGATTATAATGACCCTATTGTTCCATAAGGTGGATCCATGTGGAGAAAAGTTATGGGTGAATATCATTTTCCAATATTGGAGAATTTGTTTGTGGAAGTTTGATAATTTAACAGGAATTTTGGTCACCTCAAAATCACATTGCAAAAGAAAATCAAGCCCTCCTACATTTTTAAATAGATGTCTTGGTATGTGAAACCACATAGAATCTGGTTGTGACAGAAATGTTTTCAACCAGTTAATCTTAAAGGTCCCGAACATTGCTTTTTGTTTAATTTTTTATGCCAGGAAACCCCAAATATGATGTTTACTTGCAAGGGATCACGATTGTAACATATAGAGGGCTTTATAGGCTATGGTTGTCAATATCATCATCATTTTTCACAACAAGAAGCCTACTGACAACTTCACTGGGAAACAAAACTTACTTTGAAACAATTCTCACTCAGAAATAGGTAGGCTAGACAGTGTAAAAAAAAAAGAAAAGAAAAAAAAAAAAAGAGAGAGAAATAGGCTATAGGGTCGAGGGCATCTTTGACTTTCCTCACTATTTAGGCGACGTAGCCTAGTTCATGTTTATCCAAAGTGAAATTTGAAAACATAAACTGAAGAGGTCGCCCTAAGAGCATATTTGTCTTGTTATTTATAGCTTACCTGTTACGTTCATCCATGGGCGTAGATTACGGGGGGGACGCGGGGGACGTGTCTTCGTACACTTTTTCATAGGGCAAGTGTGTCTTCGACAAGCTGAGGGTTTCGCGGGTGTGTAACGAGAAAGCCTACCTACATCGAGATTTAAAATCCAAAGAGTCAAGGATAGTCTATTTACGTGACTTTAACGTTTCCATGGTAATCAGTCACACACAGTCACCGTTTCAAAGAGGTCGCAATGATTTCAAAACGGCAACAAAACCAAAAAAAACTCTTCACTTCTTTTTCGCGAAAAAGTCAAGCACTCTAAGTAAGTTGTCATGTATCCGAATTGTGTTGCACAGTGATGAATAACTCTGCCTATTTCTCTTGTTGAATAATTAACAAGTTTTGTTGTAGGCTAAATTGAAAATATCCACTACCCGCACAAACGAAATGTGCACTTATTTTCAATATTGTTTTACTCGTAATGTCTTATATTTTCACAGATATGTTATCAAAGCCCTTCAAATTAGAATAAACATGGAGATTGTTAATGCTGAATGTGTATTTTCATGCATCAACCGCCACGATCTGCTTGAATCAGGCGGCGGTGGAACATGTTTAGCCTACGTGATGTTTATCATAATTCAGTAACACTTTAAAATTAGATAAAGTTTATAGACAAACTTTTATGTTCTCTTAAAAAAAACCTAACTAGAAAGTTTGAAGTAGTTTTACAAGCTTGAAGTTTGAAGGTTTTCAATTGGAAAGTTTTAGTTTAGTAAGACAGACTTTGTTTAGGCTATTGAGGAAATGTAATTGTGCCAAAATAAGAACTTTTGTTTTAAGTAAATGTTATTTTTAAATCAGCTTCAGTGTGATATTTAACCATTTTATCATGCTTAACACTGATCATTTGAATAATTGTAATGATATTTAAATCAGAAAATATCATATGTTTGTCGGGTGGATTATTTATTTTTAACAATGTATTCGGGGGACTCAAAGTGCACCAGATTAATGAATTTATCTTTAAAATGTAAAAAAAATTCTTCCGGGGGGGCATGCCCCCGGACCCCCCTAGAACAACCAAGATCCATCCAGAAAAATACTGTGGGTAAGTAACACAATAGGCTATATGATGTTACGAAAAATAAAAATTGTTATTATCTTATTAAAAAACATGATCAGGGTTTTACCACCTCCGCCTCGTTTTAAGCCAGGAAGAACCCTGCGTGTGCAAAATAAAGTACTGAACATCTGCATTTCTTTCTTTCTGTTTTATTGCTTTAAAAATAAATAGCATATTAAGCCAATTAAGCAAAAACCTGTCAACAAAAGTATGAAGGAAAAAAAAAATTGGCATTACACTTGACATTCTGTCCCCCTCACTTCTGAAATGACGGCTACGCCCCTGCGTTCATCACCACTACAGGTGCCGAAATTCGGATGCCTTCCGCGTGCACGGGCATGACGTCATTTGATGACATCCGTGCGGTCAAAGGAATTGTATATGTTTGTGTTCCTCTTTCATTTTCATTTTATTTATTTTAGGTAGGCTAGGTATTGCATCCTTATATGGACAAACAATGTTTGTTAGAATGTTTTGAGAACAACTTAATTGTTTTGTAGCCTGTTTTTGAAATTGAATAGGCCTACAAAATGACAAAAATAAATAAATAAATAAATAAACACATTTCCCCACTGTTTGCTTAGCATTTTATAAGCAATCTTTTCCACCCAAGTTACACCACGACAACATCGGACGTTCAATAAAGTGTCAAGAAAACGGCTTCAACAATGTATTTATTCTCTCAGTGTAGCCTAGTCTTTTTATTATGATTTTTTTTTAATGCAATATAAAACGCAATCAAATTAAAATTAAAGGGAAACACTAAGTAAATCCCTTTGGCCGCACCGATGTCATCAAATTACGTCATGCGCCTGCACGCGGAAGTCAGTCGAATTTGGAACGTTGCTGCTGCTATACGTCAACGCGTCCGGCATTTTGCTGAGGGCAAGACTACACTGTAAACAAATGCAAGTAAACGGGTGAGCTGTGGTTTTCCTGGATAAATACAAATAACGTTTACATTTATCAACCGATTCCAGTGGTTTGTACGTGGTGTAGGGTTGACTGTGTACAGTTGAGACACCTTAAATAACTTGCGTGTGCAGCAAGCACAAGTTGTGATTTTTGCTGTGCACATGCGTTTTTTGATCGTGGGAAATTTGAACAATGGACTCATCTCCGATCCGAAGAAATCGACAAAAGTTTTTTTTTCTAAGATAAGACTTTCACTTCACCATGCACACTCCACAATCTGAATAGCTTATTATCCTTGTGTGACTGTTAAACGTAACTGGTATAATCACAAGCGTTATTCTGTGCCCTAAAAACTGGCGTATTTCATGATATTGTGTCATGCAAGGTCATTGCAAAATCTAGAGAAATGTGCGAGGTGGCCAGCATGGTATGGTTGAGATACCACTGTACCCCCGATAGAGGAAACACACTGTTTAGTTGTTCAGTGTTATGATAACAGGTTAAACGTCGTAATTAGCCAGCATAAGACGCAAATGAAAATAAAATTTGATATTTGTGATATATAAAATATATGGTTTCTGTTTTATCAATTTTAACCAGTGCTAATTTAAATAAAATCATGAATTTAAATGGATGAATAAACAAACAAACATGTTGCCCAATTTATTTGTCTTTATTTATTATATTTGCAATGAACGGTTAGTTACCTTTACATCATTAAAAATGGGTGTCTCAACTGTACCATGGTAGTACTGTCTCAACTGTACCGCTACAGTTGAGACAAAAAGCACCTTATTTTTTTTAGCTAATTGTGGAAAATATAACCTACTTATGGGTATTATTGATTGATATGATAATATCTTAGTCTACAAGCTAATGAAATGTCATGTGGCATGTCATGTGGAAATTCACTTCTTTTCAGTAGCCTATCTATTTTTGTGTGAAAAATCAAAACGCAGAAAGTGTCTCAACTGTACGCTACTCATTCTACCCTACACGTTACTATTACTAATTATATAATGACCAAATACAACCAAAAAAAAAAAATTTTCAGTCTTGTTCGTGAAAGGTAATTCCCCGATACCTGTTTTCAATTGTGCGGTGATTTGTAGGCTACAACCCCAAGCAGCACACGAAGCAGACATTTTTCTAAATTCCCGTAATGAGAGGTGGCGGTGTATTGTAGGCCCGCCACTTTTCAGTGCTACGCTCGTTGTTGTCTTTTGACTTCTGTGTGGACATGGTATAAATAAATTCATATATGAGATATAACTAGAGAGTGCTGTTTTTCATTTTTATTTGATAACTTTTTTTATAACTCATGAACGGTTTTGAGAGTTGAGCGCACAACATGAAAAATTAGCCATAATCTAGTGGAAGATTGCTGCAATCTCTTGGACAAATTAACACTTAATAACATGAAATTTTAACAAAAGCCACTAGATTTCACTCATAGCCTACAATCAGACATCATTTCAATTTATTTATTTTGTTTAGATATAGTAAATGTGAGTTTAGTCATCAAGTGTCATGCCATTTAAATGAATGGAACTTTTTTTTGTTTATGTAAGCAAACGTCAAGAATTTGTAACCTTTGTCCAATTTCAATCTTTTCACAGCTCCCTGAAAACTATCAACAAATCGGACAACATCTGCTATTGTCAGATATATGAATGACTGACAGAGAAAACAAGCTGTTCACGGTCCATTTTGAGAATGAATGGCGATCGTAGCGGGTGGCGGCGCGACCGGAAGTATCCCTACTCTACCCCTCCGGTCTCGGTCGCCATTTTGTGAAATAGGCCAATTGAATTAAAGGAGAACTTGGCAACTATTTCAACTTAATAAATCCGTTTAGAAATCATTTGGATGGTTAAATAACCTGTTCTTGTGAGAATGGTGACTTTCCCCGCACCCCCCAGCGTTCCCCGGCGGAAAACCAACCTTGCAACATGGGGACTAAAGTCCCGGTAAGTTAGAAATAGGAAGTCTCGTGAGAAGCGAGAACGAGCAAGAAACACAAACTGCTTTACGGCAATTCAACATAAACACACACGCCATATTATACTGTGTGTGTATGATGTATTACCCAGCTCGGTAGACATATCTCCACACGATAAAGTTGGCCGGCTCCCATAATAACAAATGCACATGAGCAGCGATAGAAAGGGGGAGGAGGAGGGCGCCGCAAGTGAGGTTTTTTACTACGGTGTTGTGAAATATATACGGCCTACAGCTGTAGGGGGAGCTCATTGTGAAAACACGCAAAAACAAAAGTGACAATATGTGAAGAAATGACTAGAGTTGCCTTGTTCCCCTTTAAAGGTCACGCTTCCGTCCTGATGAAAATGTTCTTTTAGCCTATTTAATATTAAAACACCCAGGATACGCACACGAAATGGTCATTTCAAATGATAAACTGACACAAAGACATGTGAATATGTGTATATGGTCCTCCTTCCTCACATTTGTAAACACGGACTCGGTACTTCCGCCTACGCGTGCGTGACCTTTTTAACGTAATTGCGTATTACGTGAATCACGAACGCGCATCACAGAACAGAGCAAGGCGAGCATTTGTGCTTATAAAACTTTAACTTTTTTATTTATTTTTTAAATGACCGATGGTTTCGCTAGATAAGACCCTTATTCATCGTCTGGTGTCGTTTAAAGCCCTTTGAAGCTGCACTGAAACTGTCATTTGGACCTTGAACCGTTTGGGTCCTGTTGAAGTCCATTATATGGAGAAAAATCCTGGAATGTTTTCATCAAAAACCTTAATTTCTTTTCGACTGAAGAAAGAAAGACATGGACATCTTGGATGACATGGGGGTGAGTAAATTATCAGCAAAAGTTTTTTTTAAAGTGAACTAATCCTTTAAGAGAAGATAAGTCCATTCTGACAGACCTTCATCATCTTGTCCTTCATTATGTTTAAAAGTATTTCATAAGGGTGATATTTGTTCTGAACATTATTAGCATATAAGAAAACTTTAAAATACTTTTATATACGCTACATTAGTTAGGCTAATACATGTAGCCTATAGCCTCTACCCCTGAACTAACAATGATCACCTTTTTTTTCAGTGTTTGATTAATCTTTACTATAACTCTTGTTGATTTATGAAGACAGACTTGAAACAAGTATTATTAAGAGTTTTGAACTAGATATTTGAAGCCACATGCTGGATAAAACATTTGGAATTTTGTTTTTGTTTTTTTCAATTGGACTTAAAACCTATTTGTCACTGAGACTACTGACTGCACCATTTGCTAATATTATGTGTAGCCTACCATTCATTCAAAACTATGTGCATGAAATCTGTGACAAACAACAAATGTTCAAACCATTGCATACCATGATATACTCTGTTTCCTGCTATCTACAATCCGGAAATATGATATTGTTTGTTTATACTGCAATTAAAAAGTGAAAGAGAAACCTTGTTTGATTCTCACCAAACACATGATTTACAAGAACCAAAAGCTCAGCACTGCCAAACTAACCAAACGATGTGTTCACTCAAATGACTGCTAAGAGATACACACTTGTGAAAGATTAATCAGTCTTTTGTCTTGCAGTTCAAAACAAACTAATCATTGTGTTTTACAGTGTCTATTGATGTGTTATAGCCTGTTTAGTGCTGCACAGTGAATAATAGTCCAGTCATTTTATGAAAAAAGGTTAAACAAATTTTTTGTTTTTGTTTTTAATTAAAAAAAAGCTCAGAAGAATCCCATCAGGGGAAAGTTTCGAAAAGACCAAAATATAGCCTGTTCATTCTTTTTCTCACGTGAATAGGGTAAAACAAAAATTAAATTGGAAATCACAGTCTTTTGTCTTGCAGTTCAAAACAAACTAATCATTGTGTTTTACAGTATGTCGATTGATGTGTTATAGCCTGCTTAGTGCACAGTGAATAAGGATTAGTAAGTCAAAGGATCAAATACATAATGCTTTAGGCAGCCATGACATTTAACAATGATAGTTTAGCCATCTTCTTGTGCCTTTCTTGGTTATTTGTATTTGGCGTTTAATCCCTTTCTTCATATATTCTGGACGATAAACTGACAGTGCAGACTGAAAATGAAACTGTTTTGCTGTATCACCTCCTGTGGCTTCAGTACAGAACACGAGACAAAAAAAACGTTTCACATTTTTGTGCCATCAGTCAAGTTCAATGACCGCTTGACAAAAACATTCAGCTCATGCATTATCACATGTGCAACCACTGCTTTGGTTTTATTTGTTTTGTTTGCTTTTACTTTCGCTTGCATGGACTGGGCTGGTTGTATTGTTGTTTTTTAGATTTAGAAACCATGTGGTATTTAGTGTGGATTTATACTGTACTTAGACTACATATTTCTTTCTTCACTTTTGCTATTTTTTACATTTATAATATGATTAAATGATCAATTAAGTTACAAATGAACAACAACAACAAATATATATATATATATATTTTACTTTTTGACTTTTTTAGATACAAATTCAGTAAAATGTGTGCAAACCTTTGACTGATATATGAAACATGGCACATTAGGCCTATAATATTTGGATAATATTATCAAGGCACAGTCACTAAGTAGCCTAAGTCTGCTCATGCATTATCACAACTCAAAACACATGATTGCTTTCTGTTTTATTAGTTTGTTTGCTTTTTTCACTTGCAGGGACAGCTGGTTGTATTGTTGTTTAGAATTAGAAGCAATACAAAAAAATCTATTGAATATCTTAGTTATACAGTAACAAATTAGCATGGATTTATACTGTCCATATTCTTTATTTGTGCTATTTTCCACATTTATAATGATCAAAACAACAAAATACTTTGTACTGTAACTGGTGTGTTAAACATAAAATATATTGGTCCACATAAACAATAATTTAGGCATGGACTTGTAGGTCAAAAGATTATTAAGATTATTAGATACAAATTCAGTGAGATGGTGTCCAAATCTGATATATGACACATGGCACATATAGACAAACATCATCATGGTATTTTTGTCCCACATATGAATAGTGGAGTCCCACAGTATGCATTATCCGATGGCAAAAGTTAAAAGTATTTTTTTAACCTCCATGGCATTTCTGGTAGGTGATGAACGTGGCTCCAGGCTTCACTTGGAGCTCAGACAGTGTCAGCTGCAGCTGAACCGGTTTCCCATTGTAGATCAGATTCCCACAGCCTCCGAGGTCTGGTCTCAGCTTCAGGACCTTCTTCTGCAGTTTCCCGATGGTATCGATGCTCTTCACAGTCACAGGAATCTTGACTCCTTTAGAGCCATCAAAGATATTCACCAAAAGGCGTTTAGGACCTGTTGAATCCGGCTCTTGAGCCCGGAGAACGGTGTGGGTGGCGTTTGCAAGCGGCTCAGGAAGGGGTTCGGTGTCTCCTTTCACACACTGCCTCGTGAGTACACATGCTTCCGGCTGGAAAAGGTTTGGAGCCTGAGAGAGAATCAGTATGAGAAGTGGGTCAGTAAGATTTTTTTTTAAATAAATAAATGAATACTTTTTGACAGTAAATACATTCATAATGTTAAAAATTATTTCTATTTCAAATAAATGCTGTTCTTTTTAACTTTCTATTCATCAAAGAATACATGAAGCATATATGAAAATATGAAGCAGCACAACTGTTTTCAACACTGATAATATTCAGAAATGTTTTTTGATCATCAAATCAGAATGATTTCTAAAGGATCATGTGACCCTGAAGACTGGAGTAATGATGCTGAAAATTCAGCTTTGATCACAGGAATAAATTACTTTTTACAATACATTCACAGAGAAAATGGTTTTATTTTAAATTGAAATATTTCACAGTATTGCTGTTTTTACTGTATTGTTGATCAAATATTGGTGCACAAGAGACTTCGGTAACTTAAAGCCTTTATATAATGCCTTACAAAGGTAGGTCTATTGATAATGTACATTACAATGCATTGTGTCTTCACAAATAACCAAAGTTATTTAAGTACAATGTATTATAATGGTGGTTAAAATTGTTACAAGTATCATGATACCATACAATGCATTATAAGGTGCATCACAATAATTAATTATGCATTATATATAAAAGGCTTTAAGTGTTCTTTCAAAAACATTTAAAAAATCTTATTGACTCCAAATTGTTTGAATGTTAATACATATATATAATTACATATATCTTACATTTTATCTTAACAAAATATATTTAAAATCATCTTACCAGTGCTGGGTAAATGACTGTAGTCATGGTGCCTTGAGCTGCTTCTATTCACAATGAAGATATTGCATGAATTTATATGTCAAAAGAGAGAGCTTTGGGAATGCACCTATCTTCCCTGTTGCACGCCCAACCCCGTTCATTCTCTTCAACACACGATTTACAGGAACTGCTGCCATGCATTTGATCACAATATCCAGACATGGTATTAAAGGCAAAATGGGAATCACCGGACTTACATTCCCTGTTCAAAAGAAATTGATATCCTTGTGTATTTTTTGTTTTTGTTTTACATACTATTGTTTGTGTATGTGTTATATCTGGTGATGGTACTGTGATTAAGATCTACTTTACAGCTGACACATGAATTTCAGTTTCAGCGAGATTATAGTCTCACTGTTGTGAATGACAACCCATGACCTATACAGGGAGAAGGTCTCTTGTTGACCATTGAGTTTTGGGGAGACTGGGGGCAAATGTCTTTTGTTTTGTTTTACTTCCTTCATAACTCTCGGAATATTACAGGTCTTCAATCTTTTAGTATAAGAATCATTTAAATGTCCTGTAACCCACATACAGCCAGCGGTTTGGAAAATGCATGGATGGATGGACATTTAGAGTATATGTGAGTCTGTACCATTAATAAACTCATAAAACTATACATAATGGCATTAAAGAGATAGTTAAGATTCTAATTTATTTCTAGGTGATACTGATCATGTGACTCATCGGTCAGATGTTATTGCTTCCATTGAAGCTCATGAGGCTCATAATAAAATAGTTGAATAAGAAAAATATGCATAATACAATTTGTGATTCAAGACTTTTATTTTTTATTAAAATAGAGGAGTCAGATTTACATATAGAAAAGTGCAAATCACAATTACAGACTTAAAATAAAATCATTTTTTAATATAGGAATTTTCTTTTAAATCATCTGCCACATATTAGACATATGAAGTTGCATATGACAATTTGTCTGTTTTACGAAATATAAGATAGTTTCTTATTCTATGTAGATAAAATTATCACTTCTTCTATCTCTGTGTTTTTCCCCAGTGAACTGAAAGTGAACCTGTGTTGTTGATTAGTCCCTGAAAATACCTTCACAAAACTCAAAATACAAAAACAAACGGCCAAACAGAGTACATCTTCGTCCCATCAACTAAACAAGTTCTATGCATGTCGTCTTGCAGCTCGAATAACACATTCACCCATTTTTGGGTGGGTGATGAATCATCATTAAGATTAAACCGAGTCAAGTGTTGTCAAATCTTTGATGGATTTATGACACATATCAGCGAACAGCAAAAAAATATTTGACACAGACATTTTTGTGAGTAAGGTACATTTACAGGGGTGATTTACCTCATTATAAAGTTACAGTTAAACAGAGATGAAGACAGAAAGAACAGTGCTTCGACTGTTTAACCTCCATGGCATTTCTGGTAGGTGATGAACGTGGCTCCAGGCTTCACTTGGAGCCCAGACAGTGTCTGCTGCAGCTGAACCGGTTTCCCATTGTAGATCAGATTCAGTTTTGCTCCGAGGTCTGGTCTCAGCTTCAGGACCTCCTGCTGCAGTTTCCCGATGGTATCGGTGCTCCTCACAATCACAGGCACCATGACTCCTTTAGAGACATCAAAGATATTCACCAAAAGGTGTTTAGGACCTGTTGAAACCGGCTCTTGAACCCGGAGAACGGTGTGGGTGGCACTTTCACACGGCTCATGGTAGGGAACAGGAACCGTGTCTTTGGGGTCTCCTTTCACACACTGCCTGGGTCCACATTCAGCAAACGGAAGCTTATGGTACGGAGTCTGAAAGAGAATCAGGACATTCATGAGCGGGACACGTAAGGCCGGACAAAAGTGACAATGACAACACTTTCATGTTAAAAATACTATTAAAATGTCAGCATATCATGCTAAAGGGTTGTATTTTAAAATCTTTTAAAATATTCTTACCAATAGTGCTTGAGTTTTTGTAGCCATGGTTCCAGTATGTGCTTCTTGGTGTTCGTACTCCGCTCTCCCTTCTTGTTGTGCTCTCTGTGCCGCAACAGCGTTTCTTAAATGCAAACCATGTCTAGTACTTTTTTCTTTCTTAAACTCCGCCCATTAAAAGGCTGTGGTCAGGTGAAAAAAAAAGTACCACTCTTTCCTCCTCACAGTGTAGAAAGCACCCGAGATACCGAAAGTGCAAGGATTTAGGCTCGATAAACATTGCCATAAATTATATCGAACCATTAAAGTGGAAAGTCCCTTGGGTTTTTTTAAGGCAGGTTTGAAAATGAAACCAATTCTACCCTACTATAAAACAGTTTTTAAAAAATACCTTAACATGCATGAGCCAGGAAGATTCAAACAAATATATATATATGTGTGTGTGACAATCACAAAGTTCACATTAAACAGTGATTGGGAAACAGGTGTCCGTCCATGAAATCAACACATTTATTTGCATTTTTGAAGTTGCTGTACAAATATTACATCAGACTCAGAGATTTCAACTCAAACCTACTTAGAGTCACAGATACAAAATCATTACATTTCCATAGGTGTTTTATATTTTTATATTGAGGTCCACATCCAAGATTGGCACAGCATGTTGTGAGAGCATTAAAGCCTCTACAGGCTGCTGATTGTTTTCCCTCTGCCCTTCTTGACATTAGGTGGTGTTTTCTGCACCATTGACAGCGTGTCTCTTTTCTCAACCTTCCTCAGCTGCTTCTTCTTCATTCTCTTGATCTTTGCTGTATTCTTAATCTGAAAGGGGCACAGCAGTAATGAGTTAAATAAGACAGAAAAACTGTGAGAAACATGAATTGTGGACATTCTGTATTTACCACTTGCACAATCTCCGCTTTTCTCTCATTTTCTGCTCGTCTTTTTAGATGTTCTGCTCTCCGTTTCTTTTTGTCCTGCAAGAAAAATAAATGAAAACAGAGGAATGAATATTTCAGTTTTTAACTTCAAAACTTGTACCAGACTGAATCTTCATAATATTTTTCACAGGTCACAATGTCACCGTGTTTCTCAGAAAGTAATACTTTTATTCAGCAAGGCTGCATTAAATTGATCAAAGGTGAAAGTAAAGACATTTATAATGTTATCAATTTAAAATTATATTTCAAATAAATGCTTGTTCTTTTGAACTTTCTTTATATCAAAGAATCCTGAAAAAAATTTATCACAATTTCCACAAAAGTATTAATCATTATAAAAAATAAATGTTTCTTGAGCAGCAAATCAGCATACTAGAATGATTTAATGACAAGACTGGAGTAAACTGTAAGAATATTTCACAATATTACTGTTTTTACTGTATTTTTGATTAACTAAAAGCAGTCTAAAATAAAAATATCTTACTGACCCCCAAATTTTTAATTCTAGGGCCTAGAGTAACTACTAAATAAATAGTTTATTAATAAGTGAGAGTTTACCCAAGTTGTGTCCCAATTAAATCACACACTACAGACCCACCATGTACTCATCTGTAGTAGGTGTAGTAGTAGGTCATCCTGGTACTGTTTATCTACTCTTTTATGAGTACTGTGAATTCAGACATACTTATTTTGTCACTGTTTTTAGCTTACTATATAGTAGGGAAGTACTCGATTTCGGATGCAGCCTTTGTATTTCCGGCTAATTAAATGGATCATCTGGGAATTTAAAGTGCACTTTTTATTTTGACTTTTCAGTGAACACTCCTAGCACTATTAATTTATACTACAAAACGGCATAGAGTAGTGCAGAAGTGAACAAATTGGGACGCACCTCTAGACTTTGTTTCAAACACAATGACAACGTTCAATTCATGCATAATGATGAAAGCACAGATTCGGTGCAGAAACTCACCTCTTTTTCTCTGGTCTGCTCATCTTTCAGCTGCTGGTGGTACTGCTTCACCTGCTGCTTCTCTCTCTTGGCCTCCATCTTCTTTTCCCATGAAGTGCGAAGCGGTTTGTCTCTTAACAGAGCAGAGAACCTACAAAACAAAATCATCAGTCTGAGCAGAAGAAACAAATGTACTAGCAAACAAACAAGTACATAGGGGAAATGTTTATGTAGCAAATCATTACTTTGGATTAACAGACATGCAAGTACCTGCATGCACACATATAGATAGATACTCATGTGATATCAGGCCAGATACCTGAGAGTAATAGGAAACAGAATGTTTATAGAGAGTAATGCACCTTTGCTTCTTTCGGTCTTTCCATACTCTTCCAGACTTGGGTTTCCCAAGAGGCATAGGCTTACTTTTCTTCTCACTGGATTCAGAGTGAGTCCTTTTTTTGGCCCCTTTCTTGGGGTCTGTAGGACCAGTGGACCCTGTTACCGTGTTATTTACCACGTTTTCCTTCTCGCTGGTCTGATCTACAGTGTCCTGAACTGACTCTTGACTAACATTTAGTGCTAATGATGATGACGCAGATTCATCTTGACATACTGTTTCTGTGACTGAGCTGCATTGATCGCCTTTAGTATCTGCTGTATATCCATCGATGTTTTCTGCCGGATCTTCTCGGACAACCGACTTTCTGGTCCGGCGAACGGGAGTTTTGGCCGCGGGCGTCCGGAGTCTGCGACCACTCCGTGTGCGGCTCACAACGGGAGAATCCGCGTCGTTTTCGGGACTTTCAGCCTTCATAACATCACCTCCACCGTCTACTTCCTTGTTTAAAGACGCTGACATCGTTTGCGTTGTGACGATTGATAAAATAAAAAGTTATTTACACCGTAAAAGAAACCACACATGTGCGGAAACACACGTGCATTCCTCCTGTATTTCTCTGAGAAGCGGAGAGGAGGAGTGTTAAGAATAATTTGGAAGTAATCAATAGCGCTCCCTAGTGGTTGGGAGGGCAACTATGTGAAGTTCGACTCATTTAAGCAATCGGTTCCCGAACCGGTTCAAAGATCCGAATCATTGATTTTTTTGTGTCATCAATTGGCCACTGCAAAACGTTCCAGGAAAGATGTTGAACGGGAAATTATTTATTCATAAAAGCCGATTGTGTAAATCTCCTCCTTTATACAAGGTTTTCAGTAACAAACTTGCTCTTTTAATGAAGTCTCTCTTAATGTAGAGAAAAATGTAAACATTTCATATGAGTCTTGGGTATTGTGAATATCTTTGGAGCTTCTGACTTTGCTGCCTGTTTTTGTTGGTTACAAGTTCATAATAATAAAAAAATAAAATAAAAAATCCAGTAAGATTGCTGTTTTTTAGACTACGGTTTTCGGTTAACAATGTTTAGCCTATTTTATATTTTCCAATGTCTCCAGTTCAGTTTGTCACAATATTAAAATTAATTTGTTATGACTAGAATTTTTTATATTTCATATTTTTATTTTAATCTACAGGAATACTTACTACTAATAAAAAATAAGTAGACGAACATTAAATAAATGCTTTTAAATATTGAATTACGGCATTGGAAGTGTCTGAAAGAGATGGTTCTCAAGAAATGAGAAGTTGACTCGAGAACTTTACTGATGTCAGGTGGCCGTTACACAACAACGAAACAGAAAAAACTGTTATACGATTTGGACGTTCATTTACACAACGAGGGTTTTGAGGGCCTGAAAATGCAAAATTGTGTTTTCAATGGGTACGTTTACACAACAACAATATACTAAAAACAGAAATGTTTTTCCATTGTTTTTCGCTTACAGACAACAGCATTTTCAAAACGATCCTCGTTCACACGGATCCGCGAAACCGACTTAAAACGCTGTGTTTTTTATGCCAGGCCAGTAGTTGGCGATGTCACTTTATAATGAAACACTGAACACGTAATACGCATTCGCATGTCACCGTTTTCACAACTTCGTTAACGATATAGTTTTCTAAAACTTGCACTTTTAAACACAATTTCAAAAGCTTGCGTTTTCAGGCCCCCAAAATGCCATCGTCGTGTAAATTAATGACCAAAACGCATTAACAGTTGTCAGTTTCCCATTTTAGTTGAAAACAGTGTTGTGTAAATTAAAATTACAGCGTTTTTTGTCGTTTTCACGAATCCATGCGAACTGGGATTGTTTTGAGAATGTTGTCGTCTGTACTTAAAACACAGTGGGAAAACGTTTCTGTTTTTTGAACATCATTCCCAGACGGCAACATAATGTCGGCCCAGATCCGGCCCACATCTGGGCCGTGTGGAATCCATGTGTACCAGATGTGGGCCGGATCTGAGCCGACCTTATGTTGCTGACTGTTTGGGTTAATGTAACCCTCAGTTTGATTTGCAATATAGTGATGGGAAATCTGCGACCGTGAGTCGGTTCTCAAACCTGTTCAAAATCAAAACATGAATCTTATTTAGCGTCACCACATCCATGCTTTACATTAACATATTCCAATAAACAGTGTTCTGGTAATAAAGGTGTAATTTGTCCAGTTCAGTTTGTCACAATACTAAAACCCGTTTGTGACCACCACAATTTATTAACTCACTAGGTGCATTAGCATTTCACTTTATTCTATTGGATTACTTACTAGTAATGAAAAATAATTAATAAATGCTAGGTTGGTTTTAAAGTAACCGTTTAACCAATTCAGTTGGATTTGTGAACGAATCTTTCAGACCTGCTGTGTGAACCGGTTCAACTAGTTCATTAAAAAGATCCGATTCCAGACAACGATTCATTCATCGCTAGATCGCTATTAGCAACCAAAATAAATGGCATTTGACTTCCGCACCGCTGTTTACTGATTCAAAGAAACACCATGACTGCGGGCGTCGGGCTGATGTTGGTTGTGCTCCTGGCCCTACCATCGGTCACGGCAAGTATTAACTTTGCCCATTTGTTTAAAAGTATAATTTATACCAAGCGTAAAGCTTGCTTACTAGTGTGCAGATGTTTTCTCCATAGCTTTAAATAGTGACTTCAATGCAGTAAGTTACTACCATCTAAGAAAAATGTCTAAGTACTTTCTAGTGTTTGCTATTCTGACACTGTTTATAGAAGAATTTCTGCTGTGAGAGATTTGGTCGCACTTTTGGTCTGATGTTTTGATAGAAGAATTTCTGCTGTGAGAGATTTGGTCGCACTTTTGGTCTGATGTTTTGATAATGAACATACTAACATGACACATGACAAGTGCGTCCAGATTGTCATGACTCGTCTTGTGACTTGTCATGTGAGGACGTCAATCCTCAAACAAACATCAATCCTTAATAGGCTACTGTTATTTAAAGAGATAGCTCACAAATATCACAATTCTGTCCTCATTTACTCAAACTGGTTCCATATTATTCTTTACATTTTGCACCATGTTTAAACAACTGCTCTTTTCCATACTATGAAATTAAATGGAAACTGAGGCTGTTGTGCCCATTCACTTTAATTTGTATGGGGGGGAAACGGTTCAGACAAGGATATAGTGCAAAATATATTTGATTGTGTACCATGGAAGTAGGAAAACCAAACCAGTTTTGAACGTGAGACTGAGTACATTATAAAATTACACAGGTCTCTGGAATACTGGTATTCTGTGGTCAAGTATTCCTTTAACCCATGATGATTTGCTTGTTTTAAAGTCCTCTGTATCCTCTTCCTATCTGTAGTATGCTTCAACATCCAGTTTCTCAGTGGATTACCATCAAAACTGCTTCCTTAAAGATGGAGAGCCATTTCGCTACATCTCGGGCAGCATCCACTACAACAGGATTCCCAGAGTCTACTGGAAGGACAGGCTACTCAAGATGTACATGGCTGGTTTGAACGCCATCCAGACGTAAGAGGAACTGACAATGTATTAGTCATATTCAATGTTTTGTATTCCCACAGTCAATGAAAACCGGGAAATATTGTGATTTCCAACCAAGCCTGGAAAAGTCTTGAAATTATTAATAAAAATCATGGAAAATTCAATAGTGAATACTGCGCTATAAAATGTTATTGTTGAGAAATTGCTCATTGCAAGTACAATATTTATGAAATGATTTTATAATGATGTATTAATCAATGTAATTTCTTTGCCCCTTTTTTTTTATAACTTTGTATTCCACTCATTCCAACTCAGATTTCCCTAATCATCCACAGGTATGTGCCATGGAACTTCCACGAGCCGGTGCCGGGTCAGTACGACTTCGGTGGAGACGGGGATCTGGAGCACTTCTTGCAGCTGTGCCAAGACATCGGCCTGCTGGTCATCATGAGGCCAGGCCCCTACATCTGTGCCGAGTGGGATATGGTGAGAAAGGACAGAGGACCTCTTTACACCGGGAATTAAGATGCGTTTCGGTCGCTCAGATCACAAGTGGATGATGCTAAAGGTGTAAACGGGGTTAAATGTTTTGAGCTTTCCACTTTCTACCACTTCCAGAGGAAGTTGAAAACACATTCGACCGGATTGCTTTCGTAGTGTAAACGCTCATGTGGTCGAATGTGTTCAAACAGCCACACAAGACGTCTTCTCTCCGTCTACTGATCTAATGCGTGAACATTATGGGAAGAGCTCTAGCTAGACGGGATTTAAAATTTGTCGGCTGGAGACTCAAGTTTGGTTTGAAGATGAAAAACGTACCAAGCACAATGTTCTCTCTTCATTCCTGATTTCTTACACACACTCACAGCTCACAGTTCGGCGTGATCTTACGGCTGTCAGAGCAGAAATGAAAGCTGATGCTCCGGTCGCGTTTATATGTAAATTGTGCGGTTATTTTGTCCATTAGATCGAAAGATCTGAAAAAACCCATACATTTACCCGCCCATAGACCCTCCACTCGAAGAAACCAGGACCAAAACGCACTCGACCCAAAAGCATTTTAATACCAGCTGTAAACAGGGCCTTAGACACATCTAAAACTAGGGTCCGGGGACCATAAGAGAGAGCTAGGGGTCTGTGGAAAAACACAGTAATTAATTAATTCTTATGATTTAAAATAAATGTAAACATTTTATTTAAATAACTAAATAAGAAAAAAAATAAAAAAATATATAAAAAAAATAATACGCCTATCAGTACAGTACTATGGGGAATCGACAAAAAGTTTTTGTGACTTAACAGAAACAAAATATTTTCCAAATAATTATTTATGCATGTTTATGACATACATTTTAATAGTATAAAGTGGGTATTTATACATGAAAATATATAGCTGTCTTTTGAATTTTAGGATCATGTCCCTCGCATGAGGATGATCATATTATGCTGGTTCGTGGGATCAAAAAGATTGAAACCCCCTGATCTAAATTTTTGGCAGGGACACATGTCATATAAAGTCAATAATTCCAATGTAAAAATAGTAAATTTTAATACTTACTTTTTTATGTATCATACAGTTGTATATAGTGAAAATAATTGAAAAATACTTTTTTTATATATCATACAGTTGTATATAGTGAAAATAATTGAAAAAGATACTGAATATGTGATGGAGTGTAAATAACTGACTTTTCTGACTTCGGATGGTTACATTTTTCTTGTTTTAGGGGGGTTTGCCTGCCTGGCTGTTGAAAAAGAAAGACATTGTGCTGCGATCATCTGATCCAGGTAATAACATGAGTTATTGATTAACCTTAGAGTGGAAAAGATGCAGTTGAATGAGTGAAATGCGGGATTTTTTTATTTTTTATATTGCTTTAGATTACCTTACAGCAGTGGATAAGTGGATGGGGAAGTTGTTGCCCATCATTAAACGTTACCTGTACCAGAACGGCGGACCCATCATTACTGTGCAAGTAAGACAGTTATATAACAATCATGCTGGTAAAAAAAAAAAAAAAAAAATAAAAAAATATATATACTATATATTGATTATTGAATATGTAATTTTCATAAAATGAGATAAATCAGATTGCTGTGATTTCAGCCTGCCTTAGTGCTAAACTCATGACACTGAACTGTGGAATTTCCTGTTGAACGAGTATTTTCACTCAATAATAATTCAGTTGTTTTCCAGCTTATTATGTAATCATTTCATAAAATGTCTGCTCATGATCTGATGGGTGTAACTTATGAAAAGTGAGACAATTACATTACAATGACATAATTACATATGACATATTACATATGTAATATACATACATATGACATGTATATATATATATAGATAACCCTATGTATAAAATCTCATATATAATTTGTTTGTATGTATACGTTTACCCTTTTTAGCTATTTAAGGACAAACAAGTATGTAAATATGTGTAATGTGTATGTATAAAAGTTTCATTTTCAAACAAGCATATCTTACATTTATGAATGTGATTGCTTTCATATGCAGGTAGAGAATGAATACGGCAGTTACTTTGCCTGTGATTTTGATTACATGCGGCATCTCAGCCAGCTGTTCCGGGCTCATCTGGGGGACGAGGTGGTCCTGTTCACCACTGATGGAGCAGGCCTGGGTTATCTCAAGTGTGGATCCCTTCAGGGCATCTATGCCACTGTTGACTTCGGCCCAGGTCTGCACAGCCTATATCACCTTTGTATATGTATATATATCCTATATCACCTATATTTATGCCTATATGTTATATACAGAGCTTGACATTAACACCTGCCAAATGCGGGTGGATTTCAGCAGTTTAACGCAGTCACTCCTACTAGCCACTTTGGCGGTTTAAATTTTATATATAATATGTACATTTTTCAGTTGTAGCCTTTTTTAAATGGCGTCTGAAATAAACTAAGTGCAATGTAGTGTTGTCAAAAATATAGATTTTTCGATACATATCAATACTGAAATAAATGAAACGCTTCCAATACTTTTTTTCCACAGGATAGATACAGGTAAAGCTGCGGTTTCTTGCTCTCTCATCTCTCCGACAGCGAGTGACACACAAACACGCCTCTCTTCACTCACTGGGTTCATTTGCTCCTGATGAATATTGTTGGTGTTAAAGGGCTTGAATTTCACACCCAAAGAAAACACATAAAGCCGCCTCTCAGTTATGAATTGAGTGCTTTTTCACTGCTTATTGCCCTTAAAAAAACAAATACACACAAAATCAAATACATACAAAATAATGAAAAAATGCAAGTCTTGGCAAATAAACAGTCAGTTATATTTTAAGTGAACGTTAACAGTTAAGAAATAAAACGCATGTGTAACAGTATAATGGATCCGTGCATCAGGTCTTAAAGTGACGACAGCCTAATATTCCTGCTGCCAAATTATGAGATTATTATTAAAAATAGCTATATGGAATTTTTTCCCCATGGTATCGATGTGAAAATGCTAAGTGGCTAGTAACTTTAGAAAACCGCTAGCCACCGTGGCTGGTGAGCAAAAAAGTTAATGTCAGGTTTTATATATATATATATATATATATATATATATATATATATATATATGCAACTACCTTAAATAAAATAAGTCTTATGTTTTTGTTTTTAATATTTTATTTTACTTCAGTTACCATTTATTTTGCTAAGTTTTTAGTTAGCGATAACACTGGTTCTGACAATACGTAGCATTACGATTTGTACATTTTATTGTTGTATTTTTGTGCAGGTTCAAATGTAACCGCTGCGTTCGAAGCACAGAGACATGCAGAGCCACGTGGGCCTTTGGTAAGAATCAATCATTTTTCCTATCAGCAGTTATGAATATAAAGACACTGGATGGCAAAGCTACACTAAACTAAACTACATTATAAGAATAATAATGCACTTTATTTATATTGCGCTTTTCTAACACCCAAAGCGCTACACGGTAATAATAACAATGACAGCAATATAGTAAAAAACTAAATTAACAAAGTATACTCAACAATAATAAACAGCTTTAAAAAGATCTTCTTAAACCAGTCAAGTGTTGGAGAATTTATCATTGCCGAAGGAAGAGCATTACATAACTGTGGATCTGAAACAGAGAAGCTCGACCTCTTTTACACACTGATTTAAAACAAGGCTGCTGAAGAGTACAAGAATCAGAGAGCGAGTTGGAGTATAAGGGGCGATTCAATTATGCTGTCCCATGAACAGCTTTATTATGTTAAAAACAAGGTTTTAATATCAATACGCACCTGTATGGGAATCCAATGCAATTTATAAAGAACAGTGGAAATATGAATTCAGCAGCTGAATATATTTCTGAATATATTGCAGTTTCTTATTCGGGAGACTAGAATAAAGTGCATTGAAATAATGAAGCCTCGACGTAATAAAGACATGGATAAGCCGTTCGGCATCTGGCTGGGAGGGAGAATTATGTGCCACAATTCTAACCTGTAGAAATGTGTTCTGGAAAATGGAACTGAGGGCAGTTTTTTTATATATTTTTTTTTGCAGGTGAACTCTGAGTTCTACGTAGGCTGGTTGGACCACTGGGGCCAGAAACACTCTGTCGTTCACACAGCCGCTATCACCAAGAGCCTCAATGAAATTCTGGGAATGGGAGCCAATGTCAACTTGTGAGTTGGTCACCCATAACAATTGAATATCGGTTTTATACTAAAAAATTACTTGAATGCATTGATTTATTTGTATTGACTTATTTATTTTTAATAATCAGAATTGTATAATTTATTACTATTTTTGTTATTGTTTTCAAGATATATGTTCATCGGTGGAACTAACTTTGGTTATTGGAATGGTAGGTCTTGGAGATTTGTACCTCAACAGGCCAAGAATAACTTACAATGTGTCTCGATTCATGTTTTTCCTTGATTTTATCACATTATAGGCGCAAACTCTCCTTATGGTCCTCAGCCAACCAGCTACGACTATGACGCCCCCCTCACAGAAGCTGGAGACCTCACAGACAAGTATTTCGCCATTAGAGAAGTCATCAAAATGGTAAAGATTTAGCTATTTATTGAAATAATGATGATTTTCAAAGGAGAAATACAGCGGTCAGTAATCATGCAAATCGATCTGATTGTCTTTTTGTTGTTGTTTCGGATACAGTACAAAGATATACCAGAAGGCATGCTACCTCCATCAACACCTAAATTTGCATATGGACAAGTGCAAATGAAGAAGGTAAATCATTTATTCTACTGTTGTAATATGATTTACATTTCGGGTCTCTGTTTTATTTAAAGACGACCTATTATGCAGTTTAGTCGTTGAGTTTTGTTTTTGGGCTCTACTAGAATAGGTTTTCATGCTTAAATGTAAAAAATAAATAAAAATAATAACTTATTTTTCCAATATTTGACATTGTTGCAGAACCTCTTTTCCCAGTCTGTCAGTAATGCTCTGTTTAGATCTATATGAAGCCCCTCCTTCTGAGCTCTGATTGGTCGACTTGTCCAGTGTTATGATTGGTCGATCACTTCCAGCGTCTTTCAGAAATGTCACGCTCCTTACCATAACCACGAGTTTAACACACTACTAACTAACTCAAACAGGCCCCCTTTTTTGTGTATGTCTTGGGTGGGAATTATTAAAATGAGGAATATTGTGACGTGTTTGTTCCCAGAAGGAAACTCAAGACTACAATGGAGGCGTTTCAGGGAGTTCAGAAACAGAATAACTGATATAGAGAATAACTCCTGTCAGAGTGACATTGTTTTGTAACTTTTCAGACCTTTTTCATGCCCAAACAGCAACATTACACACTAAAGAAAGATGAAAATGTATTTAATGTGTCTATAAAACATTTCTCAATATAACTATCATGTCCTTGCAGCTCAAGACCGTGCCAGAGTCTTTGGATGTATTATCTTTGTCTGGCCCTGTAAAAACTCTTTACCCACCAACATTTACTGAAATGAATCAGGTATGCCCGCATCTCATCTTAATTGTTTTTCAGTAAATGTGAAGTTCTGTCCAGTAATGTTAGTGATTTAAATGCTCCCTCTGCTTTGTCTCAGTCAGTGTTTATGCAGATGCTTTTTTATGAACTGTATTGCTTTATGTCTTATCTGTTTAATGATTATGGATGTCTCATTATCCCGTCAGGCGTTTGGCTTTATGCTGTATCAGACTGTGTTACCCGTTAACTGTTTGAAGCCCACCCCGCTGTCATCCCCTCTAAATGGAGTCCATGATCGGGCATATATATCCATTGATGGCGTAAGCAGCACTGTTTTACTCTGTTGATTGTTTCACATCTGAGTTACTCATAATCATAATAGATGTGATGGTGAAATTGCTCTTAAGATAAGATAAAGTTTGTGCACAGATGTATATCTAATTGGAAGTGTTTGCATAACACATAATTTAATACAGTACACTGCCAAGTATATTTTTTTTAAAGAAAAAGAATACTTTTATTAAGCAAGGACACATTTAATTGATCAAAAGTGACAGTTATGAATGAATGAAATTTCTATTTCAAATAAATGTTCTTTTGAACTTTCTATTCATCAAAGAGTCCTGAAAAAATGCATTACTGTTTCCACAAGAATATTAAGCAGCTTAACTGTTTTCAACATTGATAATAACCAGAAATGTTTCTTCGCAAGATTTAAAAAATATATTCACATAGATGACAGTTACTTAAAATTGTAATATTTCACAATATTTTTTTACTTGTTTGATGAAAAGCATGTAATAAGCAGAATAGACTTCTTTAAAAAACCTAAAACTTTTGAACCGAAGTGTATTTATTTCATTTCATTCTGTGCTTCTTAAATTATATTAAAAAAATTAGATTTCTGCTGGTATTTTGGAGAGGAACAAGGCACTCACCATGAATATAACTGGAAAAGCTGGCAGCCGTGTGGACATCCTGGTGGAGAACATGGGCAGAATCAACTACGGCAGAGAAATTAATGACTTCAAGGCAACCAAAACTTTATCCACTTCTCATTTTACTCATTCTCAGCAGAGTCCCTCAGCCTGTTCTAACTTGAGTTGTTATATATTTTCTAACTAATCAGAATTACAGTTTTCCTGTAGCTGACAATCCCACAGAAATATTCACTCTTTTTCATTTTCTCTCTCTGTTCCTCAGGGTCTGGTGTTTAATCTGACCCTGGGCGCTGATGTTCTGGGTAACTGGACGGTGTACTCTCTGAGTATAGATGAAGCCGTGCGCGAGGGGCTGTTGTCGGCGTCGAGCTCATCGGTCTCCGTCTCCTCGCCCGGCACCAGTTCAACCACCACTCCTCCTCCTGCTCTTTCACCTCCAACCTTCTACGCTGGCAGCTTCCACATCCCGGACGGCATTCCCGACCTCCCTCAGGACACATACATACAGTTTCCCAACTGGAGGAAGGTAGGACACTTCACCATTGCTGTTGGTTTTAATGAGATCTGGGGATGCACGATATATCGGCCACAATATCGGTATCGGATTATACATGTTCATTTTTAATGTTATCGTTATCGGCCCGATATGAACATTTGCCCTGATAAATAATGTATTATTTCCTTTAGCTGAGACACTTCAGATCCGCACTGTCCGCCATTATGGTTTTTAATTGTTTGAAATATGATTGGGAAAAGGGAAAATACTAGGGATGCTTGGTATATCGGCCCCCATATCGGTATCGGCCTATATATTGTCATTTTTAATGTCATCGTTATCGGCCTGATAAGAAGATTTGGCGGATATATTAAAGCCATATATAATGGATTATTTCCTTCAGCTGAGACACTTTCCTTTGGTTCACCATGATGGTTTTTAATTGGTCTAAATATGATTGGAAAAAGAGAAAATACAGTTAAGTGAAACATGTGCAGCGCAAGTCTGTCATATAGGCTACATAAAATGATCATGAGAACATGATAATTGTGTGCTTGGGACATGGCTTTTAATGATAAGACTTTTTTTTTGTAATCATGCTCTTAAAAATTATATAAAAATTTGGATTTAGATTTATCGGCCGATGTATCGGTTATCGGCTTTCAAATATAAAGAATTATCCGTTATTAGTATCGGACAAAATTTTCATATCGGTGCATCCCTAAAGAGATCCATTTACAAATGTGAAGACATTAGCTTAGGTGAAATTTTAAAGGATCATAAAATGCTTTTTTTATTCCAGGGTCAAGTGTGGATTAATGGTTTTAATGTGGGCCGCTACTGGCCTTCTCGCGGGCCACAGGTGACCCTCTTTGTCCCAGCCCACCTCCTCAGCACCTCTGTTCAAAACAACATAACCGTTCTGGAGCTGGAGGCGGCACCGTGCTCCTCGGGTTCCTGCGTGGTGGAGTTCACTGACACTCCGCTCATAAACGCCACAGTGAAGACAACCAGCCAGCACACGAGACGGCTGTTTGAAAAACAAGACCTCTTATGATTTTAGGAGAAGGATCATAGAATAATTAATTTGCTTCATACATTTTACTGATCTAAAGGGATCTGAAAGGATACGACATGTATCAGCTCTATATGGACAATATTAAATCTATAATATATGATCACTGTGAATTTACAGTAAAATCTCGCTAATTCTCAGGTGTCAAAGCCGCTCAGGGAATGAGCTGTGTGATTTTAATTTGAGTGCACTAGATCCTCTCAAGGTGAACATTATTTCCTAATGCGGATACTACTTTTATTTTGCACATTTCATTATTTTGAATAATACTAGAAATCTTACCTTTTATTTGGACGAACATGCTACATTGTTTAGTCAAGCGTTTATTGCATATTAGTGATTTTACTTTTGCACCACATTTGACATGCCTTGTAATGTATCATGATGAAATTACGTTGAATGGTTTTATGACTTTGAATTGTATTATTGCCTTACAGAAATCTATGGTTGTGTGTAAATTAAACGGTACTATTTTATTCATGCAGTCTTTATCTGAGATATATAGTGATATGGTTTGTTTTAAGGGTCTAGAAGTGGGGTGGTTTACCGGAATTTAGTTTTTTGTGTTCTGCAATTCTGCAAAAGGCAAACTTTTTTTACCTTCTTCTTCCTTTTTTGCCTTCTCTTTTGGTTAGGATGTGTGAAAACCTAAAACACTTTAAACATGCATCTCATCTCATACTATGCCTGACTGAAAATGATCAAAACCCTTAAAATGAAAAAACTTCGTTTTCGTTCGTCAACACCGACACCACGTACATTTTGTTCATTTTAAGAAATTTAGGAATAACGAGTAAAAGAATAAAGTAGAGAGTAATAAATATAGCAGTGGCCAAAAGGATTGGCAGTGACTTAAACTGTGTTTCGCAAAGTTTGCTGCTTCAGTAGGCTATATATGTAGATCATTTTTTCAAAGTTTGCTGCTTCAGTATGTAGATTATTTTTTTCACATGTTTCTATGGCATACGGGAAAACTATATTGATACGTATTTCATACGTTTTAAAGGCTTTTATATGCAACACAAACACTAACGTTAAAGTTGTGGGTTCGATTCTCAATACCGGCGGGGGAGTGAAAAAACATTGCTCTTTTCCACCGTCAAATTGTAGAGGTCCCTATGGGGACTTTTTTTTCTCCGGACAAGCAATTTTTCAGCTTCTGGAAGATTCAGCAGAGAAAATAGCATGCACCATGGCTTCATTTCTGTCGTTCTTGACACCAGTTATTGTCCAAAGGCCTTTTTCACTGCACCTCTCTCTTTTAAGTTCAACCGGTAAATGGTTCTTTCAGGTGCAATATTCTTTGCAGTAATTTCCTTGCATGTGAAAACATTTTGATGCAAAGCGATATAGTTTGCACATTCTTATTGCAGGCAGGTTCTATTCTCGTGACGTGCACTAATCGCGCTCGTGCGGATTGAGGTTGTGATGTGCGCGGCTGCGCGCGCATTCGTAAACGTAAACCGGAACAGAGTCGTCATCAGCGCGCTGGGTTTGTTCAATAATGGTAACTTTATGTGAAAATCGCAAACATTTTTTATTGATTTAAACAAAAAACTTTCTGATGTTGTTGTTCTAAATAGGACATTTAATTAGTATGAGAAATACAGAACACTCGTTTACATAGTCTCCAGTATGTCGCTAAAAACACACATTAGCCTGTTAGCTTGTATGCTAGTCAACGTCAAGCAACTTTAATGTATGAAATACTGAGCATTAGGCTATTGTGTCGGTTGAATATGTCAAAATTGTATTAAATATCGAATGATATGCCCTTTGTGCAGTTAAACACTTCGTGATTTATTGTATTATCTCGTTTTCTGAATATTAAAGCACATGATCTACCAACCAGGCAAAGAGCACTTTCTCATGAAGAGTTTGACTTTTGTTTTCCTTTATTTCTTTTATTGGACATAACTCATTTTAAGGGGTTTATCAATAAATATGCTCGTAAATGATATAGTACGAGGGAACGACAAATAAAGATGACAAACAATAAAACCGGTTTTAAAATACCATAAATGTCATTTTTGCATGTAACTTTTCCGAGTTGTTAGAAATGTTACGTTTTGTTGTTATACCTTTTAAAAATTAGAAGTCACTATCAAGTACAGTTTAATTTGCTGTTATGAGCAGTTTAATGGCTTTTATCTCCAATAGATATACTATAATACTAAGTGCAGATTATTTCACAGACATAACTCAGAAAACAGCAGTATAAACAGCTTTGGTCGAGGACCTGAAGTTCCTTAAAGTGATTCAAAACTGGGATAGTCTGTCAAACTTTCCTAAGAGAGTACTCTTAGTAACGTTACTCCTCCTTAATACCTCTCTGTGTATCAGCTTTGTATCTTGTAATTATACACGTCTTTGTTTGACTTCTTTGTGATCTAATCACACTTCTCTCTGTTTCCAGATGACACACTTCTTTAGATCTCAAGAAGGATTGCAAATAAAGTCCATGAAGATGTGATCTGACTTTCTGTAATGGATATCACAGGAAGATGAAACAAACTTCTGTTTAAAACACCAAATGATATGATCGTTCTCCTCACACTCATCTACTAAAGAGTTTATTTTTGGCTATCTGAAAGTTTTATTTTATTTTATATTACATCATCAAAACAATGGTGGACAACCGCTATGCCACAGCGCTGGTCATCGGCTCTGTGCTGAGCCTTATTGCCACCGTTTATCTCTCTGTTGCAATGGGAACACAGCACTGGTACCAGTACCACAGTCAGCCGCCCAGCAATGATGCCAACAACGGCTCAGATCTGGAGAGGTTGCGGGCGGACTTTGAGGGAGGCGACATGGATGAGGGGAGCTACAGTGTTGCTTTGTTCCGGTTGAATGGCACGCTGGGTCTCTGGTGGCGCTGCATTCTGGTGCCCCAAAACTCCCCGGGTGAGTTTAAAGAGCGTGGTGAGGAGAGGATGTTCAACTTTGTATGTTAATGTATGAATTATTTATTATTAGTTGTATATTAGGTTAATAACTGATGCTAACTACCTTTTGCTTTGTCTCTCTCCTCGCTCTCCGCATCCTCCTTTTCCAGATCTGATAATGGTGACTAAATGTCAGGCCTTTACTTTGGCCGAGCAGTGGGAGTCCAAGTTCAAATCTCCTGGAAATATTAACAGTGAAGAAGATCTGCTGCGTACCTGTACGTCCTCCTAACTCAAAATCAAGTATTAAATTTTATATATGCACTACTGTTTAAAAGTTTGGAGTCTGTAAAAATGTTTTATATAGAGATAGAAATTAAGTTTTATTCAGCAAGGATGCATTAAATTGAGCAATAAGAAATGCATCAAATCATCATATTAGAATGATTTCTGAAGGATCAATTTTACAATATATTCACATATTAAAGTTATTTTTAAATAGTAATACTACTTCACATTATTACTGTTTATACTGTTATTTTTGATCAAATAAATACAGCCTTGGTGAGCAGAAGAGACTGAATTCAAAAGCCTATAAAATCTTACCAAAACCAAACTTTTGAATGGTTTATCTATCTATCAGTCTGTGTCTGTCTGTCGATCTGTCTTTCCGTCCGTCTATCTATCTATATATAAGTATGTCTATTTGTCTATCTGTCTGTCTGTCTATCTGTAAAAGTCTTTTATATATATAGTATTTGTCTCAACCAGCTGCATTGAGTGGCAGGACGTTTTGTAATTTGCATTGTCATTATGTTCTGAAAGTCTAGATGTTTGTTTGTGTTGTGTGTGTGTCCTCAGACCTGTGGAAGTGTCAGTTCCTGTTGCCACTGGTCTCTGTTGGACTGGTGTTTCTCGCGGCATTGATCGGAGTGTGTGCCTGTCTTTGCCGCAATGTCACTCCCACCCTGTTCGTAGGGATCCTGCATCTTCTGGCCGGTAAGACAGCTGTACATTATTGATAATTGGGGATAATAATAATAATAATAATTACAGCTATTTCCACAGCTCCCCGACAAAGAAAGCATTACATTTAAACATTTATTTTGCTCCCAGGCTTATGTACTGTGGCCACCGTTTGCTGTTTCCTTGCGGGCGTGCATCTGCTACATGAAATATCAGAGCTTCCAGAGGGTATGGACTACTCTCCGGGCTGGTCCTTGTTTTTGGCCCTGATCTCGTCTCCACTGCAGATCATGGCTGCTGCGCTCTTCATATGGGCTGCGAGGAGTCACCGCCAGCACTACACTCGAATGACAGCCTACAGGGTTGCCTAGGCAACAGAGTACTGACAGTAGAGTTGCCAAAGCGATTGTCTGCTCTCACAGAAAGCACACAGCTTCAGCAGCTGCTTTTTACCACTAACCTAGTAGCTGTTATTTGCAAAAGTTATGAAGGAAACAATCTGAACACACCACCCAAGGTTAGTAGGTTAAACTAGCGCCGTCCACAAATAGCACTCTCCTGTGAATACTTGCATATCTTGAAGGATCTTCCTACTATATAACTGCCTTTGTAACCACTCTGTTAACATCTTTGCTGTTTGAGATGAGAAACGAAACCTCTACCACAGCCAATCAGACTCAAAACGCATCTACAATAATCAGTGACACCAGTAGGTCTTCAGGGCTTCACCATTTATTTAGTCACATTTTACCTGTTGATTAAACTTATTTAGAGGTGTTAGTTTCGTTTCCTCTTTGTGTTTTAAAAAACACCTGTGTTTTTATTCCGCCTGTTTTGTAGCTACTCTAGCGCATTTTAGCGCTTTGCAATCCCAAGATGCACTAGGTTTTTGTCTTGGCCTAAAAGACTGAATGTTTGCATCTGTCATAACCACTCGAGCCTTTTGTGTTTTCCTGAACATTTGTTGTGCTTATTTATTGCTTTGTTTCTTGTGCTTTACATTGGTTAAACTGTTTACCATTTAATCTCTCTTTGAGAATGTATTACATCAAGTATATTACACTTGTTTGGTTGTTATTGTGATGGTTCAGGTAGCCATTTAAAACCATCTCAGCTGTGGTTTATATCCTTATTTATACTTTTATTTGAAACGTTAATTTTCCCCATAATGTTCAGTTCAACAAAATACCAGTCCACATAAAGCCAAAAATTAGCAAACAACACTTTAGAGAAATTAGTGCATTAGTTTTTGTATATCATGCACAATTGGATGTAAAAGACCGTTGATGTCTTGCGGTCGGTTGTAAAATGTACCCAAGATTTCACTAGGATCATATTGTAAACCGATACAAGCGAAAACCGATGGTAATCGGTGTACATCCAGCTCCAGTTGATTTCATTGTGCCACTTGGTTTATTCTGTTGTAATATTCTGAGATTGTGTCCTGTTTAAGTGAGTGTGCTGTTTGTTTTGTCTTTTTATTCCAAGCCTGTGAGAGGCTTGATTTTCTCACAACAATCAGGTGAGAGCAGCAGCATATGAGCAATACAGTCCAGAGGATACCTCACACTCCACAGCCCAATGTGACATTATCATGACGATGTCCACAATACTTCAGACGGTTTTGCATTTTTTATACAGTTTTGTAAGCATTCCTGCTAAATGAACATTTTGCTGGTCACAATAAATATCTTTTCATCCAAAATATTGTTGCTCATGATTTTGGCAGATCATCAAAATGAGCTATTGATTGTCATATAAATTGTATATTGTACAAATAAGTACCTAGTTGTATACCTGAGTTATAATAAATGGCTGAAAAATTGTTAATAATTTTCAGTGACATTCTCTCTTGTGAAATCATCTGATTGATGTTAGATGGTTTGGTAATCATACAGAGTTTAATATATTTTCCTCTTCAGTCTTTCTTCACTTGCACCGTTGGAATCGTCAGCTGCAACTTTTTTGCCAAGTGAAAAGCGATTCCCTTTTCATAATAGGCACACTCATTGATAAAGAAAGGATGAAGGGACCCTTCTTCTTCATACTTCACAGTTTCTCCAGAAAATGACAAAAACAAAGGGTCACCCCGCTTGAGGAGACAGAAGTCCCTGTCCTAGACAAAAAGATCATGAAAAAAACAATTCAGATTTTTGGTTGTGTTACTCAAACATGTTATGTTTTATCCTAAATCAAAAGAAAATAAATCATGTTTTGCCGAAAGACAATAGTATTTTAGCCCATTAAGATATTTCCATTGTGACATTCTGTAATTTACAAAGCATGTTTGCATATAGACATCTTACATTTTTCTCATTTTATATAATTCCCATAAATATATTGCAATACAATAATTTTTTTAATTTAGACAAATGCTACCATAATGAATGAATATTTTACCATTAATAATTTATCTTTTTTTCAGACTACAGTTATAACAATGAGATTTTCTTTCTTCATTACTGTAAGCGAATTATTTTTTCACATTTAAACATTTTTTTCCTGATTCTGTGTGTAAATATAATAAACAGCAGAACGATCGGCACCTGCAGCTGAGGATGAATGGCAGCTGTGAGAGTCCGAGTCTCCGGATCTCTCGGATAATCAATACTTTTGATAAACTTGAAGGCTTCCATATACCCGCCTTCAAATACTGTACCTGAAATCAAAATAAAATACAATCACTAGTATTGCAGAAAATACATAAGTAAGCCACATTTGGTCAGCTCTTACAGTACCTGAGTTGAACTTGTGGATCCAGTCTATTGTCATGTCGACGGCCTCTTTCATAATCAAATAGATGTCAGCCCTGACGACACCATGCGGCTGCGGTCCGACCTCTATTGCTACAGAAACACAGGTCATCATTCTTGTCATCTGAGCATGCATTTGTGAATGAGTACTCGAAGGAGATAATCAGCATCACTTACAAAAGCCATGCTTGGAGACAGACTCCAAGGAATATGCATCACTAATCGGGACATCCATTACCAGAACTCTCACAGGCACTTTGGTTATCTTAGTCTTAAATGTGCACATGACAACACACAACATCAAAACACACATGCACAGACACAAAACAAAACCTATTCTACTCATGGAATTGTACACACATTTAAAATGGCACATAAACAAAAATCCAGGTCTGTGGTTCTTAACTGGTTTTACTTCAGGACACAGATTTTATAAGTATTTTTTTTTTTTGCTATGCATTAAATAGTAAGTTTTCATTTCTCATTGTTTCCCACCCCTGCTGTCTATCTGGTCACACATGTGACCGCAACAACCCACCAGCTGAGATCAACTGACCTGGTTTACAGTATGGAGTTTAAGCACACTTGTGTTGTGATGCTCTTGCCTGTAAGTATTTGCAGATGTGCATGGTCACCCAGTCACTGGTTGTGTAATGGATCAGCGTGAGGCCCATGTTAGATGTGGTGTTATGGAGGTCACAGATCATGTCTATTGCATCTGTAGATCCTTTCAGTCCCAGCAGATTGTTCAGTTCCTGAGCGTGCCGGACTTCATATGGGCTGCTGTCTGTCATAGGTGAACTTCAAGAAACAGAGGACAGATTTACATAACATATTAGCAAGTAATAGCCTATTTACTTGCTTTGCAATAGGCCCACTGTTGTAGGTGCCAGGTTTGGGGTGATGTCTTTTATTTTGAAATTTTTACTTTCAGTTTGTCACCTGAAACAGGTGCATATGTTAGTTTGCGTGGTTAACATGTAGGAAGGGGTTGAGTAGCTAGCCTGGGTGGGATGCTCACTTTCTGTTGACCGTTTTCATTTCAGTTAGTTTTATTTCATTTCCTTGCTTTTTTGCTTACTTTACTGTCATTTTAATGTTACTATAAATTACCTTGGTTTGCTGTGGAAACGCGTCATCCTTTACTCCCTCTACTCAGCCTCTTAGCGGTTACTGGCTGCCGGCCGCTATAGTAAACCTTAATGGTATCATAACATTACTTGAAAATTTATTAAATATTATGTTTTCAACTTTTCATAACTCAAACAGGCAAGTTTAATTAACTTATTTTAAAAGTTAAAGGTTAAGAGCTATGGATTTAAATTATTCGCTCTTCCTTTAATTTGATTGGTCATGCTTAAAGTTCTGCCTGACAACCGCGCTGATTGGTAGAAAATAATTGTCTTTGGAAATTTTCCAACGGCTGTGACAACAACAAACAAACTCATCGTCGTGATGATGAAAGGAGTGCGAGTAGTAGGGTAGGCCTACCCCAGGATAACGTTAAAATACCTAATCGACTAAAACGTTTTACTCTAATGTTATTAGAAAGGAATCACGTTTGAGTTTATAACGTAGGCCTACGTTTCTGTAAGAACATCGGAGTAAGATTTCTCGGTAAAAAAAAAAAAAAAAAACGGTTAAAACTTTTACAGGTTAAAATGATAATATTATTTTATTTAATATAGATATGATAATATTTTATTCAATATAGAATATTTTATTAAAGTTCAGCTATGTAATGTTAGGGAGCACACCGCATTAAAGCTGTTGATGTGAAGCAAGAACTTGTTTTAATGAACTTTTACTTGTTCAAAATAAGTAACTAAATGCAACAATATAAATGGGAAATTTGAGTTAAGTCCACTTAATTGCCTTTTAAGTTATCCGTACAGTTAATCAAGAGGGAAGACCACCACGTTATATGAGCTTGATAAAACAAACTAAATTTAGGAAATGAGTATTGCTTTTTTTTTCTTCTATGCAGGTTCCAAAATTGACAACAATATTATATTATATATATATATATATATATATATATATATATATATATATATATATATATATATATATATATATAACAATACACAAGAATGGACTATTTTATTATATATTAAAAATAGTCCATTCTTGTGTACTATATATATATATATATATATATATATATATATATATATATATATATATATATATAATATATATAAAAAATAGTCCATTCTTGTGTACTAAAGCTTCTAGTCGTATGTGAGAAACAGAAATATACATAATTTTTCAGTGAAAAAGTCTTGTCCTCTACCTTAGCTTAGCCGGTAACGTTACACAATACAGAACTTGTTTGTTTTCAAGCGACTTTGCATTATAGAAATTATACAGGTCTATGTATAATTCAAAATTTAAAATATTAAAATAAAATTAAAAAACCTTATTTAGCAAAATATAGTTTACTTTTGTAATTATTTTCGACTAGAAAGACTGAGATGAGATTAACCTACATTTGATTAAACTGACCAGTCTGTGCTGCAGTTCCTCATCTCACCTCAGCGTGGCTGTGCTGAAGCAGCGATTCATATCCGTGTCAATATATCTTCTGCACTCTTCCACAGCCCGTGGGTTTGACAGCACAGTTGTCACGGGAATCGGCCACACATCGTGTCCCTTCTCTTTCCGCCGTCTCTCCATCTCCTGCACCAGATACACACCTGACAGCTCATTGCCATGAGTCCCACCACATACGGCCATGCGACCCAGTGCTGGCAGGAGCAACGACGCCATCTACAACACAAAAGTAAAAACATTCTTATTTTGAGTTTTCAAATGCCACCGAAAAATGTGTTTTCTTGAAGAATTATTCAATCATGAGCCCTTTCATATTGCATTTACAATACCACACTGTACTAGACTGTACTTTCTATTAGGCTACATCCTAATTTATATTTTAAGCAAATCGAGCAGCTTTTTTGTTTTAAATTTGCATTTTGCAAATAATCTCAAAAAGTTGAGTTCTATGGCTAATAATACGTTACAAATATAGTAATTTGACTTCCATTGTAAGCGCATTACTTTAAACCTGTTCTTTGTTTTTACAAAATAACTTTCTGTGCCACAAATGCCGTCCATAGAGATTAACTTGTACTGAACCCTATTAGCTATTTTGATTCAAACTGACAATATGATGTCATTATGTTGTTGATGATTTGTAGTTGTAGATCATTTGTAAAAGTGCTTAGAGAGTTAATTTACAAAACCATCATTAATAATCCCACAACAGAGGTCATCTGAACAGCTGGGGCTCTCTTTGGGGAAGAGAACGTGACAAAGTCACACGACTACCGTATTTTGCATGGCTGGCACAATAGATAATACTGAAAATTGCACTGTTAATCAGAACAAAAGAAAGTCGTAAACAATTATTAACTAATTCAGAAAAACAGGGTTAATGTTTATAAACGAGTAGGGCAGTGTTATAATTGTTAACTACAACTATAACTAAAGCCATAAAGAATATGTTACTTGAATCAAAATAATATAAAATAAATAAATATAAAAATACTTATTTTATTTCAGCAAGTTGCCAAGGCGACATTTCTTATTTTGGTTTAGTTTAACTTGAAGTACTAAAAAACTTTAATGAAATGAAAATTATTAGAGACAATATAATAGAAATAATCAAAATGACAAAAAGACAAGTAAACTACAAAAGTAATAACTAATTAACTAAAACTATAATAGGATATAAGTTAAATACTAAATACTAAAATAACACATGGAGTTCTGTAGGAAAAAACTACGTATTCTTGATAAACATATCTGATAAACAGAGACAAAAGATGCGCAAGTCACTGCTTTCTTTAGTAGAAAGTTTTTATGTCTTAGATCGCATTACTTCAATCAGCAAGAATCTTTCCTAGAATTCAGTTTAAACTAATGTTTGTTTGTTTTTTGTTCCTATTAAAGTTACTGGCCAAATCAGTTAACTTTATTTATTACGCCAGCGTTTATCCATGTGTGTATACCTTTAAGAACATGGTATGGTATTAGTTCATTAAACTCCATTGCTAGAGGGAGTTAAGCGGTTTCCCTTCAAAATAAAGGATTCTGTTGCTCTGTTAAACAATGTACATTTATTAATGCTCATTACAATCTGTCTCACGTTCTAGCAACATATCAAAGCAAAAGCTGCGGAAACGAAAGGAAAGCCTCCTACCGTTATTTTTAAGACAGAAGTATGTTGTTTCCCTGCCTCTTTCAAATGCTTTCCCTCTAATCGTCTTACTGAGGGAAGTTGCACAAGGCATCAGAGACCTTTGGACACATACGGTGAGGTGTGACAGGGCATGCGCGTTGACACACATTTAGTACAGGCCTAATCTAGCTGCAGGGGATGCACCTACACCTACACACACACACACAGTTTAAGACATTCCCCCACATTTGCTCAAACACAGTAAAGTAACATATAAAGCCATTATTTACCTCCTCCTTCTCTACCTCGCCTTCAGTCACCAGCCTTGGATCATCTTTCACACGTGATGTCCCAGCAACTCTGTACCCCTGGCCATGAATCTCCAGCATGAAGCCAGTGTATTGCTGACTCATGTATGCGCTAAAAAGAGAGAGTGTGGAGGAAAAGCAAGAGGGGGAGGAGAAGCATGACAACTGAGAGGACTGAAGATCTTACAGATTATTACCTAAACGTTACGACTGTGTATAATGACAGAGAACCAGTATTTCCTGTCACAGTTTCCTCCTACTTTCCTCAGGGCATGAACAGATGCTTTGTGTTAGAAAATGCAATTGCCAATACCAAAAGTCTTAACACAGTAAGATCAATACAAATTATTAAATGCACAGAAGTGTATGAACTCTATAAGAAAGGTTTGATATTGTCCAAAATCTTCTTAACTGCAATTTCAGTTTTATAGTGCGGACTTTTTGTCACACCATCACTTTGATCAGTGGTTTTCAACAGTCTTTGCTTCAGGAACCAAACATTTTCTTGAAATTGACACAAACTGCAAAGACCAAACAATATGCAAAATGATTAACATGTCTATCTCAGTGGGGTAATTGATAAGTTTGTAAATGCACGACATCAGAAGTGTTGAGCCTTAAATTTAAAACAAACTCTGAGACAAATATTGTATTGGCCTAGCGTTAGCATAAGACTGCAAATCGACTTGTCATTGGGGAAGAATGATATAAGGAAAGAGCAGTACGAACTCCTTATCGATTTCAATTAACGTTTTGAAACACTCGAAGACTGAAAATTCAGCCGTTCATGAGTGGACCACTCCCAGCAAGAGGAATACGGCTGCTTGGGCTTAAAGGGATAGATCACCACAAAAAGAAAATTCTGTCATTAATTACTCACCCACATGTCGTTCCAAACCCGTATGACCTTCGTTCATCTCTGGGACACAAATTAATGTTTTTTATTTTTTTTATGAAAACCCGAGACTTTTCTGACCCCACCATAAGACAGCAACCACCATAGACCACTTTCAAAGCCCAGAAAGGTCGTAAAGACATCGTTAAAATAGTCCATGTGACTCCAGTGGAGTTACCTTTAACCTTAGGCTATGTTTACATGGAAACGATCTGAAGAGAAAACGCAAAAGTGGCGTTTTATTCTGCGTTTAGACGAGCGTTACGGGGGGGGGGGGAAATCTGCGTGTATATGGTGACGCAAAAGTAAATCATAGTGATGTAACGATTCAATCCAAGCCGGTTGAAAAGATAGATTTAAAAAAGCCGGATAAAAAACTGATTTACAACCCCACTCGCGGCGACGAGTGCGAGAGTCACAGAAATCACAAGGTGCATCTGTGGTTTAATGGACAAAGATACAAGGCTGTTCTCTATAGTAAATGCATTCCAGGCTCTGCCTCATCAAGAGAAAGACCAGCGTGAGGAAGTATTCCACAGACTGAAGGATAAAGCTGTGCTATTGCATAACCAGGTGTTGTATCTCTTTTTCTAAATGTGTACATGGATTTAAAAATCTATATATATTTGTATTAATATGGCATATTTTACTAAATGTGTGCTGTTTTTCTAACTCGTTCAAGTGTAATGATACAAATATTAAAATCTTGCCTTTATGACAATGTGAAACTCCTGTCACTGTTGTACTTAAATTTGACTTGGTCTTTTTATTCCTGCTTTTCCTCTGTGGAGGATGAGTGTGAAGAAGGCCAGTGTCAAACCCCTGACAACAGACAGACTGAGCTGAAACAACTCCTCCCTAGAAAACAGCATTGGGAGATAACATTTAGAGGGTCTTTTTTAGGGATCTGTTTTAAAATGTTTGACATAAAGTGTATTTAAATTTTACAAAGAAATATGCAGCATTTTGCCTGAGAAATAAAAAGACTATTTTTCATTGATAATTTGTTTTAAATCTCGTTTTGTTAAAACAAAAAAGCGTGAGAAAATCGTATTGTGAAACCAGTATCGTGAATTGTATCGCATCGTGAGTCGAGTGAATCGTTACATCCCTGATAAATCCATTTTTGTCAACGACTAGAATAACACCAAACAACCTGGATTTTATGTTTCTAAATGAAACGTGGCTTGAAGACAGCTGCAGGGCAACAGTCCTCAAGGAAACAGCCCCTAACTTCACTTTTATGAGCGTCTGCAGAGCTGATAGAGGTGGGGATGTAGCCGCCCTGTTTAAAGATGTCTATCAATGCAAGCAAGTGTCATTTGGTGATAATTTGTAATTTGAATATCTGGGTATTGTGTTCAAAGTGCTCCATGCATTCTGCTTGTCATTATATATATATATATATATTTATATATTATATATTGTTTTTCAAATACATAAATAAAATGCATTGACATTTGTCAACCTCGAAAATAAATAAAAATTAAAAACGTAAATGCATCCTCAACAAAAGAGCATAGGACATTGCAATTGAGTAAAACTTCCAGACCGGTGAAGACGTTCACAGATGTGAACACAGTTAATAAGCTGCAGTCGGAAAGCAAATTAATCTCGGATAAATCAGACTGATTGATTGATTTACCAGCAAGTGTACTTTTTCGGATCTAGTTTTCGGATTTCATTTATTTATTGGAGCAATAAAAATGACGTCATTTTCACCCATATCGCCCGATAATTTATCTGTCCGAACCACATATCCATAAAGACAGCCTTCATGCTTTCTATTTGGAATTAGGCAAAGCTAGACAGACCTGTTTCTCAAATATTGTGAACAGCACTTTAAACAACACCCGCACTCTTTTTACTACTGTTGAGAGACTAACAACCCCCCCCCCCTCGCTAAGCCACATCCCCAGTGAAATGCTCTTAGACAGCAAATGCAGTGAGTTTGCATCCTTTTTCTCTGAGAAAATCAATAATATCATAAAGGCACATCCTTGAGTTGCGCTGAGGTCAGAGAGAGACCACAACCTTAGAAAATTACTACGTCTGATTTCAAAGCAATTAACGGCAAAATTTAGGAAGAAACCGTTCAGCAAACAAAAAGTGTGTTTAACTGTTTAGAAGCAGATCTCCTAAAAGTGGTAAATGCCTCACTTTCCAAATTCCCTGAAAAATGCAAGCCCCTCCCGAAAAAGAGCAATCTGGATAACACCATATTGAACAACTACAGACCAATCTCAAAATCTTCCTTTCTAAGGCAAGATCATTGAAAAAGTTGTTTTCAGTCAGCTGAACAAATTCTTTAGCTCGATTGGATACTCTGACGATTTTCAATCTGGTTTCCGACCACATCAAAGCACATAGCTTAAATACTGATACAGACAAAACATAAATTCTGGTACTACGCTACCTCAGTGCTGTATTTGACACTGTCGATCACAACATACTTCTTGACAGGCTGGAAAACTGGGTCGGGCTTTCTGGGATAGTCCTAAAATATTTAAGGTCGTACTTAAAAGCGAGAGGTTATCATGCGAGTATAGGAGACCATAAGTCTGAGTGAATCCATGACATGTGGAGTCCCTCAAGGCTCAATTCTTGCGCCACTCCCATTCAACCTGTATATGCTCCCACTGAGCCAAACAATGAGAAAGAGACAAACTGCTTACCACAGTTATGCAGACGACACACAGATCTACACACCGTACAAGTACAGCCACATTGACTCCCTGTGCCAATGCATTGATGAAGTAAAGAGTTGGATGTGCCAAAACCTTAATCTTCAGTTAAACAAAAACAAATCTGAAGGCATTGCGTTTGGATACAAAGATGAAGTTCTCAAGGTGAACGCATACCTTGAGTCTAAGGGTCTGTGATTTTGGTGTCAGACCTTCGTTTCAGTAGTCATGTCAAAGCAATAACTAAATCAGCATACTATCATCTCAAAAATGTTGCAAGAATTAATGCTTTGTTTCCAGGCAAGACTTGTTCATGCTTTTCTCACTAACATGGTGGACTACTCCTCATAAAAATCATAAGACAGCTTAGCTCATACAGAAAGCTTATGACACCAGTCCTCGGGTCTTTATACTGGCTTCCAGTTACATTTAGGGTTGATTTTAAAGTATTATTACATGTAACATATAACATGTATTATTAAATCACTTACAGGCCTAGGACCTCAATGCATTGCCGATTTGCTCACTGAATATAAACAGATCACTCAGATCATTACGACCACATCAGCTAGAAGGGTTACCTCAAAGCATGGTGAGTCTGCTTTTAGCTATTAAAAAGCTATTAGCTATTGCCGGCCGCTGCTGAACCAGCTTCCAGAAGAGATCAGATGATCTCCAACAGCAGCCTCATTCAAATCCAGACTAAAACACATCTGTTTAGCTGTGCATTTACTGAATGAGCACTGTGCTACGTCTGAATGATGGCACTCTATTTTATTTTTGTAACATCCTTTTTATTCTAAACTTTTAATTTTTAATTTAATTTTTTTTATTCTCACCCTTTTATTGTTATTTTTATGTTATTTTAATTCCTTCTATGTAAACCACTTTGAATTACTAGTGTGTCTGAAATGCCTAGTGTTAGCCAGATTGTCAAGTCACAGATTCTTTTTTTTTTTTACACGCATGCATTGTTTTGTAGAAGAGAAGTGCATTAAGATTGTTCCACATGGCTTGAAATGACACAATGTTGAGTAAATAATAGCCGTATTTTTATATTGGGTTAAACTTTCTTCAGGATACACTACGACACAATGTTTATTTCAGCTTGCATGCTCTGCTGCCCTCTTCTGGAAAGTGCATTATATTATATGAAGCTCTATTATATGTTGAGTGCTGGCAATAATCATTAGAAATTGTGCAACATTCTTCCGGCATCCCCATACCTCTCCTTCTCTCAGTCTTCATCTACGTATACTGTTATAGGGAGGTTTAGTTTGGAGCTCAAGCCAAGCTTTGTGTTTGAGCTTGTTTTCGAGGACAACAAGAGCATCTTGTGTTCTTATTTATATAATGTAGGCCATGGATAGGTAACTTGGGTCCTGGAGAGCCACTGTCCTGCAGAGTTTAGCTTCAGCCCTGATAAAAACTCCCCTGCCTGTATATAGTAGTCCTGAAAACATTGATTGCCTTGTTCAGGTGTGTTTAATTAGGGTTGGAGCTAAACTCTGCAGGATTCTGGCCCTCCAGGACCAAAGTTGCCTATAGATATCAGTCTCTTGTTCAATCAGCTTTCCACAATTATGCATGAAAGCGCAGGTGCTTCCGGTTTTTCCAAACATTTTCTCTTTCAATCTCAGCAGCAGTAGTGCCACTAAAACTGGGAACAACACTCTTGAAAGGGACCTTTAAAGATGTGAGATTGCGGAGTGATTGAATGAAATCAGGTAGTCCTTTTGGGTTTGGTTGTTCTCTTGTTGAAGCCTGAGATCTTTAAACTAGCTCTGTGTTCAAATGGATGCAATCAGTGATAAAAGCAGTCTCTGTTCTGAAGGGTTTGAAACATGTGAACGCATGCTGAGAGCTTTAGCAGTAAGAGTGATGCGAAGACAGAGACGGTACCGGTGGTGATGACATGTTGTGGAGTTTCAGTCGAGACACAGAGGATTCATCTCATTAAACACAGCCCTTTTGAAGCTTTTCACTGAGCACCATGTGGCAGTTTTCTCTATTCATTCTCTGTCATGTTTCCAACCTGTGGATCTCAAATGAACATTTCCTTCAGAAACCAGATTTAATGTCAGACAAAGTGGCGACCAATACATTATAAAAAATGTAATAAGAAGATGGGATTGACATTGATTTCTATTAAATCGATAGTAACAATCCCTTTAATATATTTTGCACTTTTCTGGCGCACTCAAATGGCTTTATGTGTCTGGAAATCTGTTCAATCACCAGCTGTGTCCAGCAGTACGCCCTCCAGACCAACTATTAGTGCAGTGAACATGGGGCTGATTAGGACACCACGATTTAAAGAAGCCGAATTTGAAACACCCAAGAATTTTTAATGACCACACAGAGTCAGTTTAGGTTAAGGACAGTGCATCACCGACACCTCTTCCAGCACAACCTTTGTTTTCCTCAGGAGGTCTCACTGCAGGATCATAGCTTATGGCAGAAGTGAGAATAAAGATGTTTTCTTTTACATTGCAATTAAAATTCATGGTTTTTTAGTACAAAGGCATGTCGCATAACTTGTCCATCTGGTATTTAGACTGGCTTCCACTAAGCGGCAAATTATCATACTTCAATCTTACTTTTTTGGTGGGGGAAATCTACTATAGTGTTAATTACTAATATATGTGGCTGTCTACATTTCTTCATCTTAAAATCATCAAGCTTTTATTTTGGCAGCTTCTTTTTTGTGGACAGCAGCAGGTTTATTCGTGCTTTTCATTAAATGTTTGGATGGTTGGCACATATCGCGCTCCCAAATGCACATTATAAGCGACACAAACTCAAGATGACTTCATGTGGAGCAGCGTTTGCTGTGAACCGAGCCGCTCTTAGACAGCTGAAAACAACAGATTGTGGAACGCTTCACATGTGGCACATACGTCTATTTAATTCAATGTGATAGAACTTGCACTGACATACTGAAATCTCGGTTTTATTTTGATTAATTGTGCAGCTCTAATTTCCATTGAGAATCCACATGTTAAACATTCACCTGTTGATTGGTGATTCCCCCATCAGAGTCCATTTGCAAAAACAAACTCTCCCTAACACACAGCCACACACTTGCATTGTGCCATTAGTCATTATTCCCCCTTGTGAAGTAGAGGAAGCAACTGTTGATCTGATTCATTAAGTGTGCTTCAATCAGAGTTTAATCCCTTTTAATTGGAAAAGCTTCTCCCCAGGCACTGACAGAGAGTGTGAAAGCTGGACTCCTCCGACAGGCGTCAGTGGAGGTTGCCAGATCTGCATAAAAGGGCAGCTTCTTCCCGGAGAGCTCAAACACCTGCGGAAGCCTCAAAGGATTAATGAAATGGTCGAAGATGAAAGGTACAAAACCACCTGAACCCTGGGTGTGTGGCGGGATGCATAACATGGCCTTTCTGTGGTTAGAACACACACAGACAAATTATTGTAAACACATGTGCACAAACATGGGAAACACTGAGAGTATACGCTTATAACAAACGATGAAGTTCATGTACGTCAAACTCCAGAACAGACACAAAAAAATCATTATAAAATAACTCCATATGAGTCATGCACATATCTCAAAAGAAAATGAATCTTTATTCACGTAATATTCCTCACCTCTTCATATTAATCTGTTCCTTGCACAAAGCTAATGTATGACTATTACTGTTTCTTTTATGGCATTTTTATTATTATTTTATATCTTGACAGACCTGTTCTTGGGTGGAAAAGAGATGGCAGAATGGCAGAATATTTTTCTCTCTTTTTGACAACCAAAGAGTTTGACAATGATATTCAAATGTTGCACTGCTGCGCAAGATGTTCTTCTCACACTGAATTTAAATTTGCATCACACTAAGATATTTTGCGTCATCTGTCTGCTCAGAGACAAAGATGTGGAAAATGTTTGACAACTCATTCGTTGACAATGAATATTGCTCATTTGAGAAGACTTTGAAACAAGTTCAAAACTACTGATTCTTCACTGACTGCCATTTTTAGGATATACTTCAAAGACTGAATTAATATAGGGAGGCATTACAGAGCTGGTATCGTTTAAAGCCCTTTGAAGCTGCACTGAAACTGTCATTTGGACCTTGAACCGTTTGGTACCCATTGAAGTCCATTATATGGAGAAAAATCCTGGAATCTTTTCATCCAAAACCTTAATTTCTTTTCGACTGAAGAAAGAAAGACATGGACATCTTGGATGACATGGGGGTGAGTAAATTATCAGCAAAAGGTTTTTTTAAAAGTGAACTAATCCTTTAATAACATTTTAATTAATTAAATGAATGCGTGGCTATAAGACAATAACGATATTATTTGGAATATGTAACTGTATTGTAATGAGGAGGTAAGGCTGGTTCCATCAAGGATTTTTCTTCATCAAAGGAATATTTCACCCAAAACTAAAAATTCTCTCATTAATTTCTCACCCTCATGTTGTTCGAAACCCGTAAGATTTCAGTTCATCTTCAGAACACAAATGAAGATCTTTTCGATCAAATCTGAGAGATTTCTCTCCCTCCATTGACTGCAATGCAACGACCACTCTGACGCTTCAAAAAGTTCATGAGATTGTCTGAAACTTGTCTTTATGGTAATCATATTTCCACCAAAAACTGTATATTTTACTGTTTACTGTATATAAAAACGATTTTACTCAATTAAAAAGACCTACTTACATGGTCCCTTTCTAATGGCAGCTGGTTTTACATGGTTTCTAGTTTATGGTGCTTAGAGCTGGTAGACAACCTTGGACCAGGATCCAGCAGGACCATAGATTCATTTTTTGTTTTAATGATATCTATATAGCCTACATTAGGGATAGGCAACTTGGGTCCTGGAGGGCCAGAATCCTGCAGAGTTTAGCTCCAACCCTAATTTACTAGATAGATACAGGCAGGTCAGTTTTTATCAGGGCTGAAGCTAAACTCTGCAGGACAGTGGCTCTCCAGGACCCAAGTTGCCTATCCATGGCCTACATTATACAGGTCCTTCTCAAAAAAATTTGCATATTGTGATAAAGTTAATTATTTTCCATAATGTAATGATAAAAATTAAACTTTCATATATTTTAGGTCAGGGATCACCAATCCTGGTCCTGGAGGGCCGCTGTCCTGCAGAGTTTAGCTCCAACCAGGTCTAACACCTCTGCCTGGAAGTTTCTAGTATGCCTAGTTGACCTTGATTAGCTGGTTCAGGTGTGTTTAATTGGGGTTGGAGCTAAACTCTGCAGGACAGCGGCCCTCCAGGACCAGGATTGGTGACCACTGTTTTAGATTCATTGCACACCAACTGAAATATTTCAGGTCTTTTATTGTTTTAATACTGATGATTTTGGCATACAGCTCATGAAAACCCAAATTTCCTATCACAAAAAATGAGCATATCATGAAAAGGTTCTCTAAACGAGCTATTAACCTAATCATCTGAATCAACTATTTAACTCTAAACACCTGCAAAAGATTCCTGAGGCTTTTAAAAACTCCCAGCCTGTTTCATTACTCAAAACCGCAATCATGGGTAAGACTGCCGACCTGACTGCTGTCCAGAAGGCCATCATTGACACCCTCAAGCAAGAGGGTAAGACACAGAAAGAAATTTCTGAACAAATAGGCTGTTCCCAGAGTGTTGTATCAAGGCACCTCAGTGGGAAGTCTGTGGGAAGGAAAAAGTGTGGCAAAAACGCTGCACAACGAGAAGAGGTGACTGGACCCTGAGGAAGATTGTTGAGAAGGACCGATTCCAGACCTTGGGGGACCTGTGGAAGCAGTGGACTGAGTCTGGAGTAGAAACATCCAGAGCCACCGTGCACAGGCGTGTGCAGGAAATGGGCTACAGGTGCCGCATTCCCCAGGTCAAGCCACTTTTGAACCAGAAACAGCGGCAGAAGCGCCTGACCTGGGCTACAGAGAAGCAGCACTGGACTGTTGCTCAGTGGTCCAAAGTACTTTTTTCGGATGAAAGCAAATTTTGCATGTCATTCGGAAATCAAGGTGCCAGAGTCTGGAGGAAGACTGGGGAGAAGGAAATGCCAAAATGCCTGAAGTCCAGTGTCAAGTACCCACAGTCAGTTGTGGTCTGGGGTGCCATGTCAGCTGCTGGTGTTGGTCCACTGTGTTTTATCAAGGGCAGGGTCAATGCAGCTAACTATCAGGAGATTTTGGACCACTTCATGCTTCCATCTGCTGAAAAGCTTTATGGAGATGAAGATTTCAATTTGCAGCACGACCTGGCACCTGCTCACAGTGCCAAAACCACTGGTAAATGGTTTACTGTGCTCAATTGGCCTGTCAACTCTCCTGACCTGAACCCCATAGAGAATCTGTGGGATATTGTGAAGAGACCCAACACTCTGGATGAGCTTAAGGCCGCTATCGAAGCATCCTGGGCCTCCATAACACCTCAGCAGTGCCACAGGCTGATTGCCTCCATGCCACACCGCATTGAAGCAGTCATTTCTGCAAAAGGATTCCCGACCAAGTATTGAGTGCATAAGTGAACATAATTATTTGAAGATTGACTAACTTTTTTTGTATTAAAAACACTTCTTTTATTGGTCGGATGAAATATGCTATTTTTTTGTGATGGGAAATTTGGGTTTTCATGAGCTGTATGCCAAAATCATCAGTATTAAAACAATAAAAGACCTGAAATATTTCAGTTGGTGTGCAATGAATCTAAAATATATGAAAGTTTAATTTTTATCATTACATTATGGAAAATAATTAACTTTATCACAATATGCAAATTTTTTGAGAAGGACCTGTATAAAGAAATCAGCTTTACAATGTTTTACTTAAATTGTAGTAAACACATAAATGTATATCTTATGAAAATTCGCTGCTGAGGTGAAATGCAATGCCTCATTTGGTTCGGAAGTCATATTTAAAATATGTGTGATACATTTAGGAGAGCTGTTACATCACAAACCTCACAGACTGAGGCTATAAAGCATTTATCAGTTCCAAATCTGCTTAAACTACCCCACTTTTGCATGTTCATTTGAGCAGCAACATGTGGCAGCAGCATCTCCAGACGTCTGTCATATGCGCGTCACCGCTATTTTGGACACCTTGGATGGAGAGCACGAGGACGCGCCAGATCTATTCTTGATTCCATAGAGGATTAAATATATATCTCAGACAAAAGTCTAACTGTTTAAGAAGGATATCGCATTAAATTGATGATGGCTGATCTTCAGAGTGGCTCAAACGTAACGCGTAATTTCACGAATCAGTTCGTGCAGCCGGCGTGGCGTGTCGCGGTGTGGTCGGTCGCGTATAGCTCCGTGCTCGCGGTCGCCGTGTTCGGGAACATCATCGTTATATGGATCATTTTGGCACATAAACGGATGCGCACCGTTACCAACTATTTCTTGCTCAACCTGGCGTTCTCCGACGCCTCGATGGCCGCCTTCAACACGCTCATCAACTTCATTTACGCCACGCACGGAGAGTGGTACTTTGGAGAGGTTTACTGCAAGTTCCACAACTTCTTTCCCGTGACCGCCGTGTTTGCCAGCATTTACTCCATGACAGCGATTGCAGTCGACAGGTAATTCTGTTTATGATCAATTATAATTTTATGGTCGGGGTATTAAAGTTTCCCATGGAAATTGTGATTTCCAGAAGACACGGAAATTAATAGCATCTTTAAAAAGTAATAGACATGTCTTTGTAAATCGTCCGTAGAAGTTCCATTTTTGGTTCCCTAAAGAACATCTCAGTGAACAGTTCTTAAAATAACCTTTTTTTTCTTAGTGTAAAGAACATTTCAATATTCTAAAGAACTTGTTTTTCCACTATAAAGAACCTTTTGTGGAATGGAAATGTTCTACAGATGTTAAAGCTTCTTCATGCACATTTTCCTGACTGCTCATGTTTATTCAGGTCTCTTCTAGCATTCTGTTGAAAATATGAACAAAACATTATTTGGAAACTATTGAATTTAGGTCCAGTCAATCTGTACAAAAACTCTAATTCAATTTATAAAATGGAATTACAATAAAAGTGTTAAAATGCGTGTGGGAGAGAAATTGAGATAATTCTAAAAAAATAAATAAAAAAAAAGGCTTGAGTAAAAAAGTTGTAAAGTGAGCTTTTTATTAGATAAAATTACTTTGCAAATCTCAGTATTATTTATTGTAGAAATAATCAATATATAGTTTATGATAAAACAAATTTAGATGTTGGTTTTTTAGATGTTTGGTATTTTGTATGAATATAAAAAAGGTATAAACCAGCCTCTGTAAAATGGTTTACATGTCAAGTGCAATTTTGGCAAGTACTTTACAGTGATTGGATATTCAATCTTTAGAACTTTGACAACTCAATCTATCTGGCCCATGCATTTCATCTGACAATCAAGTAATCATTAAAGACTAGAAAAGTCATGGGAAGAAGGTGAGAACAGCACAAAGAGAGGAACACGCTTTTAAGGACCACCAGCGCTGGCTTCTTTCTTCCTTCCTCTTCCACCTGTTCATTTACAGAACTAGAGCTCAGCTGATACAATAATGTAACCTTGTGCAATCAACATTCATAGAATCCAGATAGTCATGAATGCATCTAATGAGATGAGATGAGATCTTTGACATTGATCTGCATTATACTGAGCATTGGGGGGCTTTTCCTTCATTAAAAGCTTACAAGCTCAGTCTGTGACTGTGCGAGCCAGAGAACATCAGTTCATCCTAACTCTAATCTTTCATCATGCGCGAGTGTTCATGTCCGTATGCCATCTCATCTTTTCGGTCCTATTATCATAAAGTTATCCTTTAGATATTGGAATTAAAATAGTTTTTAATAATGCATTTCATTTTTCAATATGAATTACCCATAAATGTCATCAACATACAAGACTATAATAATTATTGGGAATGCCACCTACCGACATTTGTGTTTAATTTATGTATATTCTATTATATTTTACATTATATAAGCACTCATAGTGGAAGTGCTTTTTTATTAGAGAGAATGCTCTAATTTACTCCGGAGTTCATTATGATGAAGTCAAACAGCATGAAGCAGGCTTATTATGCATTATATTAAGTGTAAAGTCAGGATGAAATGGAAGTTGCACTAGACTTTTCTTAGACCTATATCCGAGTGAAATGGATTCTTGAAGAAAAAATGTCGGCTGAGGCCTGATTTTGTCCACTGGGAATTGATTGGATGGTTGTGGTTTGCTATTGGCTATTGGTGGATTTCATGTGAGTGACAGGTTGCTCCGCCCTCTCGCCAGTGAACACATCATCAAAGAAGAGAAGAGCTGCATGAGGGAGGGAACGTTACTTTGATTACAAATTATGAGGCACATGAATTAAAACAAAAATAATGATTTGCACAGATAGATCATTTAAATAGATTTTTTTCCAGTATTACATAAAAATAAGAATTGTCCATTTTTATTTCATGGTGAAACCACAGGTGAATAGGGTAAAATATTTAACTGATTTAACAGATATCACCATCATTTCCCAGTTGATTGCCTAAGAATAGCAAAATTATATTACAAGTTTTCTCAAATCTTATGTTTAGAAATCCAAATGATGGATTATCTACAGTAAACATGCACTCATTTGCGAAAATTTCCAGAACATAAATCTTGGTTAACGGTAGGTTAAAGCATATTGTCAATTTGTGTTGACATATTACACATTTGCATATCTCTTTTCATTACTAAGGTTAGACATATTGAATTTAACACAGATGAAAACGAGGCTGTGAGGGATAGACGTACAGTCTTTATAATGGCATGCACCGTACAAAGGTCCTAGATCACAACTTGCAACTTTTAATACAGCCAGGAAACAATATCACCATGTTTTTAGAAATAAAATGCAATATAAATCAGGCAAATGATATATGAACAAACCCCTCTGTAAAAAAAGTGGAGATTTCTGACTGAAGAAAAAACTCATTTTGGTAAACATATCTATTGTAATTGAATTTATGATGCACACAAAAAAAGTGTTATAAAATAAACTCTTATATTTTTATTTTGCACGTTTGGTTTTATTAGTCTGAAACAACACATGAAAAGCAAAATAGCCCCAAATCTCCAAATTGACCAATGCATGAAAAAAACCTGTTTTTCTTTGTCCAGGTACATGGCCATAATTCACCCTCTGAAGCCTCGTCTGTCAGCTACCGCTACTAAAGTGGTGATTCTCTGTATTTGGGCCCTGGCGGTGATTTTGGCTTTCCCGCTGTGTTTCTACTCCACCACGAGAACTATGCCTCGCAGAACCGTCTGCTACGTCGCCTGGCCGAGACCCGCTGAGGATTCGTTCATGTAAGAGATTTATTTGTTCCAAACAAAAGTTCCAAATCAGTCACTAATAAGGTTGATTTCACTCAGGATTCTCGACAGCAAGATGATATTTTGGCAATGCCTGATTGGCTTTTTTTCTGCTTGATTGTCATTTATGTACAGCCTGCACTTCTCAGGCTCTGCTTTCACTCCTCAAATATTGGTAATGCTCTTTCTGGCTTTACATATCCGGCTATCTTTACACTAAGTGCCATCTGGCAGTGAGGCGAGAAAACCCAAACACATTACCTATTTACCAGTGGCTAAATGGTGTGTGAGAAGCGCTAACAGTCATTCCGACTCCGAATCGAAATTTATTGTGTAAATATCCAACCCTGGGCATTAGGTACTTGGTTTTATCATTTGGTGAGCTCCATAAAGCCACTTGTTTTTCCCAACGGCTTCCTCTCCTCTCACCTGTGCAGGTATCACATCATAGTAACGGTGCTGGTGTACATGCTGCCCCTAGTGGTGATGGGTATCACCTACACTATAGTCGGGGTGACACTTTGGGGAGGAGAGATTCCTGGAGATTCATCGGACAACTATGTTGGACAACTGCGTGCTAAAAGGAAGGTATGAAGGTCAGAATGTCTTAAGTTTGGAAACTGCATGCATTGTGGTAGAAGATCAAAACTGTATAGTTCCATGTAAATTTATTCTACTAACCCGAACCAGTCCAGTCTAGTACTACTCTAAAGAGAGTTTGTTGACATGTGGTTGCAAAGTTACTTACACTGTAAAAAATGATCGGTAAAAGACGTTTTAATGGTAAAAGACGTTGCGGTAAAAATCCTATGGTGAAAAACTGATAATTGGTTAACAGAAAGTTCCCATACTATATACAGTGATCGAGCCGTACATTTAATGCAATTTTACAGTTTTTGGAGGTGAAAAAGAACAAGTCATTGTATAATTTACAGTGAAAAACCATACATTTTATTCCCACAATTCCCTGCGTGACACTTCACATTTGATGTATTTTTGTTGAAATAACTGTTTCTAGTTTTTTTTTTTTTTTTTCTAATTAGTAATGTACATTAGGGTTTTATGTTACATTTAATGTTGTTAAATGAATATTTTTTGCATTTTTAAAATTCCACGTGTGTTACCATGATGGTCTTTAGTGTTTGTGTGAATGACACTGTGCAGCTTCGTTATATTCTTATTAACTTTCACAGTTTGTGGAAAAGCTGCATGTAATGTGACTCTCATCACAACCTATTGGTGGTTGTCACTGAATACATTGGGGGAAAAAAAGATAGTTCTTCAAAAGGGTAGTAAATTGACATTTATATCAGATATTGAAACACCTAAAATGTACAACCTAAAATGTTCCTTTTATATTTTTGCTACCGTATTTTTTGCGGTAAATTTCTGGCAACCACAGCTGTTGTTGTTGTTTTTTACCATAAATGTAACTTTTTTTCTTTTTTTTTTACAGTGTAGGCCTATAGTTAGTAGAATGTCTAAAGTGTAAAGTCGAGTCTTAAGTCTTTTAAAATCTTTCAAAGTGAAAGTATTTGTGATATCGGAGAGAAAGTTACACTGCATGTAAGAACCGAATGATTTCTCTCTCATACAGTCTCTCTCTCCTCGGTATTGTCAGAATGAGGTGACTAAAGGACAGTGTTTAAGAAATGAACCCATGCATTTGTAAATCATAGAAATTAATCTATGTATTTATTGTTACCTGTACTGAGCGTATCTCACTGTATTGTATATCCATTTGAGATTTTTCGACAGATTAAGGTCATGTCTGGTTTATCTCTCCGGTCAGCTCTGAGCTTTTTGTGAGCCGGCGCGTTCACACACATGCTTGCGCACGTGGAACAATCACAGGTCCCTCTCAGGGATGATTCTAGGACAATTCATCTCTTATTGTGCACAAATGGTTCATATTAATGACTCTGATCATTCTATGTAATCCAGTACTTTTGTTTTTGATGCAGAGATTAAGAAAACATTTCAAATATAACCATAGGATTATGCTGGATTAAAGCACTTGTTTACTCACCTTTACTCACAATCGCTTCCCAAACCCCTTTCATTCCTGTGAAGAACGCTCTGATTGGCTGCAATGTAATGGAAAGGATTCCAGTATAGGTTTCACAGGGTGTGTGAACTGTTTCTCATCTCTCGATGGGAAAAAAAGTTTAAAATTTGCACAGATTATGAGCAATTTCTATATTTATTCCATAAAAGGAAATGGACGTAATGCCGTTTCTAAAATGCTTTAGAAACCACCCAAAACACATTAGATACTATCAATGTACAACCACTCAAAACAAGTTTTTCGCACAAAAACCCATTGTTTCGCTTCAGAAGGCATTTATTAACTCACAATAAAGTGTAACCCTTTTTTTTTTCATAATTGCTTTTGATTAACCAAGCAAAACCGCAGAAAGTGGTTACAAATGGGGAAAAAGATTCAAGTGACCTGAAGCCAGAATTTTCTACATAAAGAAAATAATCAACAGACGATGCGACTCACATGTGACAAACTTGCACTTATGATAAATGCATCAGTTTTCTCGAAAGATCGATCTAATCCAGGGTACTCTATATTTGTAGTTTTCCCTTTTGCAGAATGTCATAAATGGTGAGAAAACCACATGATTCCCAACGAGTAGAAAACTGTATGTCATGTTCACCTGCCCTCCTGAAAGACATTGTGCTTTCACACTGATTGAAGATCATTTATTCACTTTCCTTGTGTCAAACTGGCATAAAAAGGACAAGTTCTCTGACACTTCTGCCGTCGGTTTACGTCATACCTAACCTTTCTCTGCTTTGTGTAACTGTCAGTCAGAAATGATGTGTAAGGGAACACTGCGTCCCATTACTCATTAAACTACAGTGGGGTCGCCTTTTTACAAACAAGGTGCAAATGAACGTGTTCATTGATTGATGACGGACGGCGTTTCTTTGTCTTTTCCAACAGGTGTGTGTCAAATTATGCGCAAATTAATGAGACGATGAGAGTGGCTTTTCAAAGTTTGCCGTGAGCAGAGGAACTTTGAGAATGAAGGATGTTTGTATGTTGTTTTCAAAAGCAATAAATGACTGGAAGATTTTACCATTAATGATGGACTTGAGCATCAAATCATCATATTATAGTGATTTCTGAAGGATCATGTGACACTGAAGACTGGAGTAATGATGCTGAAAATTCAGCTTTGAGGAATAAATTACATTTTAAAACATATTCACATAGAAAGCAGGTATTTAAAAGTGTAATAATATTTCACGATATTACTGTTTTTGCCCATCAAAATAGCACTTTGGTTGCATTTAAAAGATGAAATATGCAATTATCTACTGCTTTTCAGCACACAATTTCCCCCTCCTCTTTCGTGATTAAAACCTACGACGGCTCTAAATGAAACTCGACTCGCGCGCGCCTGATGACTTTCAGTGTGCTGCCAATTCACTATCAATCATATTTCCCCTAGTCATTCATTATCTGCTTCCAGGTTGGAGTTTTTACTCTCTGAGCGATGGCAGCAGATGCTTCGAGTCGCAGACTGAGAGCCGTGACTTTCCCTGATGCTGTTTTGTTCCAGCAAGAAGCCCAAAAACTCCTGTTTGTCTTGCACATGCTTCGTGTTGTGACTTTAGATGATGGTTGGCTCTCTCCTCAGGTGGTGAAGATGATGATCGTGGTGGTGGTGACCTTTGCCCTCTGCTGGTTGCCCTATCACATCTATTTCATTGTGACGGGCCTAAACAAGCGTCTGAACAAGTGGAAGTCCATCCAGCAGGTCTATCTGTCGGTGTTGTGGTTGGCCATGAGCTCCACCATGTACAACCCGATTATTTACTGCTGTCTGAATGGCAGGTAATGAAACATATACAAACACACAGTCAGGGTGCAAAATTAACTTGTCACATCTGCCAATGGAGAAAATTGAGAAAGAATTCTGGACAAAGGCTTTTCACCTGCCAAATAAATATATGTTGCATAATTTTTGGTCCCACTTTAAGTGGCTTTAAGTACTATGTACTTACATCGGAAAATAATGTACTTATTGTGTTCATATTGTATTGTCAAACACTTTTGCTGCTATTGAGGTGTGATACGGGTAAGGTTAGGGACAGGTGTGTGGTAATGGTAGGTTTAAAGGTGGGATAAGGTGTAAGGGAAGGGTCAACTGTGTAATTACAAATGTAATTACATAAACTAATTGCAGCTGTAATTACATGTTGGTAGCCTATTTTTATATATAAGTACACTGTAAAAACATGTATGTACACAATGAGTCCATTGTATCAAATCATTCATTTTAATGTAAGTACATAGTTCTTAAAGTCACTTAATACTGTATAAAGTGGGACCTAATTTTTATTTGAAAATATAGGTTTTCAATATAAGAATGATTATGTATTATATTTTTTAATTAAGAACTGTGTATATATACTGCCGTTCAAAAGTTTGGGGTCAAAACGATTTTTAAAAGAAGGTTTTGTTTTTTTAAAAGAAGGCTCTTGTGCTCACCAAGGCTGCATTTGTTTGATTAAAAATACAACAACAAAAACTGTAAAATGGTTATATATATATGACAATTTAAAATAATTGTTTTGTATTTGAATATATTTTGATGATATAATGCTCAAAACCGTTCATTATAATTATCAATGTTGAAAACAGTTGTGTACATTTTTCTCTGGATAAATTATTTAAAAATATAATCTTTTGTAAATAAAAAATGTCTTTACTGTAACTTATGATCACCATTTTGATGCATCCTTGCTGAATAAAAGTATTGATTTCTTTTATATTTCTCCCAAAGACATTCTTACAGACCCTAAACTTGTGAACGGTAGTGTATAATGTTACAAAAGCTTTCTATTTCAGATAAATGCTGTTCTTTTGAATTTCTTTCTATTCATCAATGAATCCTAAAAAAAAAAATTACACAACTGTTTTCAACATTGATAACAGTCATAAATGTTTCTTGAGCATCAAATCATCATATTAGAATGATTTCTAAAGGATCATGTGACACTGAAGACTGGAGTGATGATGCTTTAAATTCAGTTTTGATCACAGGAATATTTACATTTCACAACACATTCAAATAGAAAACAGTTATTTTAAATTGTAATAATATTTCACAATATTACTGTTTTGTTGTTGTTGTATTTTTAATGAATAGACTCCTTTTAAAAACATAAAAAATCTTACCGATCCTTACCTTTTGAATGGCAGTGTACATAATACAGAGGGGCTGGACAGTGAAACTGAATCACCTGGTTTTAGACCACAATCATTTATTAGTGTGGTGTACAGTGTTGGGAACGTTACTTTAAAAAAGTAATTAGTTACTCACTACTTGTTCCAAAAAGTAACTGAGTTAGTAACTGAATTACTCTATAATAAAAGTAACTCATTACCAGGGAAAGTAATTTTTTGCGTTACTGTTAAAAAAAAAAGTTGCTATGTGTCAAAGAATTTTGATTTTTTTAAATCAGTTTTCACAAGTCAGTCAGTTGAAATGAGTAGGACAGACAGGTGTTTGTACATAACATTCGACATTTATTGCACGTCAACAGACAGCAAGATGTTTATCTAGCCAATCATAACTACCTCGTTATTAACCCACCTCAACACTAGCTGTGTGAGCGTTCGGATTACACAGATTATTCAATCAATACCAGTGCTTGAAGTGGGGGGAAAAGGTGCGGTACTCTCTTGCATTGGCAAATCATGTTATTTGAGATTTCTACAGTGAAAAACAAAACTTGGCGATATTGCTGGTACAACAACAATATTTATACACAATATGTATTTAAACAAGTCGTGTGTGTGTGTGTGTGTGTGTGTGTGTGTGTGTGTGTGTGTGTGTGTGTGTGTGTGTGTGTGTGCAAGCATCCAACTAGACGCGATAGAAACGAATTTGACGCTCAATTCTCGTTTGGTGTGAACTGTGCCAGACACTGACGCTTTTTCTCTCAGTGGTAGAGTTGGCCCTCCCGGCTACACACGAGAAGTAGCATTATGCAAGAAAAGAGAGTAAAATGTAGAAGTGCCGGTGTTGTGCCGAATTTCGACCCCCTGCCAAATTATTACCGGGGGTCGACATTCGGCACAACACCGGTACGCACCCCACTGCAATGATCCATATACATAGTAACGCACCGCATTTAACGTCCAGTAACGTTAACGACGTTGTAATGACGGGAAAATAATTAGTTAGATTACCCAAAAAAATAACGTCGTTATCTAACGGCGTTATTCCTATCACTGGTGGTGTAGAACCTCCTTTTGCGGTCAGTACACCTTCAGTACACTATTTTACAGTGGCCAGAACAGTGCAGATGTGATGCAGATGCAGTCACCGTGTGATACTGGTGGACGAAAACGTTTCCTGACTCGCTCCTCCAAAACACCTCAATAATATTTAGATCTGATGACCGCAGGCCGTGGGAGATGTTCAACTTCACTTTCATGTTCATCAAACCATTCTGTCACCAGCCTTGCTGTGTGTATTGGTGCATTATGATGCTGATATTAGGCACCCCCTTCAGGATACAATGTTTGTACCATTCGGTGCACATGGTCCTCCAGAATGGTTGGGTAGTCCTTGGCAGGGAAAGACAGTGAAGGGGGATTCATCAGAGAAATAAAACCGACATTTGGCATTGACACGCGTGAACAAAGTTCTGGCTATAGCAGCCTAACTATGAATATTGACTCAGTTTGGAGGAAACAGGAGAGTTGAGGTACACATTTAATTCTGCAGTGAGTTTGGCTAGCGGGGGTTTTATTTTATTTTTTTATTGAATGCAATCCAGGTTAATACCTGGACATCCCTTTCAGAAAGCTTCCTCCTGCATCGACAGTTACTCCCGTTTGATGTCCACATTACTCTGGATACCAGAGCTCTCGATACACCCCAAAGACTCGCTGTCCTGCACACAAATGAGCCCTTTTTTGAACTCTGATAAATCTCCCATTATATTTAATGTATACTGTGCTTTTGCTCTGCTAACTGAAGCTTTAGGCTCTGCTCTTACTGATGCGATGTGGAATCTGTGGAATCTGCGATGTGGCCTGTGTTTCAGTTTTATTGTCCAACCCCAAATAAGTATTGTTCTTTTGAATATAAAAGGTATCATCAGTTTAGCTTAAACAGTTCAATGTAAACATACAGTTCTTAATTAACTTAATAGTCAACTTGCAACAGTTGCAAGTAACATGGTATTCAATATGAAAATAATAATAAATAAAACAATTAAAACATTTTACATAATAAATGGATATATATATACAGTACTGTGCAAAAGTCTTAGGCACGTTAGTATGTTCGCCCCAAAAAATGGTTTTAAGCCAGTAATTTGTATCTTTTGCTGTAGTGTGTTTGTTGGAAATATCAGTTTACATTTCCAAACAGTCATTTTGCCATTAATTGTAATAATCCGGTGAAATTTTTGTATGCACAAGGAGTCTGACAACAGCCAGTATGATCAGGATCATCTGATCTCACCATCATCGAGTCCATCTGGGATTACATGAAGAAACAGAAAAAACTGAGACAGACTAAATCCAAAAGAATTGCGGCAACGTCTCCAAGGCTCTTGAAGAAATCGACCTGCAAAGCTACCTGAAAAACTATGTGCAAGTGTACTTGGAAAAAAAACTGTTTTAAACACAAAGGGTGGTCATGCCAAATATTGATTTGATTTAGTTAATAGAAGTTAATTGATAAATAAAATCTATTTATGACATTATTTTTGAAAGCCTCCTCACTTTAAAGCATTTTTACACAAGTGCCTAAAACTTTTCACAGTACTGTAGCTTTGCAGGCAGGTTTCTTCAAGAGCCTTGGAGACAATGCCACAGTTCTTCTGGATTTATTCTGTCTCAGTTTTTTGTTTCTTCATGTAATCCCAGATGGACTTGATGATGGTGAGATCAGATCTCTGAGTGGATTATACCAGCTGTTGTCAGACTCCTTGTGCATTTATAAATCTCACTATATTATTACAATTAATGGCAAAATGAATGTTTGGAAATATAAACTGATATTTCCAACTAACACACTACAGCAAAAGATACAAATTACTGGCTTAAAACCATTTCTTGGGGCGAACATACTAACGTGCCTAAGACTTTTGCACAGTACTGTATATATATAATTAAATAATAATAATTTAATATTTATTTGTAATAACATATTATAGCCTATATTAATATTAAATATCTTTATATTATAACACATAATGTGAATATATGATATTTTATTATATTTAATAATATTTAATTATAATATATTATATATTTGTAATATATTATTTGAATACAAAAAAGTTCTATTTAAACTACATATACTTAAACTAAATATATTTACCTGTCAACTAGCAAGTCACTTGGTCTTATTTTTAGCCTATACATAAAATTGTGAATTTGTCGAAAACTGTCGATTTAAAATATATATATATATATTATTTTTTTTTCATAGGAAGCAATTACATTAATATTATTAATGAGAAATGATTTCAATGAGTAAATAATTTTTTCCAAACCTCCAGGTTTAGAGCCGGCTTCAAGAGGGCCTTCAGATGGTGTCCCTTCATCCATGTATCGAGCTACGACGAGCTAGAGCTCCGTCCCACCCGTCTCCATCCACGTTACCAGAGCAGCATGTGCACCCTGTCCAGGGTCGACACCAGCGTCCACGGAGATGACCCCCGCCACAGCAACCGGAAGAGCACCAAGTCCCAGTGTCAGGTCGAGGTCAAAGACCAAAACACAGCGGCGACTAAACTCTGTCTTCACAGAGAGCCGGTGTTTGCGCGCGAGCAGCTCAGCTGAAGGTGTCCATTACACTCACGCTTTACTCAATACTCATCTGCAGTGTGGTGAAGTCATACTGCCTCCAACTGGACAACTATATCAGTGTAGTTTAGCTTACTACTCAGCGCATGCTGCCTAGTAGATACTGCATACTGCCTTCTCATTTTTAAAATAGAACATACACATTATGCAATGATAAGCATTTAAAACATGACAAACATAAAACGCTTAAATTCAGTCTGCTATATAGCCTAAAACGATTGTGTCTCTTCAGATAATTTGGACTAAACCGCTTTTTTTTTTTAAATCTCTTTACAAACGTTTTGAAGCGTCAAAGTTGTTGCATTGAGGAACAGAAATCTCTCCGATTTCATCAAAAAGTTCTTCATTTGTGTTCTGAAGATGAACGGGTTTGGAACGACACAAGGGTGAGTAAATGATGACTGAATTTTCCTTTTTGGGTGAACTAACCCTTTAATAATAGGCTACATGCATATAGAAATGTAATATTGTGCATACTTAACATAGCCAACACGTCTCCCTCTGTATTGAAGAGTATCTCAGTCTGAACTGAGAGACTGACTTCAAAAGTGCAATTGAATGTAAATGTAAATGTAAAACTTAATAGCACATCTGAGCCAACAAACTTTGAGCCAGGTTGTATGATGAAGCAAAGTTATGAAGCAATGTCAAAAATAAGTGAAATGACTTTAAATAATGTGTAGCCTATAACATATGCTGCAGCACTGAGTGACAGAAATAATGTTCGGTAACACTTTATATTACGACCCGCAAACAACTGCGTAAGTAACCGATATTACGGTGTACATTTCTGTAATTATAGTGTAGCCTACTTCCGTGTAGTATAAGGGAACAATATGTTAAGTTTTGGGTAATAAAGGGGTACAACCAGAGATACAAGCAAATTATTTATAATGTAATTATTTTAAAACTACGGTATTCTGTTAATATATTCCAGGCAAAAATTGTACGTCTGTTGTATATAAAAGTTTTTATCACCTTTCTGGCAAAATATGTTCTTGTGCAATGTAGTTACAGGGTAATTTTGACATATGTGGGTTGTAAATTAAACGTATATATATATTATGGCTGTATGTAAGCACAGTATGATAAAAATTTAATTTATTGGCTTTTCTTACTAAACTACTAAACGTTAAGCAAAAAAAAAACAAAAAATTTTCTGCTGTGATTTTAATTTATAACGTACCATACATGTAGTACTTAGTACTTACCTCATCACATTGTATTGCAATGTCACTTAAATGTCAGGGCAAATATACTGTGTAATTAAAACGTTTCTTTGTTTTGTTTTCATAATAAGAGCCTTTCTCTGTAATTACTGTGCAAATAGTGTTGTTTCGTATTGTTACATAGTAAGTGTTTGTTACCCGTTTCAACTGTGTATTTACAGGGTAAGTGTAACTCCTGCGGACTGTAAATTAAAGTGGTGCTTGTTACCCCTTTATAACCCAAAACTTAACATATTGTTCCCTTATACCTACACGGAAGTACACTATAATTACAGAAACGTAGCCTACACCGTAATTTCGGTTTACTTACGCATAAGATTCAATGAATGTAAATAACAGACTACAATAACTTGACTAAGTCAGATTTTTGTTGTACAATTTTTGTCTTGTTCACATTTGATATATAGCCTAATGTGTGATATTTACTATGTACTGTTTAATGCTTTGTATAAGTCGTGTGCAAAGTTTCATTTTTGTTAGGCTACCTAAATCACATGTAGCCTATAATCATAAAAAATTAATATAAAATGCTTTCACATTTATATGCGCTGATTATGTTGTTGTTGTTGTTGTTTTTGTGCTTTGTTGTAATGATTTGATCTAAACTAAAGATAGCCTGTAGCCTATATGTAAAGCACGAATAATGTTGGTACTGTCACATTATTTGGATGTTGAGTGTGAACAACAAAATATTTATTAAAGTGAACAACATAAATGATGACAACATTCTTTGGTAGAATCATGTTCTGTGAGAAACGCAATATTTTTTTCATAATATTGATTTGAAGCCTAAGCCAACATTTTTGTTAAGTAGCCCCTGTTGGTGATTGGTTGAAACACTGTTTATTTTGGTTTTGAGTGGTGGTGTATCCATTTGTTTTTGTGTGCAGATCTCAGAGCCTAGGCTGCATACAGAGACGCGTTTTTTTGACAGCCTGCTTATGGGGTGGGCAGCTAGCAGATCATTAGGAAAGATTAGGTGAATGCGACCATTTATGTTTAGGCCTTTTTTGGGCCTGAAATGACTGATACAACCTTTAATGACTTTGCCTTACAAACATAAATGCTTTCAAGTGTGGATTCGCGATCCGGTTGATGTTGAAGGAAGGTTCAGTACCAAGTTTATTTGGATCAGCCTCCTCCTCCGAATCACAACCTGTAAGTATTATTAATAATTGTTGCTTTTATGTGTTTTGTAGCATGCTCAATAAGTATTTGTGTGTGTTGTGTAAGTTACGGGGTCATCTGACCAATCACCGCAGATTAGCGTCACGCAAAGGAGGGGTTTGGAAAACGAATCATTTGGGAGTCGGTGAGCAAATCAGGTAAAAATGCATATTATAAGACAACAAAAGTGTTTTTTGTCACTGCATGCATGTAAAGCTGCTGTTGGGGACTCCCAAACCAATATTAGGAACATTTTAAATGCCATAATAGGTGCCCTTTAAAACACTTGAATAGCCTATATAACGCATGTTGTTTTCATATGTGTAGGTCAGTGCAACCACTAGATGGCGCCATTGCTTGTATTCTTAGTTAGATGAGGAATGTGTGCTGGTGAAAGCCAATTGAAGGTTAAAAAACATTTCAGGACACATTGTTCCCGCCGCAGCTTAAATCTAACGTCAGGAAATTGTGTATTTTGAATTTTAATGTTAATTTCCTTCTTTAAACTCTATAACCTTAGGCTACAGCAATCCGCGACAGATAATAAATTCAAAGTTATTTTGTGTTTTTTCTCTCTCCAAGAGGAGAATAGTTGAAGGAGAGAATAGTTCAGTTCAGTATTAAATTATTATAAGACCAATAAAAATAAGTTATTTTTAATAGGACATAGCCTAATAGAAATGCATAATGTTATACAAGCGATTGCAACATTTATTTTCATATCTCTTTTTTAGTATGATGTAAAGAGCCTCTTTCACATGACTTCCTGTTTATCCCCGGTACATCCTTATATCTCCCTTTCTTATTCCCTATTGAATAACGTTGACGTATGTGCCAGTAAAGATTTTTTTTTGTTGAATTTTTGTATATTTGTTTGGTCCCTCACAGTCACAAATGCTTGTAGTTGCCTCCATTGAAGATTTGGTGATCAAGTGGAAGCTACTAAGTTTAGGTCTCTCACGCGTGCACGCGCACTATATAATACATATCCATCCATCCAAACTCAGCTCACATATATTGCACCGTCATACTGTCTGCTGGCCGCCTGAAAGGCTATCGATTTATGTGTATATTTGGTCTCATTCAGCTGCAAGGTCAGTCGTAATGTTCTTATGAGTCAACAGCTCCCTCTTCATTTGAACAACATATGCCAGGTCACAGGATCAGGACGTTTTGTTCGTCTTGTGAAAAGGTATCCTGGACGTTATAAAGAATATATAATAATATCCAATGCTCTTGGGTGTAACAATATATCGTGGCACAATACATCGCAATTAATAAAAAAAACATCAACATTATCTTGGATAGTGACCATATGTAGCCTATTGTTTGTAGGTCACCCAATATGAAAAAAATGTGCGAAAAAATACAAGTTTACAGAGTATTGGAGTCAGTACTAAACTACTATATAATGTTATCTTACCTTATGTTACCAGTAAAAAGTGGCCTATACATTATTTTAAATATATCTAGTCAGTGCAAGCATATTCATCTAAAATAATTCTGTATTTTAAGCTTCAGCATCATTCTGGTGTCACTATTGTCCTTTGCATTGGGACAATATACACCAATATACAGACACTTAAGCACACTATATGTATTGAACGTACTGAACACTGCATTTCTGACCAAGCTCATCTCTGTACTATTGTCTCTTAATCACCACCTACATATATCACAGTTGATTATACTAATTAAGCCCTAAGAGACCCACATTGAGTTGAGAAAAACTTTAATGAGACAATAGCTGAGCTGGCTTGTATAGCAAAAAGCCTTTGAGAACTTACACTCACCGGCCACTTTATTAGGTACACCTGTCCAACTGCTCCTTAACACTTAATTTCTAAGCAGCCAATCACATGGCGGCAACTCAGTGCATTTAGGCATGTAGACATGGTCAAGACAATCTCCTGCAGTTCAAACCGAGCATCAGTATGGGGAAGAAAGGTGATTTGAGTGACTTTGAACGTGGCATGATTGTTGGTGCCAGAAGGGCTGGTCTGAGTATTTCAGAAACTGCTAATCTACTGGGATTTTCACGCACAACCATCTCTAGGGTTTACAGAGAATGGTCCGAAAAAGAAAAAACATCCAGTGAGCGGCAGTTCTGTGGGCGGAAATGCCTTGTTGATGCCAGAGGTCAGAGGAGAATGGCCAGACTGGTTCGAGCTGATAGAAGGGCAACAGTGACTCAAATAACCACCCGTTACAACCAAGGTGGGCAGAAGAGCATCTCTGAACGCACAGTACGTCGAACTTTGAGGCAGATGGGCTACAGCAGCAGAAGACCACACCGGGTGCCACTCCTTTCAGCTAAGAACAGGAAACTGAGGCTACAATTTGCACAAGCTCATCGAAATTGGACAATAGAAGATTGGAAAAACGTTGCCTGGTCTGATGAGTCTCGATTTCTGCTGCGACATTCGGATGGTAGGGTCAGAATTTGGCGTCTACAACATGAAAGCATGGATCCATCCTGCCTTGTATCAACGGTTCAGGCTGGTGGTGGTGGTGTCATGGTGTGGGGAATATTTTCTTGGCACTCTTTGGGCCCCTTGGTACCAATTGAGCATCGTTGCAACGCCACAGCCTACCTGAGTATTGTTGCTGACCATGTCCATCCCTTTATGACCACAATGTACCCAACTTCTGATGGCTACTTTCAGCAGGATAATGCGCCATGTCATAAAGCTGGAATCATCTCAGACTGGTTTCTTGAACATGACAATGAGTTCGCTGTACTCAAATGGCCTCCACAGTCACCAGATCTCAATCCAATAGAGCATCTTTGGGATGTGGTGGAACGGGAGATTCGCATCATGGATGTGCAGCCGACAAATCTGCGGCAACTGTGTGATGCCATCATGTCAATATGGACCAAACTCCCTGAGGAATGCTTCCAGCACCTTGTTGAATCTATGCCACGAAGAATTGAGGCAGTTCTGAAGGCAAAAGGGGGTCCAACCCGTTACTAGCATGGGGTACCTAATAAAGTGGCCGGTGAGTGTATATTACACTTATATTTTGAGCCTCACTTATATGATATCTAATCTAATAGAGCATATGAGTGTAAAAACACTCACGCAATAGTGCTGACAGCATCATGCTTTGGGGATTTTACTCTGAAGAAGGAAAAAGTACAAGACGTACTGACAAAAAAAAAAAAAACTCCCTGAAGAGAACATTTAGTCTGCAAGATCACTGGATTTTTATTCAGCTCACAACAGGACAATGACCAAAGAACAGTGACAGTGGAGGGGCTTAAACCCAAAAAGATGAATGTCCTATAGAGCGACTCGGTCAAATTCCAGACTGTAATTCAACAAGTCTGTGGAATTACATCAAAATTGCAGTTCACGTTCAGATCCCAGTCCTTCTGATGCAGCTTGAGAAATGCTGGAATGCACAAAAATTCCAATGTCAAGATGTGCAATTCTGATAAAGACTTAAGCAAGGAAAATGAAACTACTGGCAAAGGTGGTCCTACCAACCCCTGGGACTCCTGGGATATTGCATCCAGTTGCAACCTTTGACTATTTATCACATGTTAAATGTTGGTATAACCACATGTTTGACTTTGACTGAAACCCACACAAACAGATGGTGAACTTTGCTGCATCAAAAAACACATTTACACGTGAGAATCAAAGGTTCAGCCGAGATGTATGTTCAGTGATGTTTGTCTGGTTTGAGCAACGTGCAGATTGACACGAAGTTGATGAGAATCATGTGAAGTGATGCTTATAGATTTCATTGAAATGTGTCACGTGGATTTTTGGGAACCTTTCATTTCCCCAAATGCCAGGTGATAGTCAACATTTGGAGTGCATGAAAAAAATGAATCAAAGTTGTCCTAAGACAAGACCGGGTATTGTTCAAAATTCATGTTTAACTTTGATGAAAGGTTTTGATCCACTTCAAATGTTGTTGCCTACTGTATATCGGACATAAAAGATTTTATTTGTTTATATTTTCCCATTAAACTCATAAAAGACGCCATAAAATCAGGAGTTTTGTGGCTTTTTGAATCGCAATATTTACGGTACTCTTCGGTGAAAATCAATCTACGAATGCATATTAGATTTGGTTAAGAGAAAGTATTTTATCTCAACACTTCGCGAGATTCTTGATAAATTAATGCTTGCATGCATAGTTCAGACAAAATTGCAAGAATAATTGCCCATTATTGAGATACAGGATAATATTCTTACTCCTAAATCAAAAGCAATGCTGACGACTGCCTTACTGTATCTCTCTCTAAACAATAAGTTGGTCTGTGCATGCGGTCAGCACTTTTTCCCGTCCCTGTCGAGGGGCCCTAAATGGCACGTCCTGCTTCAAAACCCACACTGACGAAGTTCACAAAGAGCCGGGCGGGACAATGACACGTGTGGTGCCCTGACAGGGTGTTCTCCTCAGCTGTTTCCCAGTGAATGTGCCTCTCTGTCTGACACCAGCTGCCAGGCTTTCAGCACAGAGACACATGTCATAAACAGGCTATCAGACTCACTTCTGTCGCAGTTTGCTAAAGTCACTGTTCGGAAATCACTTTCAGTTATCGTCTTAACCTATATGAAATATGTGGTGCAGGTATAAGAGAGAATGTGGTGTTATGAGCTAAAATGAAAGTTTGCATGAAAATAATCACTGGCAGGTTGCACAAGATTTATCAAACCGTGTTATTATTGATCTTTGTGCATTATAGTACTCTCTTAATTCAATTGTATTGGTAAAAAATAGGCACATACAAATATGGTACATAAAGGCCAGGTTAAACTAATAAAAATAAACCAATCTAACCTGAGCAATAAGGAATGGTACCACATCTCAACATGAAATAAGTCTTTATAGAAGTCTATTTGGCTTTATTTTAACGTTACGTTTTTTTGTTGTTGTTGTTTTTTAAAGAAAGCACAAGCACATAATGGTACATTTACACGACAATGATGTGTTAAAACGGAAAAAGGTTTTCCTTAGTGTTTTTCATGTACAGATGACACGGTTGTCAAAACGATCCCGTTCACAAGGATCCTCAAAAAGACTAACACGCTGTATTATTCATGCCAGGCCAGTAGATGGCGATGTCACTTCGACATTGCACAAAAAAAAAAAACACTACGCGCCCATAGACTGATCGCACGTTCTCACAAATTCACGTTTTTGAAGTTTACATATCGTAACGTTTTCAAAAATGTGCACTTTGAAACCCGCTTTCAAAAGTTTGCAAAGCCCCAAAACGCTGTTGTTGTGTAAATGAACAGCCAAAGCGCATAAAACGTTTTACTTTTTTCGTTGAAAACAGTGTTTTGTAAACGGCCCCTTAAATTATATAAAACAGTAGGCCTATATAGGCTACTTTTCCCCCAAACTTATTAATGTGGCTCTCGCCAGTCTCTCGCTTGCCCATGCTCACGCTCCTGCTTATTTCAACTAAAAACGTAACATTTTTGGCCATTTATTTAGCTACATGACAGCTCCAGGGATCTTTTTGATATAATCCCCTGTTATTGTATGTATATATGTATGTGTATGTTGTGTATGTATGTATGTATTCGTTACATATGCCTTGACCTGTCGATGGCAATGTAGCATGACAGATGGCAAAATCATCGGATCGATGTTACACAAAATCAGTGAATGTTCCCTTGAGTTAGCCTGAAATATAATCGGTTGTTAAGCCCACATCTAGTGGAACAATACCAACATGAAATCTTCCCTTTTTGACCAGGTCATCGACAGAAATTATGTTTTGCTCCACAATCACTAATCACTGAAGAAAGACTCATATAAAATACAATAGGACACAAAACAACAAAACAATACAATAAAATAAAGAAAATACAATACAATAAAATGCAATTCATTACAATACAATCAAATAAATTTCAATTACAATCAAGTAAAAATTAAATACAATACAATAAATTAAAATATTTTTTAATGACATTTGTTGTTTTTCTGTGTAACTGTATGGTATCCTCTATCATATTTTCAGCGTTACCTGCAACAATTCTCCCTCCAACTAGCTGTAACTGGCTTCAGTTCAGTGGCATAACAGAAACTAGGGAACTTGTAGGTCTATATGATGAATCCACAGCTGTAAGGAGAAGATACATCACGGCTGATGACCATGTACACGCAGCAGCAGGAGGTTCACCGCGAGTGACGTCACGTCCCCTTTCACCCAGTTTCTGCTGCTCGCGAGGTTACTATCGGTCACATCAGCACTGCAGGAGCACTGCTCTCTCTAATCCGGCATCTTTCGGCGCTGTATTACTCACAATGTCGTTTTTATCAATCAGCCAATCAAACTTTATTTATAAAGCACTTTAAAACAAGCGAAGTGGGACTAAGTGCTGTAGAAAAATAAATAAAAAAGACATAAAATATATTTGATATTTAAAATACAGTTTATAAAGCATATAATATACGAATCAAGAGACATAGGCCTAAAACAGGAAAAATAAATATAATATAGAAACAATAAAATAAACTAAATGTCAACGTCGGGTGTCAAAGGCCATGGAGAAAAGGTTTACACTCAATTTACTTGATAGTTATAGGCCTACATTTGTTTTACAGGCTAATGGTGTAGCAGGCTATCGCGCGACGGAAAGTCAATTAAATGAATAGATTTCGGTAAAGAAACGTCGAACAAAATCAATGTAGGCTATAAAACGTCAATGCTTTTATTCAAAAGTAAGATGTGATGCTGCCCCCGTATTCGGAACCTATTTATCCAGCACCCCTCCCCCTTCGCGGGGTTACTGTCGGGCAAACCGACTCTTTGTGCTCAGCTGCTGACAGGAGCCTGAAAATAAGGAAATATTTGCTTCCTTGGCTAAATATTGTTCGACTACACATAATTCCATCATTTTAAATCATGTCAGATGGCTAATTTTGGGGGAAACTCGCCGCGCAAACGCTTTTCCCCCCGAGTACGCGCGAGGAGATCGCAAGAGCGATATAGCCTACTATTTTTTGAAAATCTAATGACCAACTTTGTTGCGCTCGCCTTTCAAACGAGATTATAATGATGTAGCAAATATATACCGAGTAGACTATGTCATAGTGCGTTAGACTCCCATTGTCTCGAGTATCATAACAGACATGTCTCAGCAAAACATTTGGACGTTTAATGACCGTTGAAAAGGCGTCTCTGCGACACGTCCAGTCATGGTTGAAAAATAGTTCTAAAATGAAAGTTGAACGTCTTTGACGTTATATGTGCTGTGTTTTTTTTTTTTTTATATGCATGCCGCCGTCCTACCGCGACTATTTTTGGCCAGGGACACGACGTTGCTGCCGTCGCCCGTCGGACCAATAACGCCACAATAAACCGTTTTTCTTAGCAAAAGTCATCATAAAAAAAGCACGTTTTTACGTCTAACGTTCCAGGCAATGAATCAGATCGCATGCAAAGACAACATTTTGCTGCTGTGGGATATTAAATGCATCAAAACCGAGGCGCGTGCTCTTAAAAGGGCAACAGTTGCAGTTCACGCTGCTGTTATGCGTGTGTCAGTTTCGTAAACCAGCTGGACCTGTAAACAGTTCAGCCTCTCGTTATATATCAGTTGATAAGTGATTTACACTACAGACTTGCTGCCAAGTGCTGTGGTATTGCTTGACAACAATGAAGAAGGTGACGATAACATCTTATAAAACACTATGTACCATGGTACAGTTTTGACTGTAATGCTGTGGTATGCAATTATTAACATTCATCTGTATATGTTCAGAAAAGCACCATGGTAGCACTTTCAGGATGATCTACTCATTTAAAGGGATAGTTCACCCAAAATGTTTAATTCTGTCATTAATTACTAAGCCTCATGCCAAACCGTTTGTTAAGCAGCACATTTGAGCTTCTGCAAGAACCAATGAGGTTCATTCTCATGTTACGCATCACATTTGAGCTTCACCAAGAACCAATGTGGTTTATTCTCGTGTTACATTCTCGCATCATGTTTGAGTGATGATTTTACAATCTCATCGCAAAGTGGATGTTGTCAAGCTGTCAGTGAGGGACAGAAATCTCATAAAAAAGATAACTGAATTTTTTTTTTTTTTTTTTTTTAAATCAAAAATAAATTTTATCAAAAAGATCTATGTTTGTGTTCCGAAGATGAACGCAAGTCTTGTAGTTTGGGAATGACATGAGGGTGAGTAAATGATGACAGCATTTTTATATTTGGGGGAGCGATTCCTTTAAGTCTCACATAAGTCATATGTTTAGTGAGTTTACCACAGTCTAAATATCTAACTTCCTCTGTCAGCTTAAACTTGGTTGTGGTTTCGTTTGCAAAGAATTGTCACATACCATGTTTCAGATGGTTTGTTTATCTCTGCTCGCTCTCTCTGGCTGTCGTCCTCTGAGTCAACAGCGCCGTGTCATCCCTGAGGCTCAACTCCACAATACTGGCAGAGGATACTGGGGCAGGAGGGCAGCGATATTCACTTGGCAGCCTCACGGCCTTCATAAACACAAAGAGAGGATCGGCCTGAAAAACAGGATGAAAGTGCTGATCACATGACCAAAAACACAAAAGCCACAATGCTACATTCCCTCAGTTCAAATCAGAATCATTGTGTTGTTTTTGACTGTGTGTTAGAAACAGACAAGTCAGATTCTGCTTTCCTGAAAAGGTTATAAGACCTCGGTTACACACTTCCATGTATATTTTAATAAATTGTAAAAACACAATGCATTCATTAACTACGCAAATGGGTAACTTTTCACAGTTATCCGGACCAGTGATGCAGAGAATCCAGGGAACAAGTAAACAGAATGCTCTTCCTGTATCTTCTGAAGTGTACGAATATGCGAACCGGATACAACTTGATATTGTCTGCAATGTTCTATATTAAAAAAAACCAAGCTGACGTAAACTTTAAACCGCTGTTGTGCATAGATCTCCCACCTATGCTATGCTAATGCATTTTATTTTGAATGATAGATGGATTTCTAGGACAATTAAATTGCTAAGCTTGTTCTATATATCTGTCTTGCTCAGTATCTTCATTCAAGGCCCATGCAGCCCTGAGTTTTTTTTTTTTTAAATAGTGTTTTACAGCCTGCCTTCATTTCTCTGAGGTCTTGATGACCTGGAGAGTAGATATTTTTACTCTCCAATCTTTTCATTCCTTTTAGAGATTGATATGTGTGCAGGAAAAAAAAAAACTTAATTTAGTTAATATTTTAGATTTGGTTTGTTATCCCTGCTGGGGGGGGAAAAACGCACACCAGTCGAATCAAATTTGCAATAAAATAAACATGCTGAACACAAACTTGGCACAAACAGAATGTGAGACCAACTTAAACCAGCAAACCATCTAAAGTTTTTTTCTTTCAGAAGGGATGTCAGATTACGAAATGTACCATGTGCTGAAAAAAATGGGAATTAACAAACGTTGACACTGAAATAGGCCTGGTTTCACAGACAGGGTTTAGATTAAGCCAGGATTAGGCCTTGGTTTAATTAAGACATTTAAGTAGCTTTTATAAACATACCTTAAAAAAAATACATTGCATTGCACCTTAAGACAAAACAATGGCACAGCATATTTACGATAAGTATGATATGTTTCAGTTAAAACAGCTCCAACATGCATTTTAGTCTATCTTAAGCCTTGACTGTGAAACGGGGTTAAATGTCATAAAATAATTGAGTGGCCTCCAATTATGAATCAGTTAAGCCTGTACTAACTCTGCAATCCCTATTTCAGAAAGATAATAATTAGTATTAAATTAATAATATTTGTTGTATAAACTTATTTTTCAAAACGTATTTTGCGCAAATCCACGTTGCCCTTTTAAGAGCTGTTTTGGGTCCGCACGTGCGTTCCATATATGGAGGCTCGAACACAAACAGCAGCGCTTTCCTGACCGACAGTAACCTCGCGCATCGCTCTCGCTATAAAAGGATGGAGGAAAGGAAAAAAGTCCGTCCATAGAGAACAAAACACCACCAGTACAATATCGCTGTGAGAGCGTTAAAACAGCTGTTTCTCTTCTCGCCTTAAAAGGATTTACAGTTTAGGGCTATATGAAATAAGGAATAATCATTTCGGAGCAAGAAAAAACGGTGAGTAAAATGTTGAATTTCATTCCTTTTTGAGCAGTGATCTCGTGTTAAGTTATATTTTTCACTAATTCATAAATACATAGGCTATTTATTAATTTTTTTGCTTTAAGCTTACTAATTCAGTCTATTGTTGCTTCCCCACAAATTAGCCTTTTTATCGTAAACATTTGGTTAGTGTGATGCATTGAAAGCTTTGTGGCAGTTGCTGAAAACGGATTACAATTGTCATGTTTCATCGTTTACTTATCGTGACACGGAAACATATGCATATTTTAACCTGCTACTTCTTAAATCAGAAACGCGCTGTTGTTTTTCTTTAACGCTTGCACGGTCGTGTCTTTTGTCATAAACACTTGATGAGTTGTGATGTATTAAAAGCTTCGTGGCAGCTATTAATGTTGAAAAGTTCTGTATGATTGACTACAATTTTCATGCGTAAGCTATTGAAGGAATGACAACTTGAAAAGACAGTTGAACAAAGAAGACTGTTAGTGCTCCGTCGCTTCAGCATCTGTTTGTATAGCCTAAGCGAGTCTGCGCGAAATGACCGAGAGTAACCTCTTCTCTGCGGAACAATGAAAAGAGCTCTTCAACTCTTCTGCATTTTTAAAACATCATCATTATAAACACCTTTGGTGGTAAAAACAGCAGTTAAGGTCTATAGTTCGGTGTATTTTCGTATTTTGCTCCACAGAAGTGATTCGTGGCAAAGATTGTAGCAGTAAACAGATGTAGGCTATGTTTCTCTTACATCATCTTTCATTGAACAAATTTTAAATCTTTCGTGATGGACATGATTGATCTATCTTGCTTTAGGTGCAAAGTGAGCCTAAAACAACAGATTTGTGGTGTGTATGTCCAATAATTGGTTGGCTTAGCAGAGTACGAGGCGAGATAAGCGATTGATGAAGAAAATGGTAAACAAGGAGAAAAATAAGAAAAAGGACGCGTCCACTAGGGACGCTCTTTATATTGTTATGTATGTGAAAACACAAGCATAAGAATCACATTACCTCAGATCCGTATCAGCACAAACAGTACAAAAATGAAAGATTTAACACATAGGCTACGCTACCAATAAATGATACAGGTCTTTGGACAGAGACAACGGCAAATATAAGTTATGATACAAGGAGAAAATTAATAGAAATGTAGAAGAAATGTATACAGGTGCTTTCATAGGCTACTCTTTTTTGGGGTTTCTTACCAATTGCAACAAAATGGCTTCTTGCATGCTGGTTATGCCAGTGCTGCACTGTCTTGGATTTGATGGACAAATGTTTTAAACATTAATCAAAATGTTTACATATCAAAATGACTTTTAAATCTGAAATTTTAAATATCAGTAGTAGTAACAGTAGTATTTGAGTATTTTTGAATAACTTAATATATCCCAAAGGAAAAAAATGACACATCATGCCATTCACTCTAATTTAGCCTTGACTCATACATTTTCTCAGAAATGATAACCTTTTAATTTATATTGAAAATGCGTTTCTAGACAATTTAATCAGAACACCAGCAGGACATTGTGATTTATGATTTAGTTCATTATGAAACGTATCAACCCACACATTGGCCCTGTTCTGTTTCATCTCACTGCTTGAAGTTTACTGATATCAAATGAAAGTGAAAAGAACAGATAAGATGAATGACTTGAAGATAAGCTACTGTATGTCAATGCCAAAACATTGTGTTTGAATTATTATCTTACCTTGCTAACTAAAAGTAGGCATAAAACGGAAGTTGCGATAGTATCTCCTTCCCTATCTGAGTGAAATGGCTTCTCAAACAAGACAAAATGTAGGGCAGAACTATGGGTGCTTTGTCCCGCATTATGTAAGAAATGTCGTGCTTTTCAAAATAAAATAGTGCTAAACAATGCGATGGGCGTTTAAACGTCCATTTGCGCAACAACACAAAAATACAAGTTCGAGATGCACTGAATCTGGTCACATTTATTGTTTGCACAGTCTAATAAAGTAAAAAAAAACTAGGCTACTACTTAAGGACATTTATTTTAAGATAAAATGTGATTTTTTTTTAACCTTCTAGCCTGTTGTTCAGTTCATTATATATTTAGTAGACAAAATAGGTCCCATAAATGACATTGTATCACTCAAAGCAAATTGAATGCCAGTCACAGAGTCTATCACAATTAACAAAGTTTATTGATGATTTAAAACGTTTTCGTCCAACGTGATGGCAAACAGACTTTCCAACTAATGTAAATCATTATTTACATAGTACAATAGTAGTAAATGTATCTTTCTACACCGTGTCCTGCATTGTCCTGCAAAATTACATCTACTGTCCTGCAACAGAGCAAGGTCACCCTCGAGTTTGTCCATTGGGAATTGATTGGATGGTTGAGGTTTGCTACTGGTTGATCTCATGTGAGTGACAGGTTGCTCCGCCCACACGGCAGGAAACACATCATCAGAGATGCTGCTATACAAGACGGAGGGGTTTATTGTGTTATTTTGAGAATATGAGTCACATGAATGAAAAACAATAGTATGCACAAATAGATAATTTATAATAAACACTGTGATGTTCCATTAAAAAAAACAAAAAACAAGAATTGTCAATTTTTATTTCATGGTGACTTTAATCGCTGATTATGAATGAATGCATTTTGTCAGTAAAACTATACAAATGCCTTTTGTTGTCACAGTTATGTTGATTACTTCCTTTTCTGCCTCAATTCTCCAAATCACAAATCGGTTGAAATGTTAGTTGGAAATTCTCACAATCTGTTGAATGTTTACTCGTCCTAATGTCTATGTTTACTTTTTAATGCAACTCTTAGTCAGTGGTGAGGATGTCACAGCACCCATATTACAAAGTCCACCTCAGATAAAGCTGGCATGAGATACTTGACCTGTATTTGAGCGTTCCACAGATAGATGACCACAGCTGAACGAATTGAGCTTGGCATCATTATCTTTACACCTCTTTTCTCGACAGTTGCCAGAGGCGGCGCGGACAGTGTGGAGCCGTGGCAAGATGGCATTCTCCACTCAGTTAGGCTTACTGTTGTGGAAGAACTTCACTTTCCGACGGAGACAGACTGTAAGTTCGTACCAAATGCATTGAGATTTTAACGCATCACTTACCACTAATCAATCAGTATCTGAACGCAGCAATCAAAATGCATTTCATATGCAGCAAACCGAATGCCTTTTTCTAGCATATGGAGTCCCTAAGCTCCCATTTTTCTGTATGGTGACATCTGTGAGGTTCTGGGGGTCACCAACCCCCTGATTGAAAGTACTGAATAAATACATACATAAAAAGACAATTTGCGGATTTGTGTAAAAACACTTTATTGTGTAGCAAGTTGCTGTTGAAGAAACTTTAAGTAGTTGTTATTTACATATGAACTTTTCCTGAAAGAAGTCCAGAAAGAGAATGTACCTCGAAAACGGATTAAATGATCATGATATTGGTACGGACACGACAGCACATACTTGCGCTTGGCACTGAATGTATGAACAGGAGGTTCAGATGCCTTGTCAGCAGGAAGCCCAACAACTCTCATGATAAACAGGATTTTCTTGACTTCGCTAGAATAGTTAATTCAGGATCTGTGAACAGCAGAGAAGAAGTTGTTTAAAGTTCATTAGGGAGGAACCAAAGCAATCCAGGATGTAAAGTTTGAACATATGAGTAATTATATCACACTATTGTCTTTTTTCTTTTCCAGATTCAGCTTGTGATTGAGATAATATGGCCGCTCTTCATCTTTTTCATCTTGATATCTGTCAGAATCTATTATCCTCCCTACGAGCAACATGAATGTAAGTGGCCTAATATGAGCCAACAAACACACAAACAAACCTTTATTTAGCTTCTAAATTGTTTTTACAACCACAGAATGAATGCAAATGCATCACATGAGATTTGAGCTTAGGTTAGAAAGTGTTTTTCTTGCCCAATATAGAAAACCATGAATCTAGTTTAAATAAACTAAATTGCAAAGAAGATAAAAACCAACTTTGAGGCTTATTTCACTTTCATTATGTTGTTCTAAAGCCTATTTGTGATAACTACTTTAAAATGCAGAAGGTTTGCACTGTCACTTTAAAATTATATATAAATATATTTTATTTAATGTCCTGTGTCACTGTGTCTTACTTCATTCATGTGTCAATATTTGCTCCTCTTTGGAAATCACGCTGTTCCCAAGGGAGGTCAAGGACAGCAAAACAGCTCCAAGAACCGCATGCCATTTGATAAATCACAAGATCTCCGAAACACAGTTTTCTTCACAGTGTGCCTGTACTTTGAACTAAAATACTAAATGTTAGCCTTTTTTTAGTTAGTTAGTTAGATAGAAAGATAGATATAAAACACACCTTTCAAACAATAGGGAAATCATTTCTGCAGGGATGTTTCCTGGAATTATGAAGTGCAAAGTGTAATCTTGTCTTTGTGCATAGATAGTGCAAAATACATGAACTTTTCATCCAATGAACTCTTTATAGAACTAACATAACACTACTTTTGAAAGGAATCAGTTTATAGCCATCTTGATGATATCCAAAAAATACTTTAAAGTTAACATGACATTTAGTTCAGTCGTGAAACTCTAGATGGCACAGGCTGATCGGTCCTTTACATGCAGTCTGCAAGCAATCACATCATTAACGCATGGCACAAGCTGATTGGCCTCTGCTGATCCTCCAGCCAATGAGAGTGCTTGATCAACATTTAAATAGTCTGGTTCAGTGTTTGCTGTAAGCCATACAGTGTACAATCAGAGTTACTCTGAAACCCTCCACCTCCCCAGCTCCACCTGCCTAGATCTGCTGGGGTGGTGATGGCGCAGTGGATAAGACACATGCCTTTGGTGTGAGAGACCCGGGTTCGAATCCACTGTGAGACACCAATGTGTCCCTGAGCAAGACACTTAACCCCTAGTTGCTCCAGAGACGTGCGACCTCTGACATGTATAGCAATTGTAAGTCGCTTTGGATAAAAGCGTCAGCTAAATGAATAAATGTAAATGTAAATATTCGTATCTGTCTATTGCAAGTCCATACTTGCAATAGTAAATAGCAGCAGTGTAGCAGATCTAGTTCGCCAAGACCAAATACATCAACATATCATCAATAACATGCTAAAACTATTCCAAGAGTTGTCATGATTGAAATAAAAATAATACTTTATTATCACACATTTGTGATCTCATATTGCAGAGACTGTGCACTTTACTCCAAATGAAATAAACTACATTTTATTCTATTAAACACTTCATATTACAGAAATATGGTTGCAAAGGGCGTTTCATTTGTTGTAAATCTGATTGCTTTGTCCTATTATTCCAGGCCACTTTCCCAATAAGGCCATGCCCTCTGCGGGGACTTTACCATGGGTGCAGGGCATCATCTGCAATGCCAACAACCCTTGTTTTCGCTACCCTACCCCTGGAGAGACGCCCGGAGTGGTGGGAAACTTCAATGACTCCATGTAAGTGAATCAAGATTTGGGCCTGCATTGGATTTTACAGTACTTTTATATGTACTATTTAAAAAAAAAAAAAAACTTTGCAAGTTTTTAATCATGTGAGTGTCGCTGTCATCATTTACAGCATCTCCCGACTGTTCATCGATGCCAAGAAAATTCTCCTCTACAGCCAACAAGACAAGAGCTTCGAAGGTTTCAAAGGACTCGTCCGGGCCTTGAGAAAACTGCAGAGGAACACTGAAGGTCTGGCACCTTTAAACACCTTTGTGCTTCTTTTGCAACATTTGGTTTTGTAGTAATTTAAATGTTGTACTTTAAGATAGGCCTATGTACTCTATCAGTCAAAAGTTTGGGGTCGGTGCTCATCAAGGCTGCATTTATTTGGTCAGAAATGCAGTAAAAAAAAAAATAATAATAATATCGTCAAATGTAATTTATTCTTGTGATTAAAGGTGAATTTTCAGCATCATTACTCCAGTCTTCAGTGTCACATGATCCTTCAGAAATCATTCCAATATGATGATTTGAAACCTTATTATTATCTATGTTTAAAGCAGTTGAGCTGTTTCATAGTTTTGTGGAAACCTGATACATTTTAAAGTCTTTACTGTCGCTGTCAATTTAATGTGTCTTTGCTGAACATGTATTTGTTTCTGTAAAAAAAAATGATTGACCCCAAACTTTTGAACACTAGCGTATGTTACCAAAAACAGCATTGTTATTGGTTCAGTTTGTTGTTAATGCTAAGTATTGTGCTAATCGAATGGAATCGTTATCAGAATCAATTAATGGAATCAGATTCAGAATCTTATGGGTTTCCTTCACCGCTGTTGAGTTAATGTTTAGTCTGTTCCGAAAGATCTGTGTCAATTCCTCTTTTGGTATCAAGTTTCACAGTTTCTAAAGTCACTCTGCCACTTTGTAGCATTATTTACTCTAATATATGCCTCAGTACTGGTTGATAACTAGCCGGGCCAGTGTGCGGTGAAGTTGAAGTAGTGAGTTCCAACATCCTGATTCCCAACGGGCATCAGTGTACCCAATGAAATGGAAACACCAGAGGGATTCGTGTGTCTGTTTCCTGTCAGACATCCGGCTTGGGTGCGGCTCCTCAATTTAGGTTCAGGGTTGAACCTTTACATAGCTCTTCAAATAAGAAACATGTTCTGTTGTGGAAATGTTTGGTTATTGAAGTGTTAAAACAGTCTCACAATCTGCCTGTTTACACCTGGTCACTTCACAGCTATCTGATTTATCAAAAAGATTCCCTTTACAACTGGTCACATAAATGTGTTTTCACAAAACGGATATTAATCTGATCTTTTCCCATGCTATATGCAGATTTAATGGAGTTCACGTCACCGAAAGCAACAGATATGAGCTGCAAGCCGTCATATCTGGCTATAACATAGCCTATAACACGCTCCCAGTCTCAAACGTGTATTTTTTTGCATTGTTGGGAGGAGTCAAATTTACATATGTAGTTTTAACAACCAGATGCATTTACACTTGTCCAGTTTCGTCTGGAATACGGCCCAGACCTCCTCCTGATGTGGTTTGAGTGATCAGATTTAAATCCGCCTCGAATGCGTTTCGGAGGGCATTTACACCTGGTCTTTTCACGATCAGATAGGTATCCGATCACAGAAAATGCATGAAGTGGCTTGGTGTCAGCCCCTAAAAGATAGGGATGTTCATAATAGCATTAAAGGTGCAGTAAGCGATTTTTGAGAAACGCTGTTGTAAGTGGATCAGACCGAGCGCCACAACACACTTGTAGCCAATCAGCAGTAGCCCCACTCATGATGTGGAAGGAGAGAGCTAATCAGCAGTAGGGGGCGTGTCCACTCGTGATGGGGAAGGAGAGAGCTAATCAGCAGTAGGGGGCGTGTCCACTCGTGATGGGGGAGGAGAGAGCTAATCAGCAGTAGGGGGCGTGTCCACTCGTGATGGGGGAGGAGAGAGCTAATCAGCAGTAGGGGGCGTGTCCACTCGTGATGGGGGAGGAGAGAAAATGAGCAAGAGTGAAATTTGAAGAAAGACTTTAGATAGAGAAATGTCTGAGAGACATTACAAAAGAGAAAAATTAAGAGGAATATCATGGGAAAAGAAGGGTTATTATGATCAGGCAAGACAACAATGATTGATTCTCATAGATTGCTTACTGCACTTTTAAGTCCTATGTGGTTGCAAAAGTGTTTTGCTATGCGGTTGCTAGGGTGTTTTAGGTGGTTGCTTTGTTGCCCTGTACAAGTATTATGTTCTGTTCCAATCCTATGGGATTTTTTACCTGTTTTGCGAGGTGTTTCGATGGACACTTGCAGAAGCGATACTTAGACTGATAACTCACTGTAATGGTTGATGTGAGAGGCTTGTGGGAGTTGATACTCACAGTTGACAGCATTTAATTAATGTTCCCGGAGGGGCTGCTGTTTGCATCTGGGGCTTGAGGAATAGGATGCTTGCTTTGCCCACCGGGGATTAGCAAGCCTCAAGAGTCAATGGTTAAAGATGATAATTTTATGTCACAATCATGTTTCATAAGCGTGCTCTTTTTGAGGTTCTAGGACATTTCGCTGGGGAAGAGTGAGCTATGGTAACTCATCCCATCTGGTTAAAACTGCTCTGAGGTTTTGTAAAGGAGGGTTACTGTTTGAGGTGATGGTATAGTAAAGAAATTTTACTTTACTTTAATATGGCAGTTGTTTCTTCTAGATTAGTAATACATTGATAAGATCTCCTAATTCTTAGATTTTTCCTCTGAGGAAAAATGTTGTAGTGAATGTGTCTCAACACTCTAGAAAAAAAAATGTAACAATTAAAACGAACTCTGGTGCGCCAAACAAGTGGAGCGAGACGCTGAAAAAATATTAAACACATTAAGTATGAACACAACACGGACCAAAGACACGTAAACGAATCAAAAACAGGACATGATGTCACCAGATGCATAAAGCATAGCCTATCATAGTCGAGATGTTGCTCATCTCAGTTAAGTACAGGCGTCAGAACGTGTGTGTGTGTGTGTGTGTGTGTGTGTGTGTGTGTGACGGAGGGATTCCTGAAGCTGTTTGACTCCTTTACACATTTATAAGCTCTTCACGAGTTCTCAGCTGGTCAAAATACCATCATATGAAGCTACACACATATGAATGTGAACGCTAAGCTGACTAGGGCAAGTCGGGACCAAACAACCCAAGTGAACCGAAGTGTGAACAACACACCCTAAAACAAGGATTATTGGAGTATGTGTTAAAAGAAAAATAGTTTCAGCCTTTCTCCTTAAATATGTCATGTTTAATTCAGTGGTCGTTTCTTTGTAAATTGTAATTATTTCTGAAATTGACTGGCAATTTCTGAGTGAAATTTCTTTCAAAGTAAATCCCACATACATTTTTATTCAGCAAATGAGTTTCAAAACTTCTCAACTTAATTGCCAGATCTCAAATAATCTGAGCTGCGTATGTTTTATATGCTCTTACTCAGTAATTATCACTTTTGTGGCTTCTTTTACTTGTCCTTGTAAAAGAGAAACAAAGTTTGATGCTGATATGAAACGGATGAAATGTTCAGCTCGTTTCCCAGAAACCTTCCAGAATAGTAAAGCAACAATAAGAAACCGTGAAAAGTGCTGTGGTGATTTCAGAGATCTGGCTGGGGAATGAATGACCTGTAGTAACCCCAGAGGAGAGAGACTGACTCAAACCAGTTCATACTGATGATGAACATTCGGGAATGTTCTGACACGCAGCACAATGAGCTTTGTGGAGAACACTGCTCTAGTCACTTTCTGCCTTTTGTTTTCCCTTCAGTCCGTTACTGTGGACATCTTGCATGATAAACTCAGAGTTGAGAGCTAAATGGATGATTCTCTCGTTACTGTAACGCAATGGCATTACCTCACTCGCTTTATCATTGAGTTAGGAAGTGCAGTAGAGAGTCAAACTTGTCACAATGTTCTGAATGACATCCTTTGTTAGAAATGATAATATTCAAGATGCAATTGTGAATCACTGGTTTATTAACAACAGCAATTAACCAGTGTTAGTCAGCATGACTGAGACATGACGTTATCAAACTCAAATCAAAAAGTACATAAATGATGTATAAGCTTAGTATATTTATATATATCATGCTGACTAATATATATTTCAAAGTATGTTGCTGAATTCAGTATGGTATCTCATTTTTATATTTTTAGTCTCAAAGGGTTTTCTTTTTCTTTTCAGGTTTCAAACTGAAGGACTTCCTGCATGATAATGAATCGTTGTCTGAGTTTCTCGAGAAAAATGCTACCCTGCCCAAGCATGCTGTGAGACAGATAGTGGAGGCTAACGTCAACTTGGAGAAGGTAAATCAACTGTACAACTTTCATGCCCTTTAGCTTTAGCTACCTTCACACATATAAACAATGCTTAATATATTTTACACTCCGTCAGCCGTAGTCATTAAATGGCATGTATCCTGAGACCATTACGTAACACGTACGCTGGCTCGTACAGATATGATGCGATCTGTTTTTCAAAGCCCTCTCGCATGCAGATGACCTAAGTGTGTTGGCATAGGACTCGATCGGACAGATGTTGCACATGGTGGATCTCCTTCGCGAGAGCCGTGCACGTGCGTTTGGGGTGGGGGGGGGGGGATCACATGACTGTTTTCCTGCAGAGCTATATGGCCAGAGAGCAATTCCTGGAAAACTGAGACAGGACAAGCTATTCTCAGCACCTCTGACAGATGTGCTGCAAGATAGAGAACACTTTGACAGCACTGTACTTCCGCTTTCTTAAAATATTCCCAGCGTTTCATTCTACAACTATCATACATCAAAAAGTAGATTCATTCTTTATGGGATTCTTTAAAACAATGGCTCTAAAAAGACATTCGGAGGCATTTTAACTGTATAAAATTCATTGCACTCATAACATTCCACTAACATTCTCTTTCTTAAAATACTATTAGTAATAAATATGACTATATATATATATATATTGTATATTCACCACATAATTTCAGATAAAGCATTTAGAGCATTTACATTCATAAAATAGCTTTATTTAGCCATTTGACATCTTTGTAAAGTTCTCCTCAAACAACTGTTCAAGGCGAAGGATTGTAATTTAGGAGTCTGTTTATTCAGTTTCAACTGCTACTTGTGATCCTACAGGTGCTTATTAAAGGGTTCGGAGTTCATCTTAGAGACCTGTGCAATTCCACATCTCTGGAGGATTTCGTGACCATTGCCGACAAGGAGGTGAATCAGCTGACGCAAAACATCATCTGTCAATCATCTGCTGAATGGCTGAATGACGCAGAGAACAACTTCCTGTCCAACTTGGACTTCCTGAAACCAATACGGGTAAGTAAAAACAATTGTTAAATTATAACATATTCATAGGACATAGTCTTATTTCGTTAATTCATTGACATTACAAGAACTAGAATACGAGAATAGATGAATGTTTAAATGTTAATGATTGCTGAGTTGATAATGATTTTTTATGTCCCATATATTTCACATAAAAGTTGCTTACTGGACTACAATAAAAGCACAGGAATTCGCCAGTTCAATAAACCAATTACAAACAAACTAGGGCAAGTGTATATTTTTGTAATATGGACCCAGTGAAGCTCAACAGAATAACATTGTGGTCACATAATGGCCACTTTTTCATAATTTGTTTTTGTAAATCAGAATAATTATTTCAGCATATTTGTGCATGAAAAGGGAGCCACAGTGATCATCAGCCAATAATATTCACATATTGATGTCTTTGTGTATGTTCACTTTAGACTGAATGTTTTCTTTGTTTTTGAGTAATGAGATTTCAAGATGACAGGACACTACTATCTTTGCACAGCAATTTAGTTATGCAAACAACTAAACAATGAGATCTTTGGCATGTTTCCTCTAAATCACGACAGTATAGCTCTAGTAACAGCTTAAAACACGAAAGATGCAAATGTCTTCACATGTATTCTACTGTTTCCACTGAAAAAAATACACTGCTATAGTAAAAACCACAGCGAAAAACACAAAGAAAGTCACGTTGCTTTCTATTTCACCACCTATATTATTATGATGGTTTAAAGTGCATTTTAAGGTAAAAACTGATTTTTGGTATATTAACATTATATCACTTAATTAAATATACAGTTTAAGTTGTAAAATAAACAGGCATTCCGTTATAACAAAAACTTTTGTCACAGTATTTTTACTGTGAATTTCTGCCAGCCACCGCTGTAAAAATTATCGTAATTTTAATGGCAAAAAAATGTGGAACCGGTAACGTGGTTATGCTACGGTAAAAACCTGTTAATTGGTTTACAGTAAGTTCCCTTACTCTATACAGTGTAATTTCATGTAATTTTACAGTAAAATACTACTTAAATGTACAGTTTTTAGAGACGAAAAAAACAAGAAGTTATCCTAAAATTTACGGTTAAAAGAGTAAATTGTTGTGGCTCAAATTTGTTGTTTTTCATTGAAATGAATATGTTTGGTAATTTATTTAGGAATTGTACAGTGTCTTTCTTACACGTTACATGTACTTGCTATAGTAATAACAGTTAATTATGCATAATTACTTAATTAATGCATTTAACCCTGAACCAAACCTTAAGTACACATTGTTAATTAATATTACTCAGTACATAAATGTATAATTGTGGGACACCTAAAAAAAGAGTTAAACCATTTGTTTCTTCTAGTTTTTTTTTTCTTATCGGTTGTGTACATTAGGTTTTATGCTGGATCTTATGTTGTTAAAAGAATGTTTATTGAATTATTTTAGTTACCATGATTGTGGTATTACCATGAACATTAACGCTGTTCACCCTCCATTTTTAAATCGGGATCATTGTTATAGTAAAATGTGTACAATATGATTCCCTTGATGAGCTAATAATGTCTTTTTTGCTCATGTTTTGCTCATGCAGAAAGATGTCAAGTCTGACCCAAAGATTATCCAGGATGTGTCCATAGCAACAGACAGCCTGCTGGAGAGTTTGGGAGCATTAGCGGTGGAGGTACGTTCCCCCTCAAATATCCCTCACCCCACTTTTGGAGAGCGAACTAGACACCCGAGTGAAGTCTTTAATTCCCACCCCAGCTTCCCAAATGATCGTATCCCGTATTAGACCAGTGGATCTAGATTAGTCGCAAAGCACAAATTAAAAACATATACAGATTAAAAGTATTTTGCTGTAACGCAATAGGAATCAAATAATCGGCAATTATGATTATATTATCAGTCTAATATTCCAACCTGCTAGTCATGGAAATGCAACATCAAGACAAATGATAATCATTAAGCCTAAATCAGTTTATAACAAGACTTTAGCTTAAAAGGACAAAAGGTTCTGTCAATAAATTGCTAGTTCGGTTAGCATCCCAATCCTCTCTGTGCCTTGGAAACCAAGGAGCTGACGCTTGACATTTCAGCGGCCAACTCTGTGTTTCTGCTCTCATGTATTTGGTGACGAGAGTTTAGAAACCAAATCTGAGTGTTAAATGCGTTAGCAGCAATAGTTTGGCCCATCACAAGACTCCCAGTTCCTGCCAGCACTGGGCAAAAGTGCAAAGCTCGACAAACGTTAACTAACTTGCTTTTAGAACAAAACAGGGACGCGTTTCTTCATTCTCTGCTGTTTCTACATCATTACACAGGGTGTTTTTTCACAGGGAATTGTCTCTTACAAGCAATCTCTTTCCAGTTAGTCATAGTTTTCTCATTTTAAACAGAAACAGAATTTGAGTTGACACCAACGCTGGCTGTCGTTAGTTCCTCTTTGTTCTCACACAAGAGCTGAACTCCAGTAACCCTCACTTAAGCCGGCCGCGAGAGGTTACTTCAGGTCGTGCTTTATTTCTCCAGTTACCCTGCCTTGTTTGCATGTCTGTCTGGCCTCCAGGGCTTCCTCAGACACCTCGTGATAGCTTACAGGTGACATGACTTCTATGGCTAACAGTCACGTACGGAAGAGAGGGAATAGATTCATCCTTCCCTAATGAAACCCCTGGATGATGTGGGAAAAGAGACTGTGAGCTCATCCTTACAGTAAAAAAAAATAATTCTTTATTTTTTTTGTTTTATATTTCTGTAGGGATGCACGTGTAACGATCACGATATTGATAAATAATGGATTCTGTCCTTCAGCTTCAGATGCGCACTGTTTGCCATGATGGTTTTGAATTGCTTGAAGTATGATTTGAATTACTTCAAAAAAGTAAAATACAGTTCAGTGCAACATGTGCAACACAAATCTGTCATATAGGCTACATAAAAATATAATGAGAACAGTGTGCTTGGGACATGGATTTTAATGGTTAGACTTTTGTTTTTGTAATCAGGCTCTCAAAAATTATATAAAAATGTAGATTTCTCAGCCAGTAAAGAATTATCGGTTATCGGCATCTGTAATTTTTTTAAATTTCTTTCAATAGTTTTTATTAATTTGATTTCAGTTTTAGTTTAACTTCTATAATATTTCAAGTTAAACTAAAAAAAATTAGAACAACTGGTTTTTACTGGTGTGAGGGCAGAGCAACCTGTCACTCAGTCGGAGACATTTAATTTTATATGTAACAATATTATTACAACATTATTTTCATGTTATCTCTGTAAAGCTGCTTTGAAACAATCTGCATTGTAAAAAGTGCTATACAAATAAAGGTGACTTGACTTGACTTGACTCACTTGAGAACGACCAATAGCAAACCACAACCATCCAATCAATTCCTTATGGACAAAATCAAGTCCTGCCTTACATTTGTTCTTGTTTGAGAAGTCGTTTACTCGGATATACGATACAATAGGGAAGAAAAGACTATTGCAACTTCTGCTTTATGCCGACTTTAAGTTTAAGTTTTAATTTTAACGACAATAACCCTGTTACCGGATGTCGATGTCTAAAAGAACTTAGGTTTGTGATTCCTATTGGCTTTGAGTTATGAGTTTGGTCATTCCCTGTTGTAATAAATGGAAAACTGAAGATAAGCAAATTAAGCCGGCAGTAACAAGCACTTATGTAACACTGCGTGAAACCATCCATTTATTTCAGAATGAAACACTCTCATCAGCATCATACCATCATTCTCATAACCCATTTTTCCCACGTGCATCCATTAATGTGATGGAAATATCAGAAAGCAGTTTATATGGTCTTTTGTCCTCTGGAGTTGTCTTTCGGTTTCATCAGGAGGATGACCGATAGTAACCTCGTCTTCGGCAGGCATGCGTGAGCGTGTTACAGCAGCGTCTCTGTTCAGCTTGTTGTCGGGCAAGTGGCACAAGATACGGTTTTCACAAAACTCCCTTGCATTCCTCTCCAAGCAATTGATGACCTTAAAAACACTGAACAAAAGCATAAAAATAGAGGATAAATGTTAGTTTTTCTCTCAGTACTTAAACATATTTAACTGTCATTATTTTCTTAGCTTCAATACGCTAAAAACCTGTATAGGCCGCTATGTTTGTGGAAAACAAAATGAGAATTTTTTATAAATATACATGCAACTTTTTTACAGTCTGCCATAGTTTCTGTATAGTGACTCAAAAATAACATAAAAGCTTCATTAAAGTGGTTCATGTACAATATTCCAGTGGAATAGACTGAATTATGAGTCTGAATATGAGAATTATTCACTGAAAGTGAATGCAAATAAGAACGTTATAAACGAATAACAGCTTAAATTTAGCTTTTTCCTCACTCAAAGCTTTTGTATGGCTTTACAAGACTGGAAGTATCATGCATGCAAATTTCTCTTTTTGTGTTTCACATTAAGAAAACGTATCATGACATATGGAAAATAATATAGGAAATAATGACATAATAAAAACAAAAGAATAACGATTGCGCAATTCAGACATCCAGAAATAAGCATGCATTATTACATTTGGGTTTAGTCGGCATCGGTAACACCCTTCAGTGACGGTGACAACACTTCATAACAATTACACCCGGTGACACATTGAGGTATAATGCAGGCCGGCACGTGGACTACACACTTCAAGACATTGAGGTTGTATTCGTTTGGACTGGACGAACAAGATCATGTGACGGGACAGGAAGTGTTTGCCATTAACATTAGTCTCACCCTTTCCTGAAGCAGCTGTAACAGTGAATGACGTACACTGAAAGAACTGAATAAACACAGTCATTATGTCATCCGGTGTGCCTAGATGTTTGCATTTGGTTTCCCGTCATCAGACGGGAAGCTCTTCACTTACTTGAAAAACAAAGAAATATGCATTTTCGATGTGATTAATAACATCAGTCTGTTTTTCTGATAGACTATTGCCTTCGAACCACTTCAAGCTTTAAAACTACTTCAAACTGACACCCTTCAAACTTAAAGCTATAATTACTGGCTAGGCTCTCCAGCAAACATCAAAGTTTGTCTATTGTTTGAAATAGTAATAATATTGCACAATATGACAGTATTTTTGATCAAATAAGAGATTTTCAGACCCCAAACTTTTGAACCCTGGTGTATACAAATATAGATTTTATACTGAAAATAAAGGACTTTTTTGGACTCTTTTAAAGGTGCATTGTTAAACATTTAGGAGGATCTTTTGACAGAAATGCAATATAATATACATAACTATGGTTTCAGTGGTGTATAAAGACCTCACATAAAAAACAGTTATGTTATTACCATAGAATGACACACCGCGGGTCCCCTTACATTGAAATGTTTCGACGTGTTTCTAAACGGACAAACTACTCTACAGAGTGCGTTTCATCACTATGTTGTTCTTCGTGCAAAGAAGCTAGCTTAAGTCAGCGAATAAAACACTGACACAATGGTGAACAAGTAACAACAAGATTCACAATAACATATAGTTTTACTGAATAATTAAGTAAATATCACTTTTTTATTCATCTTTTGTAAAGAAACCTCACTGCTTAACTGGCTACTCTCTGCTGTCTCAGACGACAACGTCTTTTCCTGTCGGCCACCGTAACTTCTGTTGGTTGCAATTCGCAACCTCACCACTAGATGCCGCTAAAATGTACACACTGCACCTTTAAGTGATGAAGCTTGTCTCATTGTTTCCCAGCTTATCAGTATGAAGAGCTGGCGGGACATGCGCAACGAGATCATGTACCTGACGGGCAACAGCACACAGTCCCCAAACCACATGTACCAGGCCGTGTCCCGCATCGTCTGCGGGCACCCGGAGGGCGGAGGCCTGAAGATCAAGTCCCTCAACTGGTACGAGGATAACAACTACAAGGCCTTGTTCGGCAGCTACGGCAATGACAACGACAGCGAGCCGGTTTCCGCTTACGACAACTCCTCCAGTGAGCCGAGTCCTAATTCTCTCGTTTCCTTTACTTGTGAATGCAAAATATGTCACGTCCCCTGCTAAATTATTTCAAAACTTGTCATTTCTCCATTAGCGCCATACTGCAACAACGTGATGAAGGGCCTGGAGTCGAGTCCCATATCGCGCATGATTTGGAGAGCTCTGAAGCCGCTGCTCATGGGAAAGATCTTGTTCACCCCCGACACTCCTGCCACCCAGAGGATCATACAAGAGGTCAGGAGGTTACAGGAGCTAATTACTGAATGTTTAACTAGTGTTGGCCAGGTTTCTGTGAGTCAAAGATTTGAACTCACATACTCATTCTGTATTATATTCTATTTTCAATATTTTTTTCTAATCATCAGATCATGTCATGATGACACCAGTCAGAACTAGTGTTATTTTATTACTATTTATATATATACAAGTGCTGTCAAATCGATTAATTGCGATTAATCGCATCTAACATAGTTTGTAAATATATATTTATATGTGTGAATGAATGCATGTATATGTATATACAGTATATATATATAAACAAACATACAGTGTATATATAGTATAGAATTACAAACTTTTATGTTAGATGTGATTAATCATGATTAATCGATTTGACAGTACCATTATATACTATTATAGTATTTATTAATGTGTTGAATTACATTTTTATATATATTTTTATTTTATTTGAAGTTTTATTTGGACTTTATTTAAATGAATGAAAATATAACAAAATGCAAAAATATTTATATATTTCCTGAAAAAGTTGTGTATTGTGTACTGTATTGTGGACGCTTGTTGATGCTTTTCACGGCACAATATTTAAAAATAACCTTTTAAATGATTGATAAAAGTATCAAATAAACTTAACTTCATATAATTGAAAGATATGTAGGCACAATTTATATTCATCCACAAAATCATTCAAGCAGAAACCTGTAGATCAAGATATCATGAGTAATAATAGTATGTCCATATTTGAGCAAATATCTGAAGTATATATATACAATATTTTTTATATATTTTGTATGATATCCATACAATATATATATATATATCCATATTCCAGCAATCCCCAGCAGTACCTTAAGATCTGGAAGGCCTGTGTCTAGAAGACCATCCTAAAGCCGGGCTCAGACTACAGGAGTTTCAGGTCGATTTATGCCCGAAAAACCACGTCCAGGGCATCAATCGGTTCAGATGTTTGGCCCAGATTAACTGGTAAAGTGATGCGGTTACAGATCAACAGATCTTAAACCTCCCGATCTGCTCACGGACACATCGGGGTCGCCCCGACAATATCAAACATGTTTGATATTTAGGATTTTAAATCGGGATGATTACGACTGTGATTACGTCAGTACTTCCATAATAGACAACGAGAGACAAGTCTACATTTCGAACTATAGAAATGGCGACCGCGAAACAAGGGTCAGAGATTGAGGAACGGCTGGTCGAAATGTATCAACAACACGACTGCTTTTTTAACATCTCCTCATATAATGTCTACAGCAAGTTGCCGCGACAGAGTATCCATTTTGTTAGATCACGTGAGCTGCTAAATCTGGCATGATGATCTTAAGAGTATCTTGTAGTGTGTGATGCGCTACGATTTTCAAATCTTGTGTGTGCAGGTTTGAAAATCAGTGAAGATGTGCGTGATGCAACCACATTTCACAGTCGGTTAAGATTAAAAACTCCTTAGGTCTGAGCCCGGTTGAACTGTATCTCTGTTTCTCTCAGGTCAATAAGACGTTTCAAGAGTTCGGCGTGCTGAGGGACCTCGGGGGCATGTGGGAGGAGATGAGACCAAAACTCTGGAGCTTTATGGAAAACAGTGAGGAAATGGACCTTGTGCGGGTGCGTCATACACACACACACACACACACACACACACAAAAGACACTGTTCCTGTTTGTCTGTTAGTCACCTCTGAGCACATGATTTTGTGGAAGTAGCTCAAATTGTGAACTTCACACTGCCACCTTTTGGACGTAAGCGGTACTGCGCTTTAACCTCCCTACTGATCTCACATGGCACACAACGTGTGGCGCTCTGCGGGACGCACACTTATTAGTGGAGATCTTCAAACCCTTGGAGTATTCGAAGGACCTATTTGTTCCTAATCTAATGAAAAAGTGTGTTAGGTTAGTTGTTTTGCTGTCATAGGCACAAAACGCATGACTCCATGTCACATTTCTATGTGCATGACTTTGTGCATGAGGTCGTGCAAAAAAATCACATAAATAAATGAATAAAAATTAATATTTTTAATATTAAAAAATAAATGGTTAAAATAAATGAAGTGAATAAATAACAGTACAATATAATAATGAGTAGAAAAAAACGTAATAAATAATTTTCCAAATAAAATTATGGCATTTATGATCTTTATAATATAATTTTTTAACAGTATATATAGTATACAGGTATAAGTGTATGATACAACAATTAAAAAAAAAATATTGATGCACTAGATTAAAATAAAATAATTAAACATTAGAATAAAACAAACAAGTAAATAATAGATATAACAGTACAATGAGTAGAAGAAAAAAAACATTAGAATTAAACTTTGAAAATAAATATTTTCCAAATGTTTTAGACATCTTTGATATACATTTTTCACAGTATGGAGTATAAATAATACATGCGTGTATTAAAATGTAAAAAAATATTATTATGTTGTTTAAATTTGGTCTTTTTGTTACATTTATTGATTCACTAGTTTATAATACTAGTTTATAATAGTTTACAGCTACAAAATATTTTTGTATGGATCGATTAAGTGAATGTAATTTTTCCTAAACAGACGCTCCTCCAGAACAACGCTAGCTCTCGCTTCTTTAATGCCAAGCTGAGCGGGACAGACTGGCGCGTGGAGGATGTGTCCAGCTTCTTGTCCAAGGCCTCAGAGGACACGCGTCCTCATGGGACAGCGTACACCTGGAGAGAGGCGTTCAACGAGACGGATCAGGCCATCCAAACCATCTCTCGCTTCATGGAGGTACGCATACGCACAGACCAAACTCCATTCATCCATCTAGGAATTTTTCCATCTAGCCCTTTAAAACTGGATCAGCAGGATTGTGTGGGCAGCTTGTGATCTTTGCTAATCAATTTAATGTTTCTACGAAAACCGGATCCTCGCTTTAAGTGCCTGTCTTATTTTTCTGGGTCAGTGTGTCGCCCTGTCAGAAAGAAACAGTTCTCAGTTCTCCACTTAATTACAGAAGCAAATCAATTATGCCGCACTACAAAAGAAAACCACCAAAACCAGTCTAAACTCAGATGGGTTGACTGATTATTTTGTGATTTAGGGCCACATTTACTAACAGCTTTTGCCGTTAAAAAACTACTGTCAGGATTTACAGGGGTTGGTCCAGATTATTTGATTGAGGATCATTGATTTAACCTGACCCCGACTTCTCTCTGATCAACGTTCCGATTTCCTCTCCTGAAGTGTGTGAACTTGGATAAGTTGGAGCCGGTGGCTAATGAAGAACGCTTGGTCAACAAGTCCATGCATCTGCTGGACGACCGCAAGTTCTGGGCTGGAATAGTGTTTCCTGACATGCAGTCCAACACGTCTGATCTGCCGCCACACATCAACTACAAGATACGCATGGACATTGATAATGTGGAGCGCACTAACAAGATCAAGGATGGGTATGATAGGCTACGCTTTTCTAATCATGCTACGAATTCGTGATGTGTTACGAAAATGAATGATGTGATTGTGTTTGGCGTAGATATTGGGATCCCGGTCCTCGAGCGGACCCGTTTGAGGACATGCGGTACATCTGGGGCGGCTTCTCGTACCTGCAGGACGTGATTGAACACGGGATCATACGAGCTCTGACGGGAAGCAAGGAGAAAACTGGAGTTTACATCCAGCAGATGCCTTATCCCTGCTATGTGGACGACGTGTAAGAAATATCATAATGCCATCATTACATTCAATTAGTGCTCTGTACGTTCATGATCAGGTTTCATGATCGGGTTCAGAAAACCATAACGTTTAAAATGCAGCTATGTGTTTTCATGCATAAAGACACAATTTATACTGTGGAAAAACTCATATTTTAAATACAGTATGTGTAAAATATATTTTATTCATATTTCCTATTACATTGAATTAGTTTTTTTTCTACTCACAGTATTGTTAACTGTATGTATTTATTTATATTTTGTATTATTTATTTATTTATTTAAATCTATCTTTTGTTTATATTTGTATTATTTAATTATAGATTTTTAATATTAAATTATTTAAATATTTTTATTATTATTTATTTATATATTATAATCAATTTTGTATTATTTGTTTATTCATTTAAATCCAATTTTTATTATTTATTGATTTATATATTTGAATAATTATTGAATAATTATTATAATCATATATATTTTATTTAATTATTTATTTATTTTTGTAGTTATTTTAATTAATTAATTCAAAGGCAGCTAACTACGAAGTTGTCGTATCAACTGAAATAAGTGACCAATTTGGTGTGCCACACATTTAATTTCAGTAGAGTCTGGCATTAGCATGTTGATAACCAAAGAATGTGATACTATAATCATAAAAGCACAAATATTGTCACAAGAATGCTAAATTATTCACTACGCTGAGCTCGTTTGAGTGCATTAAGATGCTGTTTTTGCCCTAAACGAGGTATCTTTTGGATATGGCGTAACCCACCTGTCTCCTCTTCCCTAGTTTCCTGCGGATAATGAGCCGCTCCATGCCTCTGTTCATGACTCTGGCCTGGATGTACTCGGTGGCCATCATCATCAAGGGTGTGGTGTACGAGAAGGAAGCACGGCTCAAGGAGACCATGAGGATTATGGGTTTGGATAATGGGATCTTGTGGCTGAGCTGGTTCATCAGTAGTCTGATACCACTGCTCATCAGCGCCGCCCTACTGGTGCTCATCCTGAAGGTGTGCATTGCTCCGTTCGTATTGTAAAAATATAACCCTAACAACAACAATTCACGATGGTTTTGTTTCTCGTATTGTGCTCAGATGGGGAATCTCCTGCCGTACAGTGATCCTGGCGTAGTCTACTTGTTCCTGGCCTCCTTTGCCGTCGTGACCATCATGCAGTGCTTCTTGATCAGCACGCTTTTCTCGCGCGCTAACCTCGCCGCGGCCTGCGGAGGCATCATATACTTCAGCCTCTACCTTCCCTATGTGCTGTGCGTGGCCTGGCAGGATTACGTGGGCTTTGGCGCCAAAGTAGTAGCGGTGAGTGTGAATTATGTGAATGTTATACGTCTGCTCAGCAATGACCAATGCCACGGACCCCCAAATATGATCATCCCTGTGTGAGGCGTCTATATAGTTTCTTGTATGAAGACCCAATGTATAGTGTGAAAAATTAATATGATAAAAATGTCTAGATTTGGAAAATATGTGTTTACTTTCTTCATTATAATGTAATTTGTGTTTGTTTATTTTAATGTAATTTGTATTTATTTATTTACTTGTTTATTTTAAACTAATCTTATTTATATATTTTAATAGCATTTATGTTTATTAATTATATTCTATTATTGAATATTTACTTATTTATTTTAGTAACATTTTTTTTTAACTTATTTTAACCTAATTTTTCTTTTTTATTTGAATCCATTTATTTATTTTAATTGTTTAATTAATGAAAATATATATTTTCTATTATGTTCAATTAAGTAAATTTTCTACTCATTATAGTACTGTATTGATGTATTATTTATTTTCTTATTTATGTACTTATTTTATTTTAATCACATTTGTATGTATTCGTTTAAATCTATTGTTTATTTATTTATTATAGCACATATTTTAATTATTTATTTATTTATTGACTTATATAACCTAATATTTATTACTATATTGTATTAATTAATTTGAATCTAAGTACAATTTACTTTATCAACATTTCAGCATTCTTTTCTATGCAGTTACATTTATTTGAAGTATTTTCTACTCGTTATATTACTGCCCTGTTAGATGTATCATTTATTTACTTATTTATTTTAATGTAATATGTTCATTGTGACTCTTATTATGACTGTTTTCCACCCGTGCCCTGTGGTGTGTGCGTGTGTTTGACCTCTGCCTGTGTGTCCTCAGAGCCTCTTGTCTCCGGTGGCGTTCGGCTTCGGCTGCGAGTACTTCGCCCTGTTCGAGGAGCAGGGAGTGGGGATCCAGTGGAGTAACCTCCTGTCCAGCCCCATGCAGGAGGACAGCTACAGCCTCACCACCTCCATCTCACTCATGCTCTTCGACGCTCTGCTCTACGCCACCATGACCTGGTACATTGAAGCAGTGTTTCCAGGTTAGTGGCATTCATATAATTCATGCTTGCTAGATATTGGATGGCTTTGTGAGGTTTCTAATGTGCTGTAAAAAAAAAAAAAATTCAATCTCACAGGCCAATATGGCATCCCACGCCCCTGGTACTTCCCTTTCACCAAGTCCTACTGGTGTGGAGAGAAATGCGGTTGGATTGCAGCAGCGCCGACCAACAATAAAGAAAATGCTGAAGGTATTAAAAATCTTGGTTGTGCTCATTATTTTTTACTTGATTCAGAAGAATAAGTTTAACCAAGAGCTATTGAATGTGCGTGAGTGACTGTGAATGCTGACATATGCGGTTTGATTTATCTTCTAGCTGTATGCATTGAAGAGGAACCAGCCCACCTGGATCCAGGTGTTTACATCGAGAACCTGGTGAAGGTCTACAGCAACGGCAAACTGGCAGTGGACGGTTTGACTCTAGGTTTTTACGAGGGTCAGATCACCTCCTTCCTGGGCCACAACGGCGCCGGAAAAACCACAACCATGTAAGACAACTCAAGACATCTGATGCTAATAATGTGCTTAATGTAATGAGATAAGCTCAATATTTCTTGCTTTCTTAGGTCTATCCTCACTGGCCTGTTCCCACCCACCTCGGGCACTGCTTATATCCAGGGCAAAGACATCCGCACCGATCTGAACGCCATACGTCAAAACCTGGGCGTGTGTCCGCAGCATAACGTCCTCTTCAGCATGTACGGTGCCACCAAAAACACATTTTAGAAGCTCAGTTGTTTTGTGCATGTGACTAAATAAAAGCTTACAAGCTCTAGATTTAGACTGTGTTCTTGTCTATGTGTTTTAGGCTCACCGTGGAGGAACACATCTGGTTTTATGCACGTCTGAAGGGTTTGCCTGAGGAGAAGGTGAAATCGGAGATGGAGCAGATTGTGATGGACCTCGGCCTGCCTCATAAAAGCAAATCTCGCACCAACCAGCTCTCAGGTGCGGACATTATGAGATTTTCATGAGATTTTCTCATTTCATGTGATTTAGTGTTTCCATTTATGCTCAACAAGGCTGCGTTTATTTCATGACAAATACAGTAAAAACAGTAATATTGTGAAATATTGTTATAATTTAAAAGAACTTTTTAATATATGGTAAAAAGTAATTTATTCCTGTGATCAAAGCTGATTTTTCAGCATCATTACTCCAGTCTTCAGTGTCACATGATCCTTCAGAAATCACTCTAATATGATGATTTCATGCTCAAAAAACATTTCTCATTATTATCAATGTTGAAAACAGTTGTGCTACTTCATATTTTTGTTTTTCAGGATTGTTTGATGAATAGAGTTTGCAAAAGAAGAATTTTTTTTTTAACATTACAAATGTCTTTACTGTCTTTTTTGCTCAATTTAATGTGTCCTTGTTTAATAAAATTATTAATTTCTTTAAGAAATTTTTTTTTTATTTGAATAGTATTGTATAAACCATTTAAAAAAAATTCCATCAAAAATTGCTATATTAGGTAGCACTTAATTTTACAGTGTCCTTGTTACATGTGACATATACCATAGTAATAACAGTAAATTATGCATAATTACATGCAACTAACCCTAAATCAAATCCTAATCTTACCCTAACCTTATAGTAAGTACACGTAGTTGCTTGATATTACTCAGTACTATATATATTACACTGTAACAATGGCACCTTAAAATATAGTGTAACCCTATATTATGATATTAAAAGTATGAAACAGTAACAGAACTAACCGTTATGGTCCTTATAGGAGGAATGCAGAGGAAGTTATCAGTAGCGCTGGCATTCGTTGGAGGGTCAAAGGTCGTGATCCTGGATGAACCGACCGCTGGAGTCGATCCTTACGCTCGCCGTGGGATCTGGGACCTCCTGCTGAAGTATCGTCCAGGTACAGGCGGATCCGGTCAATCAAAGCCAACGTTGTCGTGATGTTCTTCCCGAAACGTTCCTTCAAGCCGTGTCGTTTTACCTCCAGGTCGCACGATCATCCTGTCCACCCACCACATGGACGAAGCTGATATCCTGGGGGACCGTATCGCCATCATCTCCCATGGGAAGCTGTGCTGTGTGGGCTCCTCTCTGTTCCTCAAGACCCAGCTGGGAACTGGATACTACCTGACGCTGGTGAAGAAAGACTTCGATCTTTCCGCGAGCTCCTGCCGCACATCCAACAGCACCGTCTCCTATTCCAAAGCTAGCCTCAAGAAGGTAGGAATGTTGTTGAATATACATATTGGCTATAAAGGAGTGGGTAATCTTCATATTTATATTACTAAGTTTTCTTGGTGCTATATTTTGTGATTTTCTTCGTCTCTGTAGGAGGACAGTGTATCGGAGAGCAGTTCTGATGCTGGGCTTGGCAGCGACCATGAAAGCGAAACCACCACCATAGGTATTTAGCTGGGTTATTGTTGTTAAAGGGACAGATCACCCAAAAAATTTCATTCTGTCATCAAATACTGAACACAAAAGAAGACATTTAAAAAAAATGTTGGTAAACAGACTGCTATTGATTTCTATAGTATTTTTGTTCCTACTGTGGAAGTCAATGGCTACCGTCAGCTGTTTGTTTCTCAGGGAAAAGCAAATGCTTGCGAGTGAACACAAAAGGATATGAAATATAGTTTCTCTCGTATTTTTCCCATCACCACGTCCCTTAAAGGTGGGGTAGGCAGGATTTTTCACAAAAAAAAAATCCGAAATTGTCTTTATATACCAATACATAATTAAAATGTAAGTACTCTGAAAAAGAAAGTATAAACCTGATGGTTTATATTCCAAACTCCATACTCATACTTTCTCAACTCTTTCCATACTCCAGATGTCTCCCTGATCTCCAATGTGATTTTCAAGCACGTCCCGACAGCCAGACTAGTTGAAGATATGGGTCATGAGATCATGTACGTTCTGCCTTACGAGTCTGCCAAAGCCGGAGAGTTCGTGGAGCTCTTCCATGAGATCGACGACCGGCTCACCGACCTCGGCATCTCCAGCTACGGCATCTCCGACACCACACTGGAAGAGGTACCGTCACTGAATAAACCAAAGATCTCTTCATTTTATTCCATTCATTCCATGCAAGAGTGTGAATATAATTGGTTTGTGTTTGTGATTATTTTGAGCAGATTTTCCTCAAAGTGGCAGAAGACAACGGTGTCGATGTTGAAATCTCAGGTAAAACTGAACACATTTCTCTTTTTATTGGATAGTGTCTTTGATTGATTGATTTATATCTTTATTTTTAACATGTAAATACAATAAAAGTTTTTAAATCAGTGGGGGAAAAAAAGGTTAAAAAAAACAAAATAAAACTCCATACTTTCCAGTACTTAAAAAAAAACTATTTACATGTACAAAAAGGAGTAAAACTTATGTACTCCTACCCCTTTATACCCTTACTGCTATATTCAAGGAAATGGCTACAACATAATAAATCTACAATCAATGAAAATATATATTCAAAAGTTCTATTCTGCCTTTGCAAACACATTTTCCCATTATGTCGTCGATCAGATGGGACTCTACCAGCTCGCAGGAACCGCAGACACGCTTTCGGGGACCATCAGAGCTGCCTGAAGCCTTTCACTGAAGACGACTTTGATCTCAATGACTCAGAAGGTGATCCAGGTAGTTACTTTACCCATCCTTCATCCGTCCCTCTTATTTGGAGTATATTTGGAGTTCGGAACCATCATCTCATTTAGATAAAGCCAGTTCACGTGAATAAAATGTAGCTTGGCAATATATTGAATATTTACTATATTTTGACTTAATATAGAAATATTATAAATATTTTCAGTGATTCATTTGGAGTACAAAAGTTCAAAAGTTTGGAATTTAAATGTTTGTCTCCTGCTCACCAAGGCTGCATTTATTGATCTAAAAATACAGTAAAACAGCATATTGTGAGATATTATTACTGTTCAAAATAACTTTTTTCTATGTGAATAAATGTTAAAGTAAAATAAAATGTATTTCTGTGATCAAAGCTGAATTTTCAGCATCTTATTCCAGTCTTCAGTGTCTAATATGATGATTTGATGAAAAAACAACATCATCAATGTTATCACAGTTTTGTGGAAACCATAATACATTTTTAGGATTTTTTTGATGAATATGAAGGAAAAAAACAGCTTTTAGTTGTATTAGAAATCTTAAATAATATAAATAATAATATACAGTGTAAAATATAGTTTACATTTCTTTAAAAAAATATTTCTGACCCCAAACTTTTGAACTATGGTATAAATAGATAAATATCATATTTCTGTTTATTGCTATTATTCTCTTACACATATTCTGGTCACACTTTAGATTAGGGTCCAATTCTCACTATTACCTATCTATTAACTACAACTTTTGCCTCAATTAACTCCTGATTACTGCTTATTAATAGTTAGTAAGGTAGTTGTTAAGTGTAGGTATTGGGTAGAATTAGGGATGTGGAATATGATCATGCAGAATAAGTTATTAATATGTGCTTTATAAGTACTAATAAACAGTCCAAAAAAAAAAAAAAACATTGGTTATACCTTTTTTCTTTGGTGCACCTGCAGAATCCCGTGAGACGGACTGGCTGGGCGGCGCCGACGGTAAAGGCTCGTATCAGGTGAAGGGCTGGAGTCTGAGGAGACAGCAGTTCGTGGCTTTGCTCTGGAAGCGCTTCCTGTACGCCCGACGTTCCCGGAAAGGTTTCTTTGCTCAGGTACGATGTTCATGTAATATTCTATTTTAAGATTTTCCCGTGTTGTCTGTTTGCAATTCCTAATTGTGTCCTTTAAAATCGTATCGTTCCAGATCGTTCTTCCGGCTGTGTTTGTGTGCATCGCCCTGGTCTTCAGTCTCATCGTCCCTCCGTTTGGAAAGTATCCCAGTCTCGCTCTGGAGCCCAGCATGTATGAGGAGCAGTTCGCCTTTTTCAGGTACACCATCCACACACTCGAGTCTGCGCTTTGATTCCCATGAGCCTTTGAGAGTCTAATGATCGGTTTCTCACTACAGCAATGACGCACCAGAGGACAGGCATACAAACAGCTTACTTGAAGCTCTGATGGACAGTCCGGCTTACAACGAACAGTGCACAGATCAACAGAACGATGTGTGAGTCCTCCAACCTTTTCCTCATATTGCTTTGCTGTGGTCCAAATTAAAAAGAGCAGCTGGCATTCTCAGATAGAGATATTAATGATTACTTTCACAGTTTACACTGGAACGGTAACCCAAAAAAATATAACATCTAAATTAGCATCATCGAATCAACCTAAATACATTCATTTATAACAACAAAATGTATTTTTATGGGTTTTAATCAAGTAAAAGGTTACCACTTTTTACAGTGTAGAAGAAGCTTTTATTTCATTTTATTGACAATCGACTTTGAAAATTTCTATAATTAAAATCCTTGTTTTTTATTTCGAGTGTTTATATAGAGAGATCATTTATACATTTGATTATCCAATACGTTTTTCTACATTTTATTTGTATAATTTAATGTAGTGTGCAATTTGAAAACATTTTTATTAATAATAATTATTTATGAATTCATTTCTGTATTATTATTTTTTGTGTGAAACAGTAGCAAATCATGTCCGCTTAAAGATGGAGAGTGGGAGGTTCCAGAGATCCCGGAGACGGTTCAGGACATTTTCCTTAACGGGAACTGGAGCATGGAAAACCCATCGCCTCTGTGCGAGTGCAGTTGCGAAGGAAGGAAAAAGATGCTTCCGGAGTGTCCTCCAGGAGCAGGAGGTCTGCCGCCCCCTCAGGTACACACATTCACCAAATACTGTACTTCTTCAATAGCGTTTTTATTTTAGATTTGTATCATTATATTTCAGTGACAGCACAACAATCTGTTTATTGACTTTCCTCTTCTGACTTAGATTAAAGTCACCGCCGTTGAAACCTTGCAGAATCTGACTGGCAGAAATATGTCAGACTATTTGGTGAAAACATACGCACAGATTATTGGGAAAAGGTGGGTTAAGCAAATGCAGAAATAAAGAGTTCCTGGTTTTCATTCTCATGGCAGCGCTTTAACTCAGTCTTGTTTTGTCTGTTCAGCTTGAAGAACAAGCTCTGGGTCAACGAATTCAGGTATGCTTATCACTTCAGATTTGAAATTGACGAGGAAATAAATAATAATGCGGGGGAAGATTTGAACCTCAAATCTCTTTCTCATTGGCTGTCTTACAGGTATGGTGGATTCTCATTGGGTGCCAGAAGCTCGCAGGCCCTCCCCCCTGGCGATGAGATCACCGATGCCATCTCTCACATTCGTAAACGCTTCAGTCTTCAAGCGGTATGTCTAACTCTGTCGGCCCACGCTCATGTTTACGTTGTTTGAACATCAACTAGGGCCTATATTGAAGTCAGTCGTTGCCCAATGTTTGGGATTTACTTGCCTTAACCCTGTCTTTGTTTTGCAACCCATAGGGAACCGCAGCTGACCGCTTTCTGGGAAGCCTGTCGATTTTTATCCACGGGCTTGACACCAAGAACAATGTAAAGGTGTGTACGCTGCATTCTGCGCTGGATGTGTTTCTCTGACCACACAGACATACGTACATGTCCTAGATCATGATGACAGCTTGCACTCTTTATAAGCTGGGAAACAAAGACGTGAAAAGACTTACAAGTGCTTGATTATGTAAACGTATCTTGGCACGAGTGTTTTGGCAACACTATTTCTGCACAGCTTAAGTTATTGTCCAAGAGAAAATCGGCTTAACTTAAGATGTCATTATATAATTGTTATTGTAAGGTATTTATGTCTTTACTTACTAATATTAATATTAAGGATTTTTTATATATAAATAATGCCAATATAAGTTTAGTTGTATATCTAAAATTACACTTGTAGTCCTCAAGTCATTTAATTACAAATATATATTATATATATATAGTTGTTTATAGACTTGTACGTATTTATGTTTGTGTGTGTGTGTGTGTGTGTGTGTATATATATATATATATATATAATTCAAATCTGCAAGTAGACAAATGACTTAAAATAACTATATATATATATATCTCATATATTTCAATTGTTGTTTTTGTAAGTTATTTATGTATTTATTGTCCTTTATTTATTTACTTTTTAATTTACTTAGTTTTTTTAATTACTAATACCGAACCTTAGACCTAATTATATATAATGATTATATTTACATTATATAAATACAGTAAAGAACTACAAGTACATAAATAGCTTAAAATAAACATGTATATCTTATGAGTATAAATCCAAGAGGTGAGCTGACACGTTGTAGGCTTTTTTAATGCTGAGGTCAAAATGATCTCTGTTTGTGGATGGAACAGTATATTATTATGCCAGAACTCATAAACACTGATGATTGCACAGTGTCAAGGAGCTTAAAGGGCTTTTGTTGCTCTGTAAGAGCAAGAAGAGTGACATGATTGTGTGCTCTTCCAGATCTGGTTCAATAATAAGGGCTGGCACAGTATCGGAGCGTTCCTCAATGTCATGAACAATGCCGTCCTGCGTGCCAATCTGCCGCCCGGCCCGGAGCGCTCCAAATTCGGCATCAAAGCTTTCAACCATCCGCTCAACCTCACCAAAGAGCAGCTCTCTCAGGTGGCGCTGTAAGTAAATCTGAAAGCACCCTGATCACACACTCATATCCATGTGCCTACACAGTCTCGATCTCTGACCTTTGATCCCATCGACTTCCCAGAATGACAACCTCGGTCGACGTGCTGGTGTCCATCTGCGTCATATTCGCCATGTCCTTCGTCCCGGCTAGCTTTGTGGTGTTCCTCATCCAGGAGAGAGTGAATAAAGCCAAACACATGCAGTTCATCAGCGGAGTACAGCCCTTCCTCTACTGGCTAGCCAACTTTGTTTGGGACATGGTGTGTATGTTGTAAAATCATATAATCTTACTCAAAATCTGTTCAAAATGCTTTTGACTGATTACATCTTTGTTCTTTAGTGCAACTACATTGTCCCGGCGACCCTGGTCATTATTATCTTCCTCTGTTTCCAACAAGAGGCCTATGTGTCCTCCACCAATCTTCCTGTTCTTGCTCTCCTGCTGTTGCTCTATGGGTAAGATGGGACACAAATTGCCTTACTATCTAGTAGGGGTGTAATGGTACAGAGAAGTCACAGTTCGGTACATATCTGGGTTTTTTTGGGTCACGGTTCAATACGAGATAAGCCTAAGACATCATTCTAAACATTTTATTACATTTTATAATACATTTAAATAGAAAACATTTCTTTAAAAATGTAATATTTCTCAATATTACTGTATTTGTTTTAATCAAATATCCGCAGCCTTAGTGAGCATTAATCAAATAGACCAAAAAACTTGCCAACCCCAAACGTTTGAGTGCTAGTGTATGTCAGATTTTAAATGTTAACATCTCAAAAAAGATGTCACTAATATGAAAGCTTTGGCCATGTGCGTTTCTTTGTGTTCATCTAGGTGGTCCATAACACCCCTGATGTACCCAGCGTCATTCTTCTTTAAGATTCCCAGTACAGCATATGTGGTTTTGACCAGCGTAAACATCCTCATTGGGATAAATGGCAGCGTATCCACATTTGTCCTGGAGCTTTTTGGTAGCAATGTAAGTTCATATTTCTCAGCTGTGCTTGATTTATATATCTAATGTGATCTAATTTGTGATGACAATAGTTCAGCTCTCCTCAAAAGAAACCCTAAACTAACTGTGGATGTTTCTTGTCATTTTTATTTCAGGAGATCGGAGGCATCAACGACATCTTGAAGAACGTGTTCCTGATCTTCCCTCACTTCTGTCTGGGCAGGGGTCTCATTGACATGGTGAAGAACCAAGCTATGGCTGACGCTCTGGAGAGATTTGGTGTGTACCACTCCCGCAAACACATTTTTCAGTTTAGCCAATCAAATTCTAATTGTTTTTTTAAATCTTATTGTAAAATTTTATTTTTAGAATTGCCATTTAAAAAGTTCTTAGAACTTTGGGTAACGTTCTGGCAAGGTTCTCTTAACGTTCTGAACCAACGTTCTTCCTGTAAAGTTTTTTTCAAAGTTATCAAAGTACAATTTTCTCAAAATGTTATCACAAATATTATTTTAAAATCGTTTCTTGGAGAAAAGAAAAAGTCAGAAACTTTTCAGTTGGATGTTTGCATTAAAGCAGTGGTCACCAATCCTGGTCCTGGAGGGCCGCTGTCCTGCAGAGTTTAGCTCCAACCCCAATTAAACACACCTGAACCAGCTAATCAAGGTCAACTAGGCATACTAGAAACTTCCAGGCAGAGGTGTTAAACCTGGTTGGAGCTAAACTCTGCAGGACAGCGGCCCTCCAGGACCAGGATTGGTGATCCCTGCATTAAAGCATCTTAAAATTTGTTTAAAAAGTTTTTTTCCCAGAAATATTTTAGTTGGATGTTCATCTAATGTTTTTAAATGTTACTACTTGTTTCAGAATGTTTCATTCAAAAGTAACAGTACCATAATGTTTGCAAAATTATCAAATGTAACATTCACATAACAAAATAAAAAAAATAAAATAAAATAAAAAATGATGTATTGAATGTTCAATGTTCACAACATTTTCATAACCTAATGGGAATGTTAGAAAAACATATTTTTGTTTTAGTTTAGTAGAGTTGAAAGTGTTTTCCCCAGATATTATTTAAATAACTGCTGATGTTGGTTTGGTTTGGGGCCCTGGTCAAAGTGACATCTTTTTGTTGACATAACATGTCCTGGATCATTTCCATGGAAAAGCATTAGGATCGCAGCTGCTCAAATATGGTTTCCTCTTAACAAAATCTCATTCTAAGATAGACATCAGAGTCGAATGTAACAAAATGTAGTTTATAGGCCGTGGCTCATTTCCAAAACCTAGTAAGCTGGCTACAGCAGTGTTTTTCTGGGTCTGCTTCTTCTGACATGATGTTTCTGAATGTTTCCAGGTGAGAATCGATTCCGCTCTCCTCTGGCGTGGGACATGGTGGGCAAGAATCTCTTTGCCATGGCCTTGGAGGGATTGATTTTCTTCTGCATCACCGTCCTGATCCAGTACCGCTTCTGCATCAAGGCTAGGTGACAATACGTTAATGCCCTCACTGTGCCGAGCAATTTTAAATATATGTAAAATCTGTTTTAAATGTATGTAATACATGTTCTGTTGTGATATTAATAGGCCGATTAGCACTAAGCTGAAGCCCATCGGAGAGGAGGATGAGGATGTGGCCAGAGAAAGACAGAGGATTCTGGGTGGAGGAGGACATACGGATATTCTGGAGCTCAAGGAACTCACCAAGGTCAGCAAAATCTTACTTATACATATATATATATATATTGGTGGCTCAGGCAAGCTTATGTCACATAACAATTATAGAATCAGTATTGTTGATCAGTTAAATGAATAATAATATTGCTTCCTCTGCAGGTGTATAAGAGGAAGCAGAAGCCAGCTGTTGACAGACTGTGTGTGGGAATCCCACCGGGAGAGGTGAGATCATATATCTGTCGTCTTAGTTAATGAAGAACTGTTTTTAGTTTAGTTGGCCTGGTCTTGAATGGTCAGAATTGTGGTTTAGATGATATTTTGTTCTTTCACCAGTGTTTCGGGTTGCTCGGTGTGAACGGAGCTGGAAAGACAAGCACCTTCAAGATGCTCACAGGAGATTCAGTCGTCTCTAGTGGAGAGGCTTACTTGGCAGGAAAAAGGTAAATCAATTAAAACATCCTGCAACTGATTTAATGCTTTCCTAATACTATAAATAAGACCCCCTTTTTTGTGACTTTGAGGTTGTCGAAATGCTAGTATTTTTTTCCATCATGCATAACATTTAAAAAATGTGTCTTTTTTTATAGTAATAGCAATCTCTTGGTTTGTTTTCTGCAGCGTGCTGACAGAGATCGATGAAGTGCATCAGAAAATGGGCTACTGCCCGCAGTTTGACGCCATCAACGACCTGCTGACTGGCCGAGAACATCTGGAGTTTTACGCCATCCTGCGGGGCGTCCCAGAGAAAGAAGTGTGCGAGGTCAGTCTTTAGCTGTCATTGAAAGAGAAAGTCTTGCGTTGCAGCTGATTATCGAGGGATCTGATTGGATGTTTGTTCTTCGCAGGTGGCGGATTGGGGCATTCGTAAACTGGGCCTGATGAAGTATGTAGATAAAGCGGCAGGAAGCTACAGCGGGGGAAACATGAGGAAGCTTTCCACCGCTATGGCGCTCATTGGAGGACCGCCAGTGGTGTTCTTGGTGAGTGTGCAGATTATAAACTATCCAACTTTTGTGCTCGTTAAAGCGAGTCGTTTTCTACTAGTGCATCATACACCGAAAATTTGTCATAGGTCTGTACTGATCATGCAGAACAGGGAAAAACAAGGCTTCATTGGAATAATAAAATACAAATCGTCCCCTTGAAATTATAAGGTTCTATCTGCGTTCTGAGCAGTTTTGAGATATTGAGCTTCAAAGTTTGGGGAACAAGTTTCTTTCAAACATAAAAATAACAGGGATCCTAAATGTACAAAACACATCACATAATGTTAATAAGTTGTCACAGAATAAGAATATGTGAATAACTCAATTTTGACAAAAATGTCAGATAGAACCTTATAATTCCAAGGGGACGAAATGCATAATAAAATCCAAATGCAACTATACAATTGTGCATAGAAAGTATAGCATAACAAATAAAAGCTAAATGAAATACTAAATACTAAATTATATTAGCAGCATTTAAATGAAAGACAGAAATGTAAATAAAATGGCAAGGGTATAGCAAATTAACATGTTTTATACCACCACAATGTGTTTTGTGAGGTGAATTTTTGGCTGTCAAGAGCATGAAACCATCTAATTGGAGCAAAAACCCTGTGCACGGTTAATATACTGAATTTAAAAAGCATTTTCATACTCTAAAACCCCCCAAAAAGCCATGCGTAAGGGTGTATATAGGTCATTTGCATTTCAAGAAAAGATCTTGTGACATTCATTCCAGTTTAGATCAGTGCTGTTGTGTAACAGTCCTCAGATTGGCCGCTTAGCAAGACCTCTTTTTCCCAGAACAAAAGCGATACCCAGATCTTGCCACATTTTTAATACGCTGTGAAGTGTTTAATTCCCATGAAAGCGGGTTACACTTAGCAGTTCTAGCGAGTCAGCGCAGCGCTCCACTTTTCTGGTGCCGTCAGTCAGAGTCAGGAAACATGCTCACGCTCTTCCCTCTCTTTATGCTGTTCTGCTTGTGTTTCCTGCTGAATCTGTGGGCGACGGTTAACCTGGCTGTCGCTGTTGTTACAGGACGAACCCACCACTGGGATGGACCCCAAAGCCCGGCGAGCCCTGTGGAACTGCATCCTCAGCATCATTAAAGAGGGACGCTCGGTCGTTCTGACCTCACACAGGTGAGAAAGGACCAAAATCTTAGTTCACCATATGAGAAATTGTATTTCACGATAACGATATAAATCATGATAGTTATTTCTGTTATTAGAACAAATATTCAAATAATATAAAGTATAATGTAAAGTTTTTCAGGCACAGTATTTTTCTGTACTAAGAAATACTAATAATTAAATGTATATACGACATAGTCTTCCCACTTCCCTATATGTTTGAAATATTAAATAGATTTTTATTAAAGCTACAAAAGTTATTCAGTTAAGAGCAGTGAGTGATTTTCTCTTTTGTTGTTTGATTCACAATAATGATACAGACAGCAGCGGGAATATTAGGCTACTGTCACTTTAAGACCGAACACACAGATCTAATATACTGACATGCATGCGGTTTTCACCCAACTGTGTACGTTCACTTAAGACATAACCGACTTTAGGTGAATACTCCACAAGATGGTTATTTTGACATAACTGTATGTGTATTTGACCGCTCAGGCGCAATAAGCCGCGAAAGCCTTACTGTCTTAGGTTGTTTACACACGACAACAATGTAATAAACAAGGAAACGTTTTACCTTTGCGTTTTTCGCGTACAGGTGACAACATTGTCAAACCTATCCCTGTTCACATGGGTCCATGAAAATGACTAAAAATACTGTATTCTGCTGCCAGGCCAGTAGATGGCGATGTGGCTTTGTAAAGAAACACTACGCGCCGTTACACTGAACACACACACGTGGGCATGGCGTCACCGTTTTCACAAATTCTTGTTTTCCTAGTTAACTCGGACACATTAACGGTATAGTTTTCAAAAACTTGCACTTTGAACGTGTAAATTAACAGTCAAAATTTTTCCGTTTTTAGTTGAAAAAGTGCAAGAGCTGCACTGAGCTCTTCTTCCACGGCTTATTGCGCTTAACTCTTTTTAACATCATGCATGTCCCGCTCTTTATTTTCTCTTCCATGCATGTTTCTTCATCAATAACGTAGCAGTGCGGATATATTTACACACCGCTATATAAAAGATTCAGCAAAATCTCTAACAATAGACACTTTATATCCTTGTTATACCACCCAGCCCTAAAAAGCATAATGTTGTATATCCTAGGCTTGTTTGCATGACTTTACTGTTTCTCCTGCAGTATGGAGGAGTGTGAAGCGCTCTGCACTCGTATGGCCATCATGGTGAACGGCAGGTTTCGCTGCCTGGGCAGTGTGCAGCACTTAAAAAACAGGTTAGAAGTTTTTTTTTTATTCATCCCAGAGAATGTATTGTTTTTTTATGGGTTTACTGAGGCCCTCTGCTCCTGCTCCAGGTTTGGTGACGGGTACACCATCATCCTGCGGGTGGCGGGCGCCGACCCGCGGCTGGAGCCGGTGATGGAGTTCATCGAGCGGGAGCTGCCGGGCAGCACCCTGAAGGAGAAGCACAGGAACATGCTGCAGTACCAGCTGCCCTCCTCGCTCACCTCCCTCGCTCGCATCTTCAGCATCCTCTCCAAGAACAAAGAGCAGCTCCACATCGAGGACTACTCCGTCACACAGACCACTTTAGACCAAGTGAGAACCCTTCAAGATTGTTAATTTGACCCTCATGTCACGATGATCGACAGATCTAAGCAATAAGCCCTGCGAAGCTTCAAGGGGCTTATTGCTTTTATAAAACGGTTACTCCAAAAAATATTTTAATATTTATTTTATTCATGAAATAAACAACAGCAACAAAAAATATAACGTTATAACACATATATTCCTCCGCCAAGGAAAGTAGTTCCAAAGAGGTTGCTAAGCAACACATGCAGCAACAAAGAATCACAGTTGCGCAGTAATACTAATGTAATGCGGTCACAGGTGTGTGTTTGTTGAGTAATTTACAACGGCTTCGAACGCGGCTCAACCAATCGGAATCAAGGACTGGAACTATCCGTTTTATAAAAACGGTACTGAACTCACAATGTTATTGCAATACTTCAAGTCATATGGTTAAAGGTTGACAAAAAATGCACTGTTGATTAAAATGCTGAATTTGGTATTACATTGTGGGTGTAAATGAATATCTTGGACGTGGTGCTGGAAACCCAATGCACAGGACCATAGTGACACCAGAATAACAATATTCATGATTATGAAGCTGAAAATACAGAATTATTTGAGACGAATATGCTTGCACTCTGTCACTGACTAGATGTATATAAAATAATGTTGGCCACTTTTTACTGGTAACATAAGATATTTGGCATTATCAGGACCCACAAATATTATATTTAACTCTTTAAACTATAATTTTTTTCTCACACAGTAATTTTTATTTTGGGTGTATTATACACAAATACAGATTGTCACAATCCATGATACATATTGTTCCATTTTTGTATTATGATATACACAATATACACTTGTCGAGCACCCCGAAATAAATAAAAAAACACCATCCGCTGTAACTTATTATATATTTTTGTGCTCGTTTCAGGTATTTGTCAATTTTGCCAAGGACCAAACGGACGAGGACCACTTAAAAGACATTTCCATGAACAAACACGACGCCGTTGTGGACATTTCTCAACTGAAGGCCTTCCTCGTAGACCAGAAGGAGTCAGTGGTGTGAGCCGCCATTCATCGGATACAAAAATACACCTCTGCGGGACTAGTGTGTCATTTGTTTTTGTACTACTTTTTAGTTTTTTGTCCTATTTCAGCTGTGTGTGTGTGTGTGCTCAAAAGCGGGCACTGGACCTGAAACACACTACTGAAGCAAATCAATGCAAAAAAGAAGAAGAAATTGGAGGAAGAGGCCGATGACGGCGAGGCTGAGCCTGGTGCTTGTTGCTCCGTCACGGTGAACACGAGGAAAACTTGAAGCTGTACGTGAATGTTTGATTGACAAGACGTCTGAGGGGTTTCTATCGAAAAAACATAAATCGGACACTGCCAACGAGATGTCTAATTCAGGGCCGACTTCATCTCCTCATTTAGTACAGGCTTCAAACTTTGCATTTCAGCAACTTTTCTTTTGTCCTTGTACTTTATTTTTTAGATATGCATTTTAAAGTTATACTCAAATGATATTTTGATGCAATGATGTGCAATGTTTCACTATTGTTGTCAAGTGTTTGCAAGTGCGGGGTCTTGAAACAACACTCTGCTAATGGACTAGAAAGGACACCAGAAGCGTCCAGCACACATTTTTGTGGATGACTTTGGAAGTTTCTTGCATGCTTTACATGGATGCCGTGTTTAGGACGCCATTGTAAGCTCAAGCATGTTCTAGCTTTCGTTATCCTGAAGTATTTCTGTGTGGGAATCAAACGGATTGGTCGCTGATCTCGAGGAGGGTTTCGGTTGGACTTCACTGGGAGATTCATAATTGTGCTTAAAACTGAGGCGCGCTCATATCGTGAAACTGTACAGAATCAAATCATGTCCGTGCCAAAACTGGTCAAGTGGTTTAAAATCTTTCCAAGTGAACGTATTATCAAGCAACCCAGTTTGTCGGTGTTGGATATTATGCTAGTGGCCCTCAACAGGGCGACTAAATGTTACATTTTTGTTGTTGTTGTTGTTGTTGTCTACACCGTATGATTTGAAACAAGTTTCATTCTACAATAGGGCCTTAAAAAAACAAGAGCTACATCTTTTCCTGGAAATGACATGCATTGGCCATATTAATAACTCAGGATGTGCCTCTTTATTCTGTGTAAATCCTTAGTTTAACTTTAGTTCGTTTTCCACGTTCACGATCTCGACCAATGATCTCTTGTTGTTCGCCTACAGCGTGAAGTGACCAAAAGCAACGAGGTGCTACCGGTTGAGTCTAATTTCCAAATCCATGCGGTGCTCTTTAGACAAACACCCTCAGAAATTAAGCAACAATCCCTGCTGCACATTGGATGACGTTGGAAGAAGAAGCAAAAAAAGTTTCGTCTTTGGTCCAAAACTGAAGCACTTTATTACAGTCGATGTTAAACTGGTCGTGATATTCATAATTCACAAACAGGATGTTTTGTGTTTAACAACAGATTAATAGACGATTTCAGATGTCCCACCATGGCCATTATTTTCTGTGTTACAATGTATGTGTTTACATTTTAAATATTAAAAAGCTATTTCAGTCACTTGTGTGTCCTTATTTTTTACTGTTCTGAAATAAATATAATAGTAAAGGAAATTAAGTCAGAACAAAGTTTGTTTGCTAGCTTGCCTTAAAGTTTGCCTGTAGCCTACTTGTATATGTACTAATTATACTTGTTGGTTGTTTTTTTAAAATCATTTAATTTGTATTATTTAGTTCTATTTTTAATGACATTTTTCGTCAATAATTTTATTATAAATTAAATTATATAACACATTCTTCAGATTCTTTCTCTTAAATACAAAATAACTCTCCATTACATATATAAAAACTTGTTAAAAACAACTCAAAAAATCATTGAGTGTCTCTGACGACCTCTTGTGGAATAAAATAATAAAACATGATATTTCATTCCTCTCGGTCCTATAGTTTTTCAGCTTGGATGATGGTTAAAGTCCCTGTAAAGTCAAAATGAAGTATGTGTTCTGAGTTTGTCACACCACAGACAAATGTGTTATTAGTCACCCAGCCAAATTTGAATGATAAAAAAAGCCGGCAAGTACATAAAATAAGCTTTTAAAATCTTGAAAAAATTAGCAGTAGTCTCTGCTCTCAAACGCTGGGGGCGTGTCCGCTGGCTGCGCTGAAACCACGCCCACTCGCGGGAAAGCTGCCTTCGCCACACTCAACTCTGTCACCGCTACAGCCGAAATGGATGCTTTAGTAGTGTTACTGCGTGGACTCCGACTACCAATTATAATTATAACATAAGCACACAAGGCAACTTACACTCATTGGTGGGCACGCACTGCCGATGATGGCACCAGTTGTTGGCGCGACGGGAGGATAAAGGGGGGAGATAGTCGGTTCGGCCCGTTCGGCCACATTCACCAGTAACAGCGGATTATCAGTGAATCCCAGTTGTCTCCGACGAACATTTATAAAACTATCCCGTGTAAAATGATCACTACAGATGCGGGTTTTGTCGGTGATCCTCATCTCTCCATCAAGGTGGCTCTTCACAAAATTAATACACCTCTTCTTGATGTGATCGTTTTTCGGAAATGTAAATAAGGACACCGATCTGTTTTGTACGTGATGGCATCCAGGTAGTACGCATTTCCGTGATGAAGGCATAGCTAGCTAGCAAACTGTAGGCGAGTATCTAATAGACGGACGCGATTGATCGGCAAACTGATGTGAATTTGCTCTAGTGTGGCTCCAGTGCGTCATCAAGTAGGGGCGTGTCCAGGAGCTCAGGGGCTCCAGTGCGTCATCGAGCCCCCTTTTAGCCCCGCCCAGAAAATCCGGAAAATTGCAATGGTGAAAAACTGTTTAACGGTCTAACTCCACAATTCAGTACTTCACAGTTCACAGTCTTTGTAAAATGTGTTAGCAATACATTTCTAACATTTATAATGTGTTTAGAATTTTTTTTTTAAATTGCCTTTACAGGGACTTTAACTGATTGACCAAGAAAAAAAATACATATTTATTTAAGTCTCTTTTTCAGTCTTATTTCATTCATCCACATTCCCTCTTTCCAATATCCCGCCCTTTAAAGTCATGTCAGCCAATCAAATGTTTAGTAACGCCAAATACACTGTGTAATTGACAGGTAAAGACTGACATGCCAATGTGTGTGTAGTAGTCTAATTTGAATTACATTTTCTAACGGGGATGTAGCTCAGTGGTAGAGCGCATGCTTTGCATGTATGAGGCCCCGGGTTCAATCCCCGGCATCTCCACTTTAGCGTACCTGGTTGACGTTTGGTTTGTCTTGTGAAGTTGTTTGGATTCTAACTCCCAGTCCCACCATAAAGGAAAAACAACAATTTACAGCTTCAGTTATTACAAATATCACCAGTCTTCTGATGTGACGCAATCTCTGCGCCTAAAGCACGGACTGGACTTTAACAATGACACCATAAAATGGTCGCAGACATTAAAAAGTTTTCGCACTACATCGTTTTCTCCGATAGATGGCGCTAAAGTGCACAGCAAACGAGCTAGAGCTTCAATTCAATGTAGTGAATCGATTCTTTTGGGCGGTTCGTTTTAATGAATCTCTGACTCAAATACTTTCCAGGTAGTTCTAAAAAAAGTATTCTTTCTCCATCCGCAGCATTTTAATTTTTCATATATTTTTTTAAAATGTCTTCTTATCACTATGTTGTCGGATAGCTTATTATAGATCACGTCAAGTTGTTACTCTTTCCAATATTATTTGCAATGCATTGCATAATGTAAATTATATAATTAAATTATATAAAATCACATATTATATAATTACTCCCAATGACGTTAACAACATACTATCAAATATTGTATTTGTATGTAAAAAAAATGGAAATTAAACGATTACTCACTGTTCTATATACTGAATACAAATATATTGCATAAGTTACTCTAAAAAGGTAATTAATTAGGCTACTAATTAGTAAGATTACTGTCTCTAAAAAGTATTGAATTACTTGTTTCTATTACTTTCTAAATCCCATGTCAACCTCGAATATTTCTTGAACAATAGGATAGACATACAAGTCAATGCAATTACACCAGAAGTTTGTGATTAAATTACAGAAAAGGTTAGATTAATCCCAATTACTTCACTTTTTCAATGGAAAAGTAATAAAATGACAGTAATTAATGATACTCTCGGTTGGTTCAGTCTCTTTATCGAGTAATTCTTTGTGAATCATCAACCGAATCATTTAAAAAGAATCTGTTCAAAACAACGATTCGTTCGCGAATCAAACATCGCTAGATCAATGACATAACTTGCATTATCAAACGTAAAACAAGTGTGCCTGTCCTAATATTAATCTAGATTCGATCAAGGACAGTCAGACTCCAGTGTGAAATATCTGATCTTAGTTCAATGTTTTCCAGAGTGACAGAAGAAAAGGAGGAGGAAGAGGACAGGACAGCTCCGCCTTCACCTTCCTTTTCACGGAATTCACAAGGGAGAATTACAGGACGTCAGATCCTGAAAAAACACACATCCTAATCCATTTACTATCAGCGACTTGAGTGTGTTTTATAATCATGCCGTATGCGTGATTGCTCTATTGGACGTGTGTTTCCAAGGGCATTTATTTATATGTATTTATTACCAATGTGCAACTTTTACTCTCCGTTCTCCTGAAACTAGCGCTGCAGGACACGCTGATCTCGCGCTGGCGACTCCCTGATTTACACTGTTTCACGTGTGTTTTTGTTTGTGCTTCTCATCGACTCAGGAATTATGGGATGCTGCGGCAGCACACAGGTAAGAGATCATCGTGTAATGCATGCACATTCACATCTGGAAACTTTTGGGAGTTTGACGACAAAACACATAGCAAGAAGTTATGAGTGTAAACGTGAATGTTCCTACGATCACTTCTATGCAAATATCTTGTAAATGGAGTTTACAATTGAAGGGTTAACATCGAAGGTCTGTGCACTTTGTAGAGACAATTAGCACCGAATCACCTTCATCGCATCACAATAATGATAAATCAAGGGTCAGAGCAATTGTTTGTCAATAGTGTAAAGCTCATTTCCGGGTTTGACTGCGAGAACCAGTCTGTTCAAACATGTCCCATTCATTCACTACTATGTTTTCATCTTGTTATATATCCATGCTATATTTGCCTAAAATCTACGTCTTGGAGAAAAAAATAAACTTAATATTTTTGGATAAAAACAGAAGTTTATATTTTTGGAACCTTCGACTCACCAGTGTTGTTATTGTTAAATAAAACGTATTATTTGTATACTGTTTTGTAGTTTACTTATAGTCATTTTGTGTGACAAAGGAACTGTCTGCTTGTGTAAACTCTACAATAATTATAATATATTACCTAAACTTCCCCTTTACAGAAGACACGGGACTGGAAGCCCTTAGAGCAGAGGAAGTGCACAGATATCCCATGGCTGCTCCTCTTCATCCTCTTCAACATCGGCATGGTAAGAGAACAGACATCTCAATAGGTCTTATGAAATTAATAAAAATAAACATAATTCACATAATGTAAAAAAAAAATGTATACTGCACAGTGCACACAATTACAAATACAAGATAAAAAAGTAATAGTTAAGCATTAAATTATTATTAATATTATTATTATTAAATAGGTTATTAATTATTGTTGTTGTTGTTATTTTGATAATATAGACAATAGCAGTGTTGGGGAAAGTCTCTTGTAAAAGTGCGTTACGCCCTACAAAAATAACTAACAGCATTATTTAGTTACTTTTTATGGAAAGTAATCCACTACATTTCTTTTGCAGAAAGTAATCCACTACATTTCTTTTGCAGAAAGTAATCCACTACATTACTTTTGCGGAGAGTAATCCATTAAAATATTTTTTTTTGGAAAGTAATCCATTACAATACATTTTATGGAAACTTTTGCATTACTTTTTCTCACCTGGGCTGGGCTTGTTTGTTTTTAATATCAAAAAAGTTATATTTTTGGCAAATGTAAAGGCCCCTTTTGCACCAAAAGTGAAATTAATAAGCCTCAGGCTGAAGAAAAAGAACATTCACATCTGTACCGTAGAGGACGCAGCTCAAACAAACCTTTCAGCTGTTCTGTATTCAGCAAAGACATTGTTTATTAAATACATAAAGTATATTTGTGTCATTTAAGATATTTAATAATGGAGGTTTGCGTAATATTCTGAGTTTGCTTTTCACTGTTTTTATTCGTTTTGAGGAATACTGAATACTGTTTTTGTGCTAGTTCACATTTGACCACACCTAAAAATCAGTTCCGGCAAATATTGTCCTCTAATAAAATATTTCATTTGCAACTGGTTGTGTCCCATTATCATCATCATCTTGTGTTTTAATGGCAGCTCTGCATCTGTGGCTTCGCTATAGCAACAGGGGCCGCCTCAAGGCTCATATCAGGGTACGACAGCTACGGGAACACCTGCGGTCAGAAGAATGCCAAAATCCCCGACATCGAGCACAGCGGCCTGGACCACACCTCCAGAAAGTGTGTGAAACCAAGCACTGAGTGAAGCTGCAACAGTAGATCACCTGATTCCACGTGCAAACTATCACTGAATCACCTTTTCTTTCCACGGTGTTGTCACAGGTATGTGTTTTTCCTGGACCCCTGCAACATCGACATCATGAAAAGAAAGATTAAATCTGTGGCTTTGTGCGTCTCAAAGTGTCCAGACACCGAGCTGAAGTCTTACGAGGATCTCACGAAGTTCTCGAGCGTTAATGGTGAGCTCAGTGCTGTCGAATGTAGTTAAATATAATGAAATGTAAATTTAATTTTACAACTAATTTGTTTTTCCATATTATTGTCTCTAGGATCTAATTTATGCACCTATGACTTAAATCCAGACACATATTCATCTGACCCTAATAGAGCTACAAAATGTCCAACACTTCCTGTCCATCCAAGGTAGAAACTTAGTCTAGTTTATAATCCCCATAAGCTTTGTTCCTTTTAGTCCATGTGTGTTAGATTTGAGCTTATTTTTATGCTAGTCTGCTCCTTAAAAATTGGCTAAATTATGCTTTAGTAGATATACGCTATCATTCAAAAGTTTGGTGTCGTCAAGATATTTTAGTCTCTTCAGCCTCTCTCCAATGCTGCATTTATTTAATCAAAAATACAGTAAAAACAGTAATATTGTAAAATATTTTTTATAATTTAAATTTGAATATATGTTAAAATGTCATTTATTCCTGTGATCAAAGCTGAATTTTCATCATCATTACTCCAGTCTTCAGTGTCACATGATCCTTCAGAAATCATTCAAATATGATGATTTGATGCTCAAGAAACATTTCTCATTATTATCAATGTTGAAAACAGTTGTGCTGCTTCATGGTCTTGTGGAAACCGAGATCCATATTTTCAGGATTCGTTGATGAAGTCCAAAAGAACAGCATTTATTTGAAATAGAAATCTTTTGTAACATTATAAATGCCTTTACTGTCACTTTTTATCAATTAAATGCATCATAGCTGAATAAAATAATTTATTATAAAAAAAAGTCTTACTGAACCCAAGTGTGAACGGTAGTGTCAGATTTTTTTTCATATATTTTTAAATTGAAATTTTTCATATATTTTATTAAAAAGCCACTGACTAGAGATGGCAAGTGGCAAATCATGATTCATGGCTAAAATAAAAACTATTGGGAATCTCAACAATAATAGACCCATTAATATTTACTCCCAGAAAACTTCTCTGTATGTATTACTGCTTATATGTACAGAAAACATCAAGTTGATATTTTAAGGAAAAAAAAAAAGTAAAAAGTAATTGTCTGTCATTTCTTGGTGCAGTGCATCTCTACCGGTGTTTCACCGCTGTATGCCCGTCGACATATCCTGCTACGCCAAGTTTGCGGAGGCGTTCATCACTTTCGTCAGCGACAACAGCGTGGTGCACCGGGTCATCGCCGGGGTCATGACCTCCAAAGACATCATCATGGGCCTGTGTCTGCTGGCTCTCGGTGAGCGCATTACGTGGGACTGTAACAAAGCCGACTCTCAAACCACTCCTGAAACCAACATGAATACAAATTTTATTTTTGAAAACTTCAAATAACATATTTTCATAAATATAAAACCTGGTTTGCCTCAGCCAGTGTTATGTCAGTATCATTGTGATCAGTGTTGGGGGTAACGCGTTACAAGTAATGGGAGTTATGTAATCAGATTTCTTTTTTAAGTTACTAGTAGCTTGAAAAATTAGTTACTTTTTTAAGGAGTAACGCAATATTGTAATGCATTGCTTTTAAAAGTAACTTTCCCTAACACTGGTTGAGATACTATTATATTTTTTTATTGATATTTTGAATTGGTTTTTATTTTTATTTGAGTAATTTTGTTTTTGCTGTTTGTTTTTTTTTATTTATTTTTTATTAAATGTGTGTGTAGGTTTCTTTATACATATTAATTTAGTTTTAGTTGTTGTATTACTTTAAAGTTAAACTAAATGAAAAGGAGAAATGTTTCCTTGGCAACTAGCTGAAATAAAATGTTTTTTTTATATTTAATTTCAAGATATGATTTTTTTTTATCGTTTTAGTGATAACACTTCAATGATTTTGTTAACATTAGTTAATTCATTAGTTAACACGAACTAACAATGAAAAATACTTCTAAAGCATGTATTAATCTTAGTTACTGTTAGTTTGATTAAAAGTCAAATATATTTATTATTTAATGGACCCAAGTTAACATGAACTAACAATAAACAGTTGTACTAATGTTAACGAAGATTAATAAACACTGTTGCTTGTGGTTAGTTAATGCATTGACTAATGTTAACTAATAAGACCTTATTGTAAAGTGTTACCGTTTTAGTTTAAAGCTAACTATAACATCTCTGACTTGCATGAGTTAAAATGAACCGTCGGTGGTCAAAAGCGTGAGAATTAAAGCGCCATTATGTCTTTTCTTTCCTCTGCAGTTCTGTCTCTGATTATGATGCTTGTGATCCGCTACATCACCATGCTTCTGGTCTGGATTCTTACAGCTGTTGTGGTGGTCGGCTCAGTTGGTGAGGCCTCAGTATCACATTGAAATAAATGAAACGTCCATCACTGACTGTCACTAGCTGAAAAAGTCACCGAGAGCCCATGATCTGAGACGGCGCTGTGTTTGTGGCAGGTGGAACTGGGATCCTGTGGTGGCTGTACGTGGATCAGGGGAAAGCAGTGAACGTCACTCTACCGGCTCATGAACTGGAGGTGGCCAAAGACAACCAGCAAGCCCTGCTCGTCTACGCCATCGCTGCCACTGTGTTCACGGTATGAACCGGGCCTACGTCTGGAATCGCTACTGTATGCACTGGCCGATATTTATATTATAACTGTACGCCTCAGGTGATTCTGCTCCTGCTGATGTTCTTCATGAGGAAGCGTGTGGCGCTCACCATCGCTCTGTTTCATGTGGCCGGTAAAGTCTTCACCCATCTGCCCCTGCTGGCCCTGCAGCCTTTCTGGACCTTCCTCACGCTCATGCTCTTCTGGGTGTACTGGATCACCGTGCTCCTCTTCCTGGGAACCGCAGGTTCGTCATCACACACAAACATAGGGCCGGGGTGGGCGGCATTTCAGGGAGTCGATCGCAGGAGCTTCAGATGTGGAGTTTAAAGACCCAACTAAAACATGGGAAAATATAAATACATGCAATTATTTTGTGTATTTGTTTGCATCACAATTCAAAAAAGAAAAGTGCTCAAATCTAACCCTAACATATTGCTATATGTATTATTTTTTTTAAATAGGCCAAAACAATTGAATTTGCATTTTATATATGTGTATAATGATTGTACATAAAATGTGTAAAATGCTTTTTTATGTATATTTTTAATTTACTTATTTTTAATCTATAATTTAATCTTGTTTTATTTAAATCTTATATATATATATGAATGATTTTGTCTATTTATTTGTATTGTTACTTTAGTTCATGAAAATATATTTGCTGATGCAAAAAAATCCTTGAAGAATTATTAGTGCTGACAGTGCAGTGAAATTAATCAAACTCTACATGGAAGCTTGTTTCTACCATATTTGCGAGATTTTATATAATTTAATTTAAATATAATTGTGACTTTTTATCTTGCCATTCTGATTTTATTTCGCGCAAATTAGCAACATTACAAGTTTATATCTCGCAATTATGACTTCTTTTCTTAGAATTGTGAGATATAGTCCAATTCTGAGGGGAAAAAATACTAACTTTGTGAGTTTATATCTTGCAATTCTGACTATAACCCACAAGTCTGAACTGTAGCAAATACAGATATAAATTGTGACTATATCATACATTTCTGATAAAAAGTCAGAATTGTGATATAAAAAGTTGCAATGACCTTTTTATTTTTTATTTCATGGCGGAAAATAGCTTCCATACTAATGCCATTTCTCTGAAGTTCAAATCTGAAATGCAATTAAAACATCTCTATCACTAGAAAACTTGATCACTTCATATGATGATTGCTATATTTACAATGTAATTATTAAGGAAAATCCTCATAAATGTGTCAGAAATATTCAACATACTCCTGATCCACTGATTTTAGTGTTATTATAAATTAAAGTTTCATTAGGAACAGCATTTCAGATTTCTGTACAACAGTATCTTGCAGTTGCATGTTCTGTCCCGCCACAGGGAGTCCAGTGAAGAATAACCAGACGGGTCTGGTGGAGTTTCGTATGGACGGGCCGCTGCAGTACATGGTGTGGTACCACGCCGTGGGTCTCATCTGGATCAGCGAGTTCATCCTCGCCTGTCAGCAGATGACCGTAGCCGGCGCTGTGGTCACGTACTACTTCACCAGGTCAGAGGTCACAGTCGGTTCGTAAAAAGACACTTTATTTGTGAAAGGGAAATCATTGTGATTATTTTTCCTTCTGTCGTTGTAGAGATAAGTCTCAGATGCCCTTCACGCCCATAGTGTCGTCTGTCCTGCGTCTGATGCGCTATCATTTGGGCACCGTAGTTAAAGGAGCCTTCATCATCACTCTAGTGGAGATTCCTCGCCTCATCCTCACCTACATCCACAGTCAGCTCAATGGAAAAGTGAGTCCTGCCACTGTCAGCTGATCCATGTTCACGTCTCACCATAAACACATAATAGTAAAGGTTGTATCAGTGATTTCAGGCCCAAAAATAAATGTCTAATCTTTCCTAACGATCCGCTAGCTGCCTGCCCCTTAAGCAGGCCGTCAAAAACCCGCGTCTCTGTAGGCAGCCTAGGCTCTGAAATCTGCACACAAAAACAAATGGGTACACCACCACTCAAAACCAAAATAAACAGTGTTTCAACCAATCACCGACAGGGTGTTGCTCTGTCCAGCCGTGCACGAGCTCAAAACCTCATAACACCCGCCCCTGTCGGTGATTGGTTGAAACACTGTTTATTTTGGTTTTGAGTGGTGGTGTACCCATTTGTTTTTGTTTGCAGATCTCAGAGCCTAGGCTGCATACAGAGACGCGTTTTTTTTGACAGCCTGCTTAAGGGGCGGGCAGCTAGCAGATAATTTATTTTTGGGCCTGAAATCACTGATAGTCCACGGAGAGGACATTTTTATTATCCCAGCAGGTGATTATGGTATTGTATTAAACAGATAAATTGCCATATGTAGCTCTCTAACAGAGTTCATTATAAATAGTTAAGTTTCATTATGGTTGCTGTATCTCTGTGCTGGAATTTATTTTCATATTAATGGGTAAAGCTACAGTAATGTCTTCAGCTAGTCAGCTTCAGATCTTTCCATCTAAACTGGTTATATCTCTTAAGTCTAGAAGTGAATGTTTTATGAGCAGTATGATAACCATATTCATCCGCAGTCACGCAGAGCCAAAGCACAACCAAAACAATGTTCTTCTGCAAAATACTTTGTTGTTTTTTAACCGCTAGAAGGACAAAAGTTACATAGTGTACCATTTAAAAAAAGTAATATTCTGAAATATTGTTGCAATTAAAAACTGTTTGCTATCAATATATAAATATATGTTAAAATGTAATTTATTCCTGTGATCAAAGCTGATTTTTCAGCATCATTACTCCAGTCTTCAGTGTCTCATGATCCTTCAGAAATCATTCTAATATGATGATTTGCTGTCATTTATTATTAAAGTTGAAAACATTTCCAGGGTTCTTTGATGAATAGAAAGTTTAAAAGAACAGCATTATTTGAAATAACTTAAATATTAAAAAAATAAAATAATAATACTTATCCAAAACTTTTGAATGGTAAAATGAAGTATATGTTGTTCCTGCAGGAAAATGCCTGTGCCCGCTGCATGCTGAAGGCGTGTATCTGCTGTCTATGGTGTCTAGAAAAGTGCCTCACTTACCTGAACATGGTGAGTCATGCGTGTGCATATTGTGCAGAAAGCTCAGTTCATTCATGTTAATTTGATGCATTAATCATGTGGTTTTTCTTCAGAACGCATATACGGCAACGGCCATTAACAGCACCAACTTCTGCACATCTGCACGAGACGCTTTCTTCATCCTTGTGGAAAACGCTCTCCGTGTGGCGGCTATCAACAGTGTCGGGGACTTTGTCCTGTTTTTGGGAAAGGTATTTATTCAATTTCCCATTATATTGCAGAGAATTCAGTGTTGTAAAAATAGTTTATATATATATATATATATATATACATTTTGCTGCATCAACTAACTGAAATAAAAACTTTTAAGTTGAAGTCGAAAGTTAAAACTGAAATAAAAAAATATGTTAAAGATATATATATATATATATATATATATATATATATATAATTTTTTTTACCTCAGTTTTAATTTTAGTTTAACTTTTCATTGCAGTTAGTTGACATGGCAGCATTTACAACATTTATTTTTTTAATTACATTTTTTTTTTGTTTACATTTTTTTTTAATCTAATATTAATATTTTATTTTAGCCTAATTTCAGTTGACAAAAATTATATTTAATCTTTTTGATCTGAGGTATTCAGTCCTAATCATTGTGGGGTGATTTTTGTGATAAAGATTGCTAAGAAGCTATGTAATGAACCTAAGTTAAAGCTAAATAACCTAATGTTATTATAACCTAAGTTGTTAAATTAACCACTTTATTAATTCCACAAGCTGCAATTATATTAGGGCAGTGGCATCACATCACAAACTAAAAAAAACATACATTAAAACCAATCCTATTCCACATACACATCTACATCTACATATTACAACATTACAATGCACCATGCTTTATTATAAAATTCACACAAGGAGAAAAAAAAGAGCAAACAACACCAAGAATCCTTTATAAAAAGATTTGCATTACAGATACGAATTGCTTCTGGTACAAAAGTGAGCTTGTAAATAGTTTTGATTGGTGTTTCTTGTGTCTACAGGTGTTGATCGTGTCATGCACGGCGTTTGCGGGTGTTCTTGCGTTGAACTACCAGCGCGAGTACACCGTCTGGGTGCTGCCGCTCATCATCGTGTGTGTGTTCGCCTTCCTGGTGGCCCACTGTTTCCTCTCCATATTTGAGATCGTAGTAGACGTACTCTTCCTCTGCTTCGCCATCGACACCAAGTACAACGACGGCAGCCCGGGCAGCGAGTACTACATGGACAAGAGCCTTATGGTGAGAGATCTTCCTTTTCTTTTTCTCTGACCTCGAGGTGAATAAGCCCAACCAAAAGTCATTTATATTAGCCTTGTGTTGTATAGCAGATTAAACATGCTCTTGGTGTCTTTCTGCGATCATTCATGTAGGATTTTGTGGAGAATGCCAAGAAAGCGACAGAGCGATATAGCAAAGCAGAAGGAGACAGTCGGGAAATGAAATCAATGGTGAGTTTTATGTTATTTTATTTTCAATTGATCACAGATTTCTTGTCATAAACACCTTTCCAAGTTCCATTTAATTTTGCACTAGTTGTTGTAAGCCCATCTTAGGCCTAGTTTACAGCTGGTGTTAAGATACGTTTCAGTCGATTGGATCACAAGTGGACAACGCTAAATACAGGTGTAAACGGGGTCATTTATTGTGTTTCAGACTGGAGGTACACAGGCCTGATGAAGACCAGCGTGGTATTACATCATCTGACACTCCAAAAAAGTGCTATTGAGATGCGCAAAAGCTTCTCTTCAGGGATTATAATATAATGTGACTTAAAGGGCATTTTACATTCGAAAACTCTAGGAGTGAGTCGGGTACTTGCACAAGAAACGACACAAGCTGGAAGATCTCTGCTCCTAAATTTTAATTAAAAAAAAATGTATTTCACTTTTATTAGGATATTAAAGGTTTTAGAGAAGTCATCATCTAGCGATATTTTTGGTGTAGTCCTAGTTAACTATTTTTTTAAAGGTGCTTTTTGTATTTGATCTTGTTTATATTATTTGACTTCGAAAGACTTTCTAGCTGTCTGTTTTTCTATGCAAGCAATACTGTAGGATCCTCTCATCCTGTAGATTCAGATCGTTTGAGGTTCAGAGTGTCTTATTTCAATATTATGTAATAGAGTAGTTCCATCTTATATTTGCACTGTTTATTTTATTTTGTGCAGAGCTATATTACAAGCAAATATATTATACGAGACTCAACTTCTACATCAACAGCAGAACACTGATTGTCATTTCCCTCGTGCCAATAAGCGTAAGTGTGTAACTTTTACACCACTAGCAACACCAAATGGAAATGCAGTGTATTTGTTTGAGGAGCCTGACTTGGCAACATTAGCCAGTTTCACCACAATCACAACAATCTGTGAATTGTTTGAAAAGAGTTTTTTGTTCAATTCCATTTGATGCCGAAATTACACACTGTAGCTTTAATCAAGTGCTTTAGTGTGAACGTTGTATGTGTGTGAAAGACAATTTACTTTTAAATACTATGTTTAGACACACTCCATTCAATAAAAACCAAAGAGAATGTTACTGATTCATTATTGCATCAATCAATGTTCATAATGAAACTGAGGATTGAATGAAAACACCAGATATCCAGAACAAATCCATTTTACTAAAAGGGCTGTTTACAAAATGATTTGTAATTTTGACCAACTTTAAACTAGAAAACATAACTGGCTGTCCCGTACGCGAGCTGTAATGTCTTTAAGCAGGCAGGTGCGTTTTGAGATGCTCTTTGAGTTTGGGTATCGTCGGCTGCTCTTTACGACACACGTGACATCGCAGAGGCAGCTTCAGTAGTTCACCAGCCCCTTCCTTCACCGTCACTTTCCCATCCCGCTCCAGCATCGCAACCACGTCTGCGGGAAGATGAGCATGAACGCTTTACTTGTTTACACTAGAATACTTATACTTCAAAGTCCCCCTGTTGTCAATCATTTTATCCTTTAAAACTCATTTTTGATCACCAAAATTACATATTTACAAGTTTAATTCCTTGGAAAAAAGTTATTCACGTCTTAAAATACAGTAGCTTCAATGTAACTCGACACCCTTGCCTCATTTAGTATACGAGGTTCTATGAATATGCTAATTAGCCCCGCCTCCACTCACTCACACCAGCTCACGATCACACGTTGATCTGATTGGTTACAATGTAGTGTGTGACATCAGAAACACCAGCAATTTCAAACCGTGTTTTTGAGACTGTCTTTGGTTCACTGCAGCTTTAAGGAGAAAATACTCAACAATGCTGTCGACTTAGGAATTTGTATGGTTTGTCTTAAAAGCATATTAAAAATTACACATAGACATAAAAACAATATTAAAAACTTGATTTTCACCACAGGGGGACTTTAAATATAATTTATTAATGCTTTACATCCATGTGATGGAGCAACATTTTCATTAAAGCACTTTTATCAAGTTTATAAAAACAAGCACCAATAATTCACACACAAACATTGCATCATTTGTTCTCATGCAGATTTCATTTTTCTTCCACTCACCTTGAGACTCAACAAAATAGTCGGTAGTGAAGGAATTCCAGTGCTTCTTGTTCTTCAAACACGGCGAGTCGAAGTCTTGGCTGATTACGTGCAAGTGGACGTGACTAAAAGGAAATAAACATTTAGTTCATGACAAGCCCCGCCCTCCCCACACCAGCAGCCAATCAGGGCACAGACGTGTGTACCTCATGCTGGGGATGGCGTGATATCCCGTGCGGAAGTGCAGTTTGTGAGCGTCCCGGCACTCATGCACCATCTGATCTCCCACACGCTGCATGTGCTCGAGCAGGTCCAGGTGCTCCGGCCGCAGAGCCTTCAGACTGGAGATCGAGTCCCACGGCAAAACCAGCCAATGGTAACGTGCCTTTGGGTACTTGTCCTTGATGACCACCACCCTGTCATCTTTGTACACCTGAGGACAATAAATGGTAGCTCTTATGCTTTTATACACACACACACACACACACACAACAGGGTTGGTAGGATTTTTTTTAATGTTTTTGAAATAAGTCTCTTCTGCACACCAAGGCTCCATTTATAGTAGAAACAGTAAAAGAAGTTAAAAGAACTGTTTTCTATGTGAATATAGAAACGTTTATTATTATTATCACTGGATTAGTTGATGACTAGAAAGTTCAAAAGAACAGCATTTATCTGAAATAGAAGTTGTGTGTGTGTGTCTTAATTAATCAATATATACGTTTCAATAGAAATGAACAACTCGTACCTGCATCTTGGGGTCCTGCATTGACACTTTAAGCCCTTGGCTCCAATGGCCAGCAGATTCCTGGAAAACAAGAATGTTTGCAGCGTTTTAGTCAGTCAAAACTCAAAATGTAGTAAAAGAGGTCGCTATTAAAAAAACAACTATAAACTAAACAATAAACCGTTCCCTCCAACCAGCTCCGAAACTTGACTTTAGAGTAAAAAGGGTGTCTGAAAATAGGAAAAAGTATCAGTACAATATAAAACTACTGCCTTAATCTATTTTTACAAGTGTAAAATATCACATATTTAATTGCAAATAGTTGCACAATCACAGTAACTCAGGCAGCTTTATTAGGCTACTATTTACTCATTAAAAACTAATCAGTTTCAACTTGCAAAGGAAACGCACTGGTTTATCAGGTCCAGGCGGCGGTGTCTTTTTGGCTGGAGGAGAAGCGTCGGATGTTGATGTAGTGTTCGCAGGACTCTTGATCTTCTCCCCGTTGCCCTCAGAGCTCATCCGATGGGCTCTTTTGGAGGCTTTGCTCCCCTCCGCAGCGGATCTGGCTGTGAACGTCTCCTCGGTGAACTTCACTGTGTACGGATACATCTGGTTGACCATGTAGAGTCTCTGGCCCGGCTTTATGGTCACCTGGTTGTAGAGGTGGGCGACATGTGGTTTGAGGGATGTTAAGACCAGTAACCTGTGCAATACAGCCTCAATTACAAAAGAACAGGGCATTTATGGACATATTGGGTTTGCTGGATGCTGACAAAATAACACAAGCTCTTTTGATGACACTGTACCTGATTGCCTTTGCCCACGACCACATTGTCCACATTTGTAGGATTCGCACCCAACTGTTAAGTGGATCAAACATGCATTATTATTATATTATAATATTATCTATTATACTATAATTTATTACGTATTAGAATATTTTTCTTTAATATTATAATATTCTTCTAGCATACCTGTTTAACTGAGATAAATCCTCTGTTGCAATCAGCTCTTAATTCAACTGCAAGAAAGAAAGAAAGAAAATAAATTAAGAAATCCTGCGTCTATGGCAAGTCGTTTTGATTTTTATTCGTTCCCAGGATATGAATTCTTGACATCAACAATTAAATGTTCACTAGTTAAAATGCTAATTCTTGATATCAGTAATTTGTTTTCCACTAGTAAAAATGTGAATTCTTGATATCAACAATGATGTCATCACTCAGAAATACTAATTCTTGATGTAAAAACTATAATTTTTGTATATCTTATAGGCTGCCATTCAATTGTTGATATCAAGAATTGATTTCTTACTAGTTGTAATTCCAGTATCACATATCAGAAATACAATTCTTATTAGTAAAAATGTTATTGTTGACATCAATAATTAATTTTCACCAGTTGAAAATTTTATTTCTTGATATCTGTAAATGTATTTCAACATTTTACATTTGTTATTTCTGGTATCTGAAAATGCATTTCTGATATCAATAATTAGGAGTGTGATTTCAGATATCTAAAACGGCTTTCTTACTAGTAACAATCACATTCATGATATCAGAAAATAAGAATTCGTATTTTATGTGAGTGATGACGTCATTGATGATATTAAGTTACATTTTTCCTGATCACAAAAATTACAGTTTTTACTAATAGAAATCTAATTCCTGATTGTTGATATTACAAATGCATATCCTGCGAAAGATTAAATATCACAACTGAACTGCTCGCCACATGCATCTCTTTACTTTACTTTACACTGGGTGCACGAGCTACCTTGTTCTCTTGAGCACCTTTTGTCTTTTATCTTAGTTTCTGGTCCTCGACCCAAAGTCACAGCTTGTTGATGAGGAAGCTGAATGGGTTTAAGATGTAGATCATCTTCACTTACTAGTAAGCACACTGGCATCTCCCTGAAAACATTTTTTATATAATACTTTATAACACGTACAATAAAATATGGTGAATTTACCGCATTCTCTGTCTAAAGTGCTTGTCTAAACCCCACATATATTCATCACTTACTTACCCTGCTGCTGTAATACAAGCTATCTACTACAACAGAAAGTGTTACAACAAAACACAGGGAACTGCAGCGCATGACACACACAATCTTCTTCATGGACATCATCAAACGCGCAGGCGCGCGCATACTGACACCTACCGGTCGAAAGGCTGTGACCTCACACCACAATGGCCAAGAAGAAAGATTTGTGTAAGTTTGTGGACAAATATTCTTTAACTAAACTAAAACAAATAATGTTATATAATTTAGTTATATATAAAAATATACATATTACAGTTAACAGGTTTTCCCTGTAACATTTTAGGAAACATTGATTTTTTTTATACATTTGCATTGATTTACAGTGGGCAAGTCAAAACAAAATGACTGAAACACTTATCACGTTTAATTATACAGCTGTTACTAAAGTTAACGCACCAGGTTTGTATCTCAGAAACATATTTAGAATACAATTGTCTTATTTTAATGCACTTTTGGGAAGGAATATATAAGAATGTAACATCTGAATTTTTTATTAATTTCACATTGTTAAGGTTTATTTTTATGCAATAAATAAATAAATAAATAATAGTTAATACAATGAAAGAGATTGGTTTAATCAACAAAAACTCAAAATATTGTTATCTGAACCACATCAATTATTTGTTGGTTTGACAACACTTGATATGACAAATTGTGATAAATCATGAAAACATTTTTTAAGGTATGAAACCTTATTATATAAAGTGTTCTCATTTTTTTGTATGTTTTAATTTGTTTATATTTATTAGTTTTCTCTTTGGAATAAGTGTATTGTGTTTAACAATAATTTCTGTTTGTTATTTGCAGAGGTGGACAACTTTGTACACAACTTCCTTACTTGAGTGAAAGTACAGATACTACTGGTCAAATATTACTCCGTTACAAGTAAAAGTTGTAAAGACCGATTTTTACTTAAGTAAAAGTACAGAAGTACTTGTTTTTAAAAGTTTATCTACTTAAGTATCAAAAGTAAAAAGTAAATGTCAATGCATTGTTTTATTATTTTTGCATTGTTGTATGTAATACTTTCAGACTTCAGTACCTTATGCCTCTGAATCTATGCCGGCCAACATATCAATATCAAATGTATTTCTAGAACACAGTTCAGTGGGATTGAATGTGAGATTGAATGAGTCCACTCAATAACATCCACAATTCAGACACCCAAAAGACTGTTCCCTCAAATAGTGCCTTATTTAAAGCCTTACTGTTATAAGCTAATGTACTCCAAAACAATGACAAAATTCACCTTTAGAAGACCAAACCCAACGTTTGAAAATGAATATCAGGCTGATGTCAACGCCAGATTGACATTCATCTCCAACGTTGGACAGACGTTGTATTGTGGTTGAAAATGAAAATTGTTGACTCATTTAATTTCCAACCAAAATGCAACGCATGCAACCAAAATCATCCCCTGACTGACGTTATACTTTGGTGTGTAGTGGACACATTATATTTTAGTGAATTTCTCTGACACCATACTTTACAGTTTTAATCTGGATCTGCTGTAAAGAGTTTCACCATGACAACAACATTCAAAAATGACATTAATTTAGTGATCAAATTTAGCACTCTTATGTGATAATATTTTGTAATTATGATTTAGATCTGACTAATTTTCAAATTGTTTGTCAAAAATCAACAACTCAGGACAATCCATGGGGTTTCTCATCGAAATCTGACTTTCTGTTACGAAACAGGCATTCATTTAATAATATATGTCCAATGTAGAGACAGGACTTAAATCATGTTTATCAGGCATTTTGGGAGACACAATAAGTGAATAGGGAAATAAATTATATATCAATATTCCAATGATGTAAAGACATTATTATGAAAATGTTGCCATTATTACTCCCATTATTACACTTCTTTTTTCATCTTTCACCAGAACAGATTCATATGCAAATTAGAAATAGTGTATAGATTTTACCCACATATTGCATAAAGGAAAATGGAATATTGGAAAGAAAGAAAGAAAGAAAGAAAGAAAGAAAGAAAGAAAGAAAGAAAGAAAGAAAGAAAGAAAGAATTGTTTGGGGGGTCTCAGGATGATGTTACTGTTGCCACCGTTTTATTAAGACAACTCGATCCCTTCATTTACCACAATCAGCTTTTTTTTAGGCTACTATTTTATCACATTTTACTCATTAAAAACAAATCAGTCTCAGCTAAAATGTCCTTAACGAGTAAGTCAAATCACTTTTACACGTGTGTTGACCAGAATCAGGACGGTGTCTGAGTTCTGGGAACTGGGAAGGATGCGATAATGTGACTTTAACGCGAGTTTTGTGTGTGTGTGAGTGAGTAACTCACTCCTGTGATCTTCTCATGTCACTGACTTCCTTCTTCAGAGGGGATCATTGAGAGATCAGGTAAGAGCTGGCCTGCTCTAACACACTTTAAATCATGTCAACACCGGCCATTTCATATGTCCCTGTCTTGTCGTGTTGTTTTCGGTTGTTGTCCGAAGGTTTCATCTGATGTTTTGCATTAATTGACGGGATTTCTCTCATTATACAGAGCTTGAAGGTTAGCACAGGCTAGTTAGCTTCAGTTTAACACACATCCCCCTGCACGCTAACATTACTACAGGTCTTTTAGAGGGTAAACGCGCATTTGACCGGTTTATAGGTTATTTATCGTCACGTAAGTGCTTAATTTACGGATATATTCGTGTTTTTGACTGTACTCGTCCATGTCTCGCGATAGCCCGTCAGTTTTATTAGCCGTTAGCTGAATTAGCCGTCAAAGTCATTTTACGTTTACATTCTGCAAATGCTTATAAGAAACTGGATTTTTATTAAAACATTAAGAGTGTTTATAATGTATTTCATAGCGGTGTTAATAAACTTTGTCGTGTTAAGGTCTTTTGGACTCGTAGTTTTGTGTGAATGACTCCTACACACAGGCCTAGTTTATCTAAACAAAGTTTAAACTAGCCCGAGATATGTTTGTGTTTATGTATTACGCTCATAAACACTGTTGTTTAGATGGTTTTGTTTTAATTCGTGTCTGTACATGAAATGAAGTAGGTTCACTGAGTGACACGTAGGCGAAACGAGCTCACTCACTGACATGATATCCACTAGCACTAAGTATAACACACGTTATTTAGCCAGATTTGCGTTGTTTCAAAAACTTAGGGTGCTGTCAACCCACACAGAACCCTTTAGGCAGCACAAAAAAAATGCTGTCTAGGCGGGGAACAACACAACTTGGGTGTGTATGTAAACATTTGCCCTGGAATAGAGAAAGGCAGTGAGTTTGTCCATCTTGGTGTGAATCACACAGGCATTTGTGTCAACTAACTCGTTTAACCCTTTGTGTCCAAACAAGACCCCTGTCAGACACTGTGAAGCCACGGGCTGTCGTGATGTCGGAGCCCAAAGCACCCATCCCGGCTCCTGGAGACACCTATAAAGGCTGGCTCTTCAAATGGACTAATTACATCAAGGGATACCAAAGGCGGTGGTTTGTCCTGAGCAATGGCTTGCTGTCTTACTACAGGTTAGTTTGTGACATGTTGTTGATTTATCAAACTCAAGAAACCACATTTTTTTTGTAATCAAGTTTCACTTCCGTCAGAGAACAGGTCTCCCAATTTCTGAGAGGAACGTCTGATGTCCTACTGAACCCTTTGTGATGCTGTCAAGTGTCCTTTGGCCTTTCACCAATATCTGATAAGGTCCAAAGATTTAGATAGTGAAATTACTTGATATTCTTGGTATGGCAAGCATTGCTATTGCTAACACAAACCTCTAGCCATGAGTATTAAAGAGGACCTATTATGGGGTGGCTCTACAAGAATAGGTTTTCATGCGTGTATGATAAAAAAAAAAACACTCTGTTTTTCACTTATGACATTGTTGCAGCTCCTCTCTTCCCAGTCTGTCAGTAACGCCAAGCCCACTAGAAGGTAAGCCTGCAAACTTTAGCCAAAAAAGTGTAACGGCTAATGCTAACACTCGGCTGTGGCGTTACGCAGGGAAGGAGACCAGAGGCTGTTTTTGTAATGGATGTCAATGGAGAAGAGGCTCCACGACACTGAATAAACTGCTTTTGTGAGGAAATAGCTTATCATATAATGAATCAACTGCCTGTCAACAATCAATTGTATGTTGTTTAATTAAAATAAAAAATGAAGTTTTCTTGCTATTGGTGCCAGGTTAGACTTGTATTGTAATGATTTATGACTGCTGTGCCTAATGATGATATAACGCTTTTTTAATGAATACATGTAAAAAAAAATACATATTTTAATGAATTAAATATGTATTAAATTACAATTAAGTTTTTAGTGTACTCTTAGATGTAGTTTTTTGCACCCTGCAGTGACTAGTACTTTGTAGCTAATAGATTCCCCCCCCCCCCCCCCCCTGCAGTAAAGGACATTCCACAAACAATGCATTCCTACTGTACATTTACTAGCCATATAACACCAAATATAGAACATTTATTCATTAGTGTGTGACCTCTAATTGACTGTCATAAAACTTTGAACGGTGGGCACTGACGTCACTGCCATCACACCATAGGCTGAGGTGCCTCACGTGATCCAAGTTATGCTTTCTCTAATAGTAAGAGATACAGAGCCTCTCATCTCCCTAATGTAAGACCGTCTCTGGTAACGCTCGGTTTAGTTCCTGTCTCTATGAAGCCCCTCCTTCTGAAAAGCACACTGTGCTCTGATTGGTCGGCTGCTCCAGTGTGTTGTGATTGGTCAACCTCTTCAAGCGAACCAATAACTAACTCAACGAGGCCTCGCCCCTTTATTTGCGTATGTCTTGGGCGGGAATTATTTAAATGAGGAATATTGTGACGTGTTTGTTCCCGGGAGAAAACTCAAGACTACAATGGAGGCTTTTCAGGGAGTTCAGAAAAAGAATAACTCCTGTCGGAGTGACTTTGTGCTTTGTAACTTTACAGATCTTTTTATGCTTTATGCGAACAAAAGTGCGCTAAAGAACGTTGAACATGAAAAAAAGCCTCTAGGTCCTCGTTAGGCTTATGCACATAACCCATCCCATATTGTTTGTGCAAAATTGATAATGTCTCAAGTCATTCGACGTCGAAACGATTGGACTTGGATGCTAAACAGGCCAAAAACCTCAAACCCTTCTTCTCTATGTCTGTAAGATGATGCCGTTTTACGTAATAAGTTTTTGAGTCGATCTAATGGTAAAGCTGCATTAATCTCATTGGGCTTTGTCAATTATTAATACTGCATGTGAGCGTGCAGGAGCGCCTGCGTGTGTGTCTGTTTGCTTGTGCGATCCTCACTGTTTGCTCAACAGTTTGAGATGAGAGGACAACACATTCTTTAAAATCCTCCCTCATGGTCTGATGTTTAACTCTGTAAATATACGATGACATAACAATGTCCAATACCTCAACAGTTGGCTGATGAGCGTATGTTCACTATTTTTGCTTTCTTTTATTATGATTTATTTGTCCATAAATATGGAATGTAAATGTCATTAAATGAACGTGGGTGTTAAAGCCACGCCAAAGCAAATAAAAAGGTCTGATTTACATTAGTGCTTCATTGAGATCGAGCTGAAAATGAGTAAAAAGTGCTGCGTGTGCCGCTGAATCATCCAATTTCACAAATAGCAGATTTTTACTGCAGGCACAGATAAATGGTGAATTATCAGACATTTGATATTCTAACAGGAGGCAGATGCACCACAACTATGATGCTTACTGCCTTTTTGTGAATGGAAAGGCCTTTTTGTTTTTAAAGAAAGAAATGAGTACTTTTGCTTTTGGACTGTGGATGCTTTTAAACGCGGACTTAAACTCGCCGTTTTAGTAGAGATTTTGGTTGATTTAAAAAAAAAATATATTTTGTGTTTAAACTGTAGCACTTTGGGATTTTACTTTAATATAAAGTTCTTTACAAATAAAATGTATTAGTCTTATTACTTTTATTCAGCAGGAACGCATTAAATTGATTAAAAATAACATTTATAATGTTACAAAAGATTTCTATTTCAAATAAATGCTGTTCCTCTGAACTTTCTATTCAGCAAAGAATCCTGAATAACAGTTTCCACAAATTCTTGATAATAGAAATGTTTCTTGAGCAGAAAATCATCATTTTAGAGTGATTTCTGAAAGATCATGTGACACAGATGCTGAAAATTCATTCAAAAATCTTACCGACCACAATCTTTCGAACGGTAGTGTATGTAAATAAAAAACTATGCAATTTTTATCAAATTTATTTATTTTGAATGTAATAACTTTTGATAAATCTCAAATGCTTCCAGTGTGAAATGTGTATTTAAGCAGTTAAAGAGCATTTTGCACACTTTAGAAATGTTGAATTTAAATGTTCGCCATACAATCTGATACATGTGCATCGAGTTTAAATTCTGAATTTAAATTGTATCTTTATTTTGTCCGTCATTCAAAAATAACCTACATATTGTCCTTCTCTAATATAGCAGATGCTTTTCTGATACACCCAAAAGTGCATTACATACTGTGTGATGTCATAAAATATTTGAACAAAATAGCTTGGCTTTCAAAATATAGTGGAAACTTCCCAATCATTTGGTGTAATACAGTTACCAAAATAATTTAGCTTAGGGCATTCTTAAGCACTGTCTCCAACATCAGGTTCTCATTTCTTTAGGGAATATAAATTTTTATAGCTAAACACTACTAATTGTATTCGGCTAGGAATTGTTCTTTGTTATTGCAACGACTAAACAACTCTTAAATACATTAATCACTGTGAGTCAAACGTGTGGTGTGGGAAGTCTGACTGTAGCATTACAGTGTAAATAAAAGGCTCAAGTACACATTGTCTTTTCTACCTCCACATGACCACTTTGATTGGCTGAGTGAGTTTGGGTCACGTGACCGTCTTAACAGGTCATCTCTGTTCAGGAGGATCACACGCTCTACTTAAGGCTTGATTTCAGCAGTTCCTCTGGTCCTGCAGGCAGCTCTTAACAGTTTCTCTGTGTGTGTGTGTGTGTGTGTGTGTGTGTGTGTTTGTAAGATGAGATCAGGAAATGTAGAGGGCGAGTAAGAGATTTCACAGGTTACAGGCTCTGGACTCGGTCTTGTGCCATGTCGTGGACCGTCCAAACTGGTCTTGTCTCAGTTTTTCCTGCTGAGCATGGAAAATTTTGAGAACTGGTGATTCATCAGTGTTGGCAAATTACAGTTAAAGATGGAAACTTTATTTATACATCACATATTTGGTGCTGTTTACATATGAATGGCTTACCAGGATTACCACAACAGTGTTATTTTAGGATTACTTGTATACTATTATAGTATTTATTACAGTTTTGAATTGGCTTTTATTTTTATATTTTCAGTCTCAAACAACTTATCTCATTATGAATATGAATTTAGTTTGTTGAATTTATTGCTATACGTGTAATGTATAGCATTTTGTATTTGTAATCAATGACTTACAGTAAGTTTTAGATTGTACTGTTGTTTCTAATTTGGTTTATTTGTCTTGGAGCTGGTTGGATTGATTCATGTCTCAAATTTTTCAGAATATTTGCTAAGATCATAATAACATGGGGCTCTTTTTCAATCTGATATCATATACTGCGATAACAGCGGTAACGTATCTTCTGTCACATAAATGCTCGGTACTAAAAGAATATCTAGCTGAAGTAATTTCTCGAATGTTGTTATGTCAGTGCTGATTCATGAATATTACATCAGATGCCGAAAAACAGCTGTCAGGGGGCTTTTGTTCAAGTTTTCTCTGGCAGAGTTTTAAAAGAGCCTCATGAATTATCCTCTCGCAGAACCAGACTTTTGAGTATCATTATCAAGTCTGAAACGCATTTAGTCTTATTCTGGCATCCCTGGGGCCGCCGGAACATCATGTAAACCATTTTTACACCTAAAATTGTATATAACTATGACCAAATGAAGTGTTTCATCTTGAACACATCTCATCTCCATCTCTCTTGCTCTCCCAGGACCCAGGCAGAGATGGGTCACACGTGTCGGGGCACCATAAACCTGGCCACAGCCAATATCGCGGTGGAGGACTCGTGCAATTTCGTCATCTCTAATGGCGGCACGCAGACGTATCACCTGAAGGCCAGCTCAGAGGTGGAGCGGCAGAGGTGGATCACAGCACTGGAGCTGGCCAAAGCCAAAGCTTTCCGCATGCAGGCCGAATCAGGTCAGTCACGCCTCACTAACACTGGGAATAGAATGGGAAACCACATTTGAGAATAGCTCAACAGTTTGCGGTGGAAGACGTTTCACAGTTTTTTCTTCTTCTTCATTCTCTGCAGATGATTCCGGGGACGAGTCCAGTCCTCCTGCGGCAGGACAGGGTGGAGGCTCACGAAACTCAGAGGTGCAGTCCACGCTCCGGACCCTGGGCAGCAAAGTGGAGGATCTGAGCACATGCAACGACCTCATCGCCAAACACGGCTCTGCGCTTCAGCGGTCAGTCTTTCTCTACCAGTTTGGACACACTTGACTATTATTCAAGTACATAAGAAGTATATAAATAATACAAAAACATTATATATAAAATTCAACTTTGACATATATGTGTGTGTGTGTATGTACATTTAACAATTGTAGTCTTAAAAAGGAAAAAAAAAGTGATTTTTAGATGCATATGAAATACTTTAAAATGCTAATTTTCCACAGAATAGGTACACAATACCAGCTGCGCTTTTTCGCTCTCTCATGATCTCTCTGACAGCGAGTTACACACAAACCCGCCTCCCTTCACTCGCTCGTTTCATGTGCTTCGGATGAATGTTGTTGGTGTTACAGGGCTTGAATTTTGACGTGGGAATGCGCGCATTGCTCATAATTTTACTCATTCCCACAGATTTTGTGCTTACACCCAAAGTGTGGCACATAAAGCCGCCTCTCAGTATTAAATAGTAGGGCTGCTCGATTATGGAAAAAATCATAATCACGATTATTTTGGTCAGTATTGAAATCACGATTATGTAACACGATTATTTCACATGACTTTGGGAAAGTGTTGCATTTATTAAAAGACACATTTCAACAATTCTTAAAAAATGTAAATTTGAGCATTTTTTTATTTGTAGCTATTAAACAGACCTGCAAACTCAGGTCTCCAGGGTGTTATTTACCTTTATAAAGGACAATTTTTTAAACCTTACTAAATCACTTACTAAACCTTACTTTCATGTCAAATTCTTACATTTGATCAAATTCAGTTATAATAAAAAGAGCTGCTATCAATCAAATTAATTAATTTACACTGCAAAATTACAACTGTAATAAATCATTTTATGAGATTAATGTTTAAACCAATAATAAAATCAAATCAATGATACCTTTAAACAATAAATCAATAGGTCACCACCGCAAGTGACCATCTTAATAAATGAATCATTGAGTCATTCATTAAAACGATTCGTTCAAAATAATGAATCATTCAATAACAAAACACAGCGCTTAGTGTTGCTTTTCTTTTGTAACTACTTTCGTCTATGAAATAGAACAAGCCAGTCAATATTGCGTCTAAAATGTAAGTTACTACATATAAACTAGGCTTCTTGTTTATTAAACTATAAATTCAATGTAATTGCAAACGTGATATTATAGAACAGCTACTTAATGTTATGTTACTTAACTATATCATATATTATAAATAAAAAAACTCAAACTTTACCTCAGTATGTTTCTTCTGTGAGTTTGTGTGTGCTTTTATTTTAATTGTTTCACTAAGTCTCAGACAGGCAAGCGCAGCTTCCAGAAATACACTATCCATTATCAATCGCTCTTTACACTGACTGTACACTGACTGTATAAGATCAAAACCAGTCGCGCGTTTCGATCGGTCGGACAAGTAAAACTGTCTTTCACTTGAAACTTTTTTTTTAAAAATTCTCTTTTCCCGGACAAGCAGACAAGTGTTAAAGTCGAGCCCAATGTTCATTCCCGATGTGTTTGGTGCTTTAAAGCGGCACAGATCATCAGGTCACGTGCGCTCGCGCTGCAGTGACCGAGCAGACAAAGATCGCGACAGCTCGAGATGGTCTCACTCCATTAGATATTAAATTAGCCAATTGTTATTGTGAAGTTTATTGTCCTTGCAATTTATGACTGTATAGGCTGAGAGAGTTTATGGCTTCGGGAGGGGCGGATGTGCGCGTGTCATTCAGAACACGACAAAATTATAATGTTCTTTCAAAACAGAACGTGGCAAAATAATAGTTTTTACTCACTTGTACTATTTTGGAGATCGTTGGGAACCAAAATCGAAATTGAAATCGAAGTTCGATTAATTGCACAGCCCTACTAAATAGTTATTTTTTGCTGCTTATTGTGTTAAATAGTTAAATACATACAAAATAATGTCAACGTGCTGGTCTTGTCTTGGCGAGTATTCACGTAAACAGTTATGTTTTAAGTAAACAGTTGAGAAAGAAAACGCATGTGTTACAGTATAATGGATCTGTGTGTCAGGTCTTAAAGTGACAGCAGCCTAATATACCTGCTGTCAAATTATGAGATATTAAAATGTCAGTTTTTCCCCATGGCATTAATGGCAAAATTTTGGCCAGGGAAAATGCTGAGTAGCTAGATGTATTTTTTATATATATACTAGTAATAATTAGGGGTGTAACGATACACGTATTCGTATTGAACCGTTCGGTACGAGGCTTTCGGTTCGGTTTTCGGTACGCATTTTCAAACCGAACGGTTCGTTGGACCATTTTTCCTGCTGACCAAAATTTCGCTATTTCAAATGTAGGTGTGTCGCGTGTGTCAAGCCCGCTCGAGATGCTGGCGCGATCACAACATTGCCCAACATCAAATGGCAAATGTAATGTAAGCGGAACAAAACTGAGCTGCTCGTTATTGTGTGGTCGACGGACCGTTTATCAGTTTGGACCAATGCAGCGCGAGCCGATCTTGATCAAGCGACACTGTTACTACACAGCGCTGAGAGATCCAGTAAAGAAAGCATTTGAATTCACCACTGAAGTAGGCCTAATAACATCATCTCTGCGAGATCTAGTGAAAAACATTCACATTTCTCCGTTATTAACGGATCAAACAGCGCTGACGTGGAAACCAGGAAGAAACATTGTGCCATGAATGAACTATCCAGTGTCCACAGATCAGCAACATCACCATGGATTTACTATAGTAACACTAACTGTAACCATGGAGGTTTGGCAGGAATAGTAGGCTATAATACTTTCAAGTAACATTGCGTCGGTTTTATATTGACATTATGAATACAATTAAACTAAAATAAACCTTTGTTTATAACTAGGCTACTACAATATTACATTTCATTTTGTCCAAGGAGCTGTTTTGTTTTATGCTCCTAAGAAAAGTCAAGTATAGCTCCATCATTGCTCAAGGTAAAAAAAAAAAAAAAAAAAACTTTATGATGTTAGTTTTAATAAAAACAGGCTAATAAAAAAAAAAATCACGAAATTTCTCTGGCATTTCTTTATTTTTGCTGTATCGAAAACGTACCGAACCGAACCGTGACACAATTGTATCATATCGAACCGAACCGTGAATTTTGTGAACCGTTACACCACTAGTAATAATTTAAATGAACTTTTTTGTAATTGTACATAAATTATTTTTTTCACTCAAAGATTTGGCCTTTGTGCTCATAAAGTGTCTGTTACCTCGTTTCCACCAAAAAAGAACTGTTTCGGAACTGTTGCTGGTTCAACTTGCGAACCTTCTCAGAACCTGTTTGTTTTTCCACTGACTAGAGAGCCCACGTCACTGTGTACATCTTAGCTTTTCCCAGAAACGCTTGCTCCAACTTCAAGCATAATAATTACAATGGCCCCTGACGTAAGCCATGACGTGGTAAAAGAACGGTTCTAGTCCAGTAAAGAGTTGGTTCCGCTTTGGATCCAATTTTCCTGGCCGAGAACCGGTTCTTTGGCTGTCGAAACACAAAGAACTGGTTCGCGAGTAGGCACTGGACTCTCAAAATGCTTTGGTGTAAAAGGGGTATGTGACGTTCAATTTGTTGATTCTTATGTTTTCTTTCAGGTCCTTGTCTGAGCTGGAGGGAGTTCGGCTGGAAGGGCAGACGAGTGAAAAGATTCGGCAGGTGACGGAGCGAGCCACGCTCTTTCGCATCACCTCCAACGCCATGATCAACGTAAGGCAACACAGCCAATATATTTGCTTTAGGGAATTTGCTTTGTGGTTGTCCGTTTCACACACAGAAACCACTCTTAACCACTCCAAACGTATTCTTAACGATTCTCTAACAATCTGATACCCAGGCCTGCCGGGACTTCCTATCGTTGGCTCAGGCTCACAGTAAGCGTTGGCAGAAAGCCCTGCAGGCCGAGAGAGAGCAGAGAGTCCGACTGGAGGAAACACTGGAGCAGCTCGCCAAACAACACAACCATCTGGAGAGAGCCTTCAGAGGAGCGACTGTTCTGCCTCCTTCCCAGAGCAACCCTGCCATAGACAACAAAGGTACAGCGTCAATGACACAGAAAGACACAATTATATAGAGACATATGGCGCTTTTCCACTGCATGGTACGGTTCGGTTCGGCTCGGTACGGTTCGACTCGGCGTGGAACGGTTCGGCTCGCTTTGCTTTTCCACTGCGTGGTACGACTCGACTCGGTACGGCACGGTTCGGTTCGCTTTAGCTCGGTTGCTTTTCCACTGCAGTTAGTACCGCTTCAAGTGGGTGGGACTGATCGTTATAGTTGCGCGACTCCTCGGCAACCAACGAGAGGAACATCTGCACCTCGCTGACCACGCTTCAGCCATTGCAAAGTTTTCATCTTCTTTTTTCAAGCAAGTACTTTAAAAACAGACGCTACAGCGTTGGCTGTTGTCTACTGGCTATTTAAATCTAGCGGGTTTAGTGTCTCGTCTCGTGTCGCAAATACAATGACGCTGGTAGTGACGATTCTGTCTGACCAATCAGTGATCTGCAGTGTTTGCACGTCACATTTTAGTACCGGTACGGTACGCTTGGAACCTCAACAGACCAGGTACCATTTAAAGCGAGCCGAAGCGAGCCGTACCATACCGTACCATGCAGTGGAAATGCGCCATAAGTGAGCCGTACTGAACCGAGCCGTACCGTACCATGCAGTGGAAAAGCGCCAAAGCGTGCCGTACCGAACCGAACCGTACCGTACCATGCAGTGGAAAAGCGCCATAATATATAAACACAGATTTCTACTGCATTGTCTTCACTAGTTGCATTCAACAATGAGAAGACAACTAGTGATGTCTGACTCCAAAACTTTTGAATCAATCAGTCAGATTGAGTCAGCCTCACAACACACAGGGTTTTCAGTAAATGAACCATTTATTTGCACACATATAGAACTATATGGTAATTAACAGCAATATTTACCTAAATATACACTACCTCTCAGACGTTTGGGGGCAGATATTTCTCTTCTCCTCACCAAGGCTGTTTTTATTTGATCATAAATACAGTAAAAACAGTAATATTGTTACACATATTTAAAATAGATTTTACAATGTAATTTATTCCTGTGATCAAACCTGAATTTTTAGTCTTCAGTGTCTGATTTCTGTATGCTGATTCTAATATGCTGATTTGATGCTCAAGAAACATTTATGATGATTATCAATGTTGAAAAAGTTAATATTTCTGTGGAAACTGATTTTTTTTAATTTGATTATTTTTTTATAATCATTATTTGATGAATAGAAAGTTTAAAAGAACAGCATTTATTTTAAATAGAAATCTTTTATAACATTTTAAATGTCTGTACTGTCACATTTGATCAATTTAAGATTGCTGAATAAAAGTATTGATTCCTTTAAAAAAAGATCTTAATGACTACAATCTTTTGGTAAGATATGGTAGTGTATTTTACTAAAACATTTTAATAACTGAAAAATGTTTGGGGCGATACAAATGAGTCATTGAATCAATTTTTTTAATTTTTTTTTTATTTAATAATTTACTATTTGGAATGATTAAAATGCATATTATCCTATTAAAAATGTCAATGTAACCTTTGCGATGCTTGCAGTATTGAATATTTTATATATCACCCAGAAAGATGAAATCCTGAAAACTCTTAACACTCATAGCTATACATTTGGATATGACAGAGAGAATTTCTTAAATATATTATACTTCTTGCATTATCTGTCCTGTAGGCTCAGCTCCAGTAAAGGGCGACGCCAGTGACGAGGACGATGAGAACGAATTCTTCGACGCGTGCGAGGACGTTCAAGAGTTTATCACCGTTCCAGCAGACCCCAAATATCACAGGTCTTTATTTACTCCCCCGTTCCTGTCGTTTACTCTCATCCCTATCTGTCCCTTAACTCGCTTCTCATATAAGTGTTACTTGACCTAAGTGTGTGCCCTATGCCTTCCCTTTCCTCCTCTCTCTCACACACACTCTGGCTCTCTCATACCCTCTTTCCATTTCTCTCAGGAGATCTGGCAGTAATGTCAGCGGAATCAGTAGCGAGATGGGAATGGACGACGGGACGACGTCGGTAAGGCGTTATCTTTATATATGGCGTTTATGTATGTGAACCAAATCCGATTTCATGTGCAGTCTAGATATATGCAAAAAGAACTAGTAGCTGTTTCCATCCAAAGTTGAGATGTTAACTTATTCGCAATAACGCATAAAACATTTGCGAATAAAGCACCATTTCCGTCCCATGTGTTCAACAGAAAAAAAATCTTCACTACCTGGGAAATTGGGGGAAAATTTCTGTAATAAAAACGAAGGTTGCTGGAATTAGGGAAGCCATTGTGGCTCCTTTTTCGTATGTCATAAATTACTTTATTAAATGACACCTCAGAGCGCGCAGACGTTATCTAGCGTTCGGAGGCAGATGCCTGATGTTTAGGAACGCAATCATGGGAGACAGTTCTGGCAGGTAATTATACTAAATCATTTTGATGACAGAATTTGGCAACATTTGAGATGCTGTGCAATGAAATTGGACAACTGGACTAACCAGTGGACCAATCACATCCTCTGTTGAGGCAAAGTCGCGTGAGTTTTTTGTTCCACATTAATGGATGTATTCCATCGTAATCTATGCACGACGTCTTATCGGATAAAAAAAAAATCCACCTCAAATTAGTGCATGCGTGTTTTTTTAATGCACATTTTTAGAATTTAGGCATCTTGGTGTTTCCATCAATTTTTTTTTAATGCAACATGCTCAAATTTGCATAAAAATAAGTAGAGAAAAAGTAGCCTTTGACACCTGAAGTTCATGTTTGAACCTTTTTTTCCCATCTCTCACAGCTAGACGAGCAGTCTGTGGCATCCAATCCCGAGTCTCCTCAGTCCCAGGAGGTGGTGCCTATGAGGAAGAGACGGACCCGAATCCCAGATAAACCGAATTACTCTCTCAATCTGTGGAGCATCATGAAGAACTGTATCGGAAAAGAACTCTCCAAAATCCCTATGCCTGTACGCTCATCGCTGTCTTTATGAGAATCCCGAGCAGCCCAGGTTTATGGCAGTGCTTTCAACGCATCCTTCTTTTCCCAGGTGAACTTCAACGAGCCCCTGTCCATGCTGCAGCGTCTCTCAGAGGATCTCGAGTACTACGAACTGCTGGACCGGGCGGCCAAGTGCCATAACTCTCTGGAGCAGATGTGCTACGTGGCAGCTTTCACCGTTTCCTCATACTCCACTACAGTTCACCGCACGGGCAAACCCTTCAACCCTCTGCTGGGAGAGACGTTTGAGCTGGACCGTGCCCAGGAGAGTGGCTACAGATCCCTCTGTGAGCAGGTGAGGGGACATCAGCCTTTGAATATCCTGAGCTTGTTGAAATGAAGCGAGTTGTGTTTGAAACCTAATACGTTCTTCTTCCTGTCTTTCACTTCAGGTAAGCCATCACCCCCCGGCTGCGGCTCATCATGCAATCTCCGAGCGAGGCTGGACCCTGAGACAGGAGATTGCCCTGGCCAGCAAGTTCAGGGGCAAATATCTCTCCATTATGCCCCTGGGTAACTATTTGTGCTGTTTTGGACCTTAGCACTGTGTTCAAGTTTTATAGTAGCATAAGAGCTTTAATTTAACAGGGAAGAGTTTTTCTAAAATAAACATATTATAAAACAGAAAGTGAGACGCAAAAAAACATAAGGTTCTTCTCAGTTTATGTACTTATGCACTATTCTATGTTTTGTAGTATAAATAGTGTGAGTAGTGTTCACATAGGTGCAGTGATGTAGTGGAGGCTAAACGCACGTAAACGCCGTTTACGCACCTCCCAAAATTCGGAAATAGCGTTTACCCACCTCCAAAGTGCGTTTACCCACCTCCAAAGTGCGTTTACCCACCTCTAAATAGCGTTTATCCACCTCTAAATAGCCTATAGTTCCTAAGCCATTTTTAATTAAGCTTATGTCGTTTTAGTTTCAAATTGTTCATTATTAGTTTCATAGGTTGCTAGTCTTTCATAGCCAGCAGGACGCAGCAAGAATCTAAAGCTGCCAACTCACGCATTGGCCGTGAGACGCACGCTCATGGTTTCACACGCCACACCCCTGATTTCTCACGCAGAAGTGTCAACCCGGTCTGTCACATGCCTGAAAGATGAGTTTATCTATAGATCTACCTGTTGAGCCACTCGTGATCGACTAGTTATACCGCAAATTAGTTCAAATCTCCCGGAATCGAGCGAGCGTTCATGCGAGACAGAGACTGTGCTCAAAACCGCGCAGAAGAGAGTTGAAGGAACGCGAGCGAGAGACCTTGCGTGTGCAGAGAGCATCCTGCTGATCTAGACCCCCGTTTGAGAATATCATCCAACAACTCGACGACGCGGTGGACATTTATTTTGACAGTGCTGAGAACGCCAGAGCCTGAGCTAGCATTCTCCGTGTTCATTAGTTTACGATCGGTCTAACAATCCTGTCTAATACGTTATTAGTTAGAACTGTTATACATAGAAAGTAGACAGTAATGAAAAGGTATTAGCGTATGCCGTGTGGTTGATGTCCTATCATCTGTATGTTTACACAGGCTTTTTAAAAAATGGCGGGTGCTGGTGTTTCGTGTGCGTTTGGCCAATCAGCGAACACTAACGTCACTGGTAGTTCCTATAGTGCTGGTTTAGACCCTACTCTGAAATAGGAACTAAATTATTTTCTCCAAAAGGAGTTCCTAGAACTAAAATCGTTCCTAGTTCCTGTGGTGCGAACGTGCCAAAATCCGGGAACTTCCACCAATAATTCTGGGAACTATGAAAAGTTTCCTCCGATATGAAAGTCCCCATTGTTCTATTGTATTTTTTTTTCCAATTGCTTGTACTTAGTGTCTTTGTTCTTATTTGATCAGTTTACCTGTCTTCAGTAAGCTTGAAAGTTTTTTATTTTAATTTTATTTTTTGTTATATTGAAATTGGTGCAAATTATAAACATTTTATAAAATAATAATAATAACCTTATTTAAAGCAAAAATAACTATATTGTGATGTATATCGTTATCGTGAAATTATTGTTTTTTTTATCACATCGCCCACACCTATGTTCACACTGAAAATACCAAATTGCAAAACTTTAAATACCCGGATGATCCACTTAATTAACCGAAGAAATTAACTGTGGAATGTTGAACTTCATGCACTCAATTATGGCAGCTTTGATTACGAAGAAGAGGCTAATGAATGACAAAATAACCATATAACATGTATACACTACACGGTTGAGTGCATAGTGTACAAGTGCATAGTGTATAGCCCCATTTGGGAAACAAGTTCATTTGAAAAGATGGATATTTGAATGTCTTATGCTTGATAATATGTCTTCAAGCAAGAGTGTGTGAGCTCATTTTAAATTGCTTGTTTGTTTCTCCAGGTTCAATTCATTGTATCTTTGAGAAGAGTAACAATCACTACAGCTGGAAGAAAGTCACAACCACAGTTCACAATATAATCGTCGGGAAACTCTGGATAGATCAGGTCGAGAACACAGTCTACTTATTTATGCATAATATATTTTCATATTCTCGCCATCAGTCCGTGACCGCCCGGGCTGATTTGTATGTCGGTTACAAAATCAACTGATGGTCTTGTCAGTGGATTATAATGTTGTAATCTGTCATTTAAATTATGTACATAAATCATAATTTTCAGCCACTGACAACCCTGGTTTTTTTTTTTTTATGCATGTCAATTTTTATTATACAAATGTTGCCCTTAAATTGCAATGTCTTTTTCTCGATTCAGTCAGGAGAAATAGACGTCGTGAACCACAAAACAGGCGACCGCTGTCATCTCAAATTCGCCCCGTACAGCTACTTCTCCAGAGACGTGGCCAGAAAGGTGAGTCAGCATCTGTTCCAATGACTCCTTTCTCCCAGAATGCAGACGTGGCAATGTTTGTCCCCTTTCATGCGTCACCCTCTGTAACATTTTCATGTTTTATTTTTTTGCCCGTTCCAATACTTCTCTAATTTATGTCTGCTTTCACTTCCTTGTGCAATGCCTCTCTCTGTAGGTCACGGGGGTTGTGACGGATAAAGATGGGAAAGCGCACTTCGTTCTGTCTGGGACGTGGGACGAGAAGATGGAGTACTCTCGTGTGATGCAGAGCACCAGAGGCGGGGAGAACGGCGCCGAAGGACGACAGAAAACCGTCTATCAGACGCTCAAAGCCAAAGAGCTGTGGAAGAAGACTCCGCTGCCGTAAGACATTCCCAAACACGGGCAGTTAAAACGATACGCTGTTGAGCTCATTGAACATTTAAACAAATAAACAAAGTGAGGCACTAATGATGGAAGTGATTGGTGCAAATTCATAAACAGTAGATGTTTTTAAAAGTATAGCCACAAGATAAAAAAACAATTATAACAGGATTTTAGTGTGTGAAATTACTTTTCTGCCATTAAACTTTAAACCATAAACATGACTGCTCAAATAATATATACATTTAACAGAACAATAATAAGTATAAGTATATATAACAAAAACTGTATTTCCCATATTCATTTTGTAAATCAATTTAAAATGCATTCTGACAGAAATGCACACGCTTCTGAAATTCTGCTCCACTCAAACTCCTCTCTCTAAGCGCTGTGAACTTGGATCACTTATGTGCATTTGAAAACCTCTCTTTCTCTCTCTCTTTTAAAATTTAAAAATGTTTATTTTTGGAAAAGCTAAACTGGCAATTTGGCTAGCGAGAAAATAGCGTTTGACCGGGGCTGGGTCAGATGATATTGTGTCCATTTTAAAAGGACTAGTAAAATCTCGTATTAAATCTCATTAAAATTATGAGTTCACATATCATGAACTGGTAAATAACATGGAGAAGTTTAAACATAGATGGGCTGTAAATCAGTGTATTTGTGATATTGATAGTGATGATTGTTTACACTTGTATATTTAATTTTCCTCCCTTTTTTTCTCTTTATTTATTTATAAATTTTTTTTAGATGTGCTTTTTTTTTTCTTTTTTTTTTTGGAAAAATAATGTAAAATTGCATTTTTTTTATTTATAGTTTTTGGTAAATAAAAGTAATTTTGAGCCTCTCTCTCTCTCTCTCTCTCTCTCTCAGGGATGGAGCTGAAAACATGTACTACTTCTCAACACTGGCGTTGACGTTGAACGAGCCAGAGGAGGGCGTCGCCCCCACAGACAGCAGGAGGCGTCCGGACCAGCGCCTGATGGAGCAGGGCCGCTGGGAGGAGGCCAACGCTGAGAAACAACGACTGGAGGAGAAGCAGCGCACCGTCCGCCGAGAGAGAGAGCGAGAGGCCAACTGCTCCGCCAGCCCTTCAGAAGAGGGTAAGGAGCCAGCAGACGGGGGTAAAGTATCCTTTTATTTATCATTCTACACGTCTCTCCTCGTTTCTTCCGCCTTCTCGGCGTCTCCCGTTCACTCCCGTGTGACTGTCTCTGTCTTTCCCTCAAGCTCTCATTGAGGACTCAATATCTGACTCGCCACTAAAAAGCAAGTACTCCTGTTCTACTTCGTTTTCCCTGTATCGTTTCTCTTTTTAATTGTCGTTTTCTTGATTTTCTCCCATCTCACACAAACACACACTGTAATAGTGCTTATTTGCATATTATTAAAGTGATAGTTCACCTAAAGATGAATATTTTGTCATCTTGTTCCAAATACGTATGACTTTCTTTCTTCCGTGGAGATTTTCCATATAATCAATTAAAGGGACTCGGGCTGTTGAGCTTCAAACAGTGTTATTTTAGTATCAATAATATACTGTTATTGCATGTATTTATTTTTTGAAGTAGTTTTTTATTTTTATATATTATTTTAAATAATTTTGTGTCTTTTATTTTCCATTTTAGTAAGTTTTTTTTTTTTTTTTTTTTAGTTTTAGTTTTAAGTTTAGTTTGTTTTTTTATTTTAGTTAGTTTTTTATCTTTTTATTCAGTAATATTTAGTAAATTGGTTATTTTAGTAAATTATTTGTAATTTAGTACTTCAAATTATACTAAGTGAAATATGGAAATGTTGCCTTGCAACCAACTGAAATAAGTTACATTTATTTACATTTTCAGTTAGTGTTATTTTATTTGAATTAACATAATATTTTTAATGAAAAATGAAAAATTATGAAAACTAGTTTTTTAATACTTTTTTCTTTAAAAATGTACTCTTACGTATAAAAGAAAAGGTCATACTGAGGTATGAAGCTACATGAGGGTGAGTAAGTGATGACAGGATTTTTATTTTGAGTGAACTATTCCTTTAATAGGAGCACTTTCCCGCCTCCATTATGCCATTCACTCATTGTATTCTTTCTTTTTTTGTTTTTGTCTTAATTTGCATCCCCTTTTTTAATTTTCGGCTGCTCGTCTCTCAACTCTGATCAGCTGAAGAAGTCGAGATTGCCAGTGAGCCCTCTGAGACCACTTACAAAAGCAAGTACCATCCCATCCCTCTCCCTAATCAATCTGTTTTTCACCTTTATCATCCAATCATCTTCATTCTCCATCTGTCTATCCCTCCATCAGCTGACATGGATGAAACTTCCTCCGATCTTTCGCTCTCAAGCAAGTAGCAGAATCAACACAAACCGTAGCTGCGTAGTGTCGTTTAGGCTGTTTTCGTTTGCTTAGTTTTGTTTGAATTTCTTTCCTTGCATCATGCATATTTAAAGGGGGCCTAATATGCTTTTTTACATGTTCAATGTTCTTTAGTGTGTAATGTTGCTGTTTGTAACTTTTCAGACCTTTTTCATAATCAAAGTCACTCTGACAGGAGTTATTCTCTATATCAGTGTCACTGTTTCTGAACGCCTCCATTGTAGTCTTGAGTTTCCTTTCGAGAACAAACACGTCACAATATTCCTCATTTAAATAATTCCCACTCAAGATATTCGCTAAAAAAAATGGGGCGAGGCCTGGTTGAGTTAGTAGTGTGTAGACTTGCTACGATAGTCGGTGTTACTGGTGTTACACGGTGTTCAGTCGCAACACCGGTTTCATCACTTGCCCACCACGGCACTGCAAAAAATAAATAAATATCCGTTTAAAGCGTTATAAATATTTAACGCAATTAACGCAGTATCCGTTTTTTTTCTGTCACCCGTTGACTAGCGTTATATGAACATTAGGGCTGTCACTTTACGTTCGAAAATCGATTGCACAATCGATCGGACCAACCAACACAAGTTTCGAAAACGAAAATAGGGAATCGATTTTAACGTCCTTTTTTCTTTTCTTTCTTTTTTTAAACCAAAAATGTGTTTTAGGTGGACAGATCAATACAGTACACAGAACATGTAAGTTAGGATATTGGAAAATAACAATGTCTTTTCTGTTAACCAAATGCTTTTTAATATTCGCAATACTTCAATGCAAGTGAACAAGCGCGCCGTGATTTGTTGCTCAGTGACGTGTGTGTTCAAGCAAGCCAGAAATGCACAGGTTCTGCGCAATACGCTGTATTTAATATATCAAGAGGACTCACGAGTTGTGTATTTGCGCTAAATCCGCGCAGCTTTGGCTACACGAACTTCCCCAGCAAAGTGAGTAAACATAAAAAACACTTGTGATTTGACAGCGTTACCCGCTAAAGTTCATTTTGGCGGGTGTTAATTTCAATCCCTGACGGTTGCACTCCTGTTTGTCATTCTGCACGAAAGTTCACGTCAATAAATCATCAGAAATATTTCTGACTTGTGCGGGTCTCAAGCGGCCTCTTTACGCTCGTTCTAATAATGCCTGTTAGTTGTCCGTGGATTTGCCTATATTTAGTGTTGAAAATGGAAACGTCTTTAGACATGGAAAATCGATTTTACAATCGATTCAATCAACACGTATGTCTCAAAAATCGAACAGGATTTTTTCACAAAAGTGACAGCCCTAATGAACATGTTCTTATTAATGCAAATGCTTTTAAATCATTCAAGCGCGACAAGACAAAAGAGACCGCGCTGTCTCTGCCTATGTGACACACACAACCCACAGAAAAATGCGCGTCAGTATCGAGTTCTCTTTCGGGCTTGAACGAACCATAACACACAAATAATGCCAAACTGTCCGTTTTGTCGAGTGTCCTCATAAGAGCAGTCTTAAATTAGTAAAATTTAAGTCTTAAATAAATGTAAAGACTTGTGAGAAAATGGGACGCGTGTGAGATGTGCGTCATTTGCAGAAGCGGCTGATCTTAAAGTGTCACAATATAAGAGAGTAAATTACTCACTCAGACCCGGCCCCAGGATGATGATTATACCGGCAGCCTAATAATCATGAATGCACCTCACTATCTTTAAACACATCTCCGGCGAACGGCTTCTTCGCGCAAAAGAAAAAAATGTCATGAAGCGCAGTGAAATGCAGCAACCTATGTGGCGTTTCCTGATGGATCGAGGTTGTTCCTTAACTTCATTTTATACGTGCAGTTCACACGAGCTCTAAACGCGTGTGAGACTGCTGCTGCGCTTATAGCTATTAATGTGGTGAAAAATAGCCTACAGAGAGGACACTGACAACGCACTGACAGACAGGATAACATGTAATAAAGTATCAACTTTCACATTTGGCCAGTCAACGAAAATTACACCATAAATAGGCCTAGTATTTTGTGGCTCTTTAATGTGTCGTGACAGATTTCCTCAGTTAAAGCTGCTTGTGAACCGATCATCTTTTCCTTGGTTAATCTATAGCATCAAATAGCAGTGGTGGCTGGTGAAAAATATCTTAGGTGGGGCTGTGTCATATTCTGTCGGTTTCAATAGTCTGGTAACATGGGGGTCAGTGTAGTGCAGTGTAGTGTAGTGTAGTGTAGTGCAGTGTAGTGTAGTGTAGTGCAGTGTAGTGTAGTGTAGTGCAGTGTAGTGTAGTGTAGTGTAGTGTAGTGTAGTGTAGTGTAGTGCAGTGTAGTGTAGTGTAGTGTAGTGCAGTGTAGTGTAGTGTAGTGTAGTGTAGTGCAGTGTAGTGTAGTGTAGTGCAGTGGCTTCGAGGTCGTACCCCCTACTGTCACCTCACGTACGTACACATTTTAACACAAATTGCAAGATACCAGTGCTTTGTGATAAAGTCAGTAATTATTAATGCTATATTACAAGGCTGAGGCATTCTTATCTTACACAAAAACAAACAAACAAACTCTTCCAGCCGACCAATCAGAGCACATTGTGTTTTTCAGAAGTAGGGGCTTCATAGAGACAGGAACTAAACAGAGAATTACTGACAGACTGGGAAGAGAGGAGCTGCAACAATGTGAAAAATAATGTGTTTTGAACATTCAAGCATGAAAACTTATTCTTCTGGAGCCCAAGAACAAAATCAAGACTTTGTAAAATAGCACAATAGGTCTATAAACAAGCATTTGAAGTCAGTTCCATAATGCAGACATTTAACTTCCACTAGAGGGCAGTGTGAGTGCATAAATTGCAGCAGTGTAGACCGAAACCACATTCAGTGTTGAAGTTCATTCCCCATTAGTCTTCATTTCTTCAGTTCACTCCTCCGGTGCATGCTAACATGTCTCTCACTCCTCTTCTCTTTGCCTGCATCCCTCCATCTTCAACTTCAGCTGAAACACTGCACGGCTCGCATCCACCGGCGTACTCAAGCAAGTACCACACAGTTCACGCAGATCGTTCGCAATTTGTTAGAGCTGCATGTTTAAAGGGGTTAGATCATACATTTCTTTAAAATTGTAAGCAAAAATTGTAAAAATAAATAAATAATAATTGGCAACAAAAACATTTATGATTTAGTTGTTCTCAGTATTCTCAATTCATGACCAAAAGAATAAAACTTTTTTTTTTTTTTTTTTTTGCTAACAACACAAGATAATATATTCAAATTATAATGACATACATTACATAAGCGATTACAAACACAAGGTTTGTAACAGCACACATTACACACACCCATATTATCTCACACACATTATAAAATGGCAGTCGTGTGGTCAGACTTTGACCATTTGTGAGCACTGTCTCACTTTCTGCTCTTTCTCGCTCTAGTGGAGGGTCCTTTTGGAGCTCCGGTCAAAAGCAAGTAACATCCCCCCAAAACCCTTCCAGCCCCTCCATCTCTCACCTCGTATAGAGCTGGGCAGTGTGATCGAGTTGAACCGTTTTATTTTGCCACATCTTGCCACTTGTATCAAGTGTGAACATGTGGATTGTCTCCAATATATGCACACCTATGTGGTCTTTAAAAAAATATGAATAATAATAATGAATAATAAATATCCAAAGAAAATGTAATTCAGCTCATATATATAAACTTTTTTTTTTTTTTTTTTAGGTTGACATTAATGTTAAATTCTTATGTAATTATTATGTAGTTATATTTATATAATAATTGTTAATTTATGCATATATAATAATTGTTAATTTATGCATATATAACAACATAATTTTTTATTTATTTGTGTATATATATTATATTTTGTTAATAAAAAGATGCATGTATATATTAGGACTGCAACTAATAATAATTATGATAATGGATTAATCTGTCGCTTTTTTTTATTAATTGATTAATCGGATGAAAAATCTAAAAAACTTATATTCATTTATTCAATAATTAATAATGAATATACAAATAAAATGTACTTCAGCTCATTTGATTGAGTAAAAATATATATACTTTTTTACCCAATCATATGTGTATATATAGCCAAATATTATATGTAAAGAAAATTATTATTTTTTCTATAAAAAGATTTTTATATATATATATATATATATATATATATATATATATATATATATATATATATATGTGTGTGTTTTTTTTTCTATAATGAAGTATGTTTAATTGGTAAAGTATATTATGGGATTGTGCATAAATGAGCATTACATGATAAGGTAATATATAGAAAAACTTTGTGTTCAATGTCCATAAAAAAAACTGCATTGTCATATATCCTACAATTGCTATAATATAAAATTTCCCTGTATGACTTGGACCATGACACAAATTGTTGGTCATACCGCCCACCTCTAAACTCTACCACTATTTGTTTCCCTTTTCGCTTTATTTTTTCCTCTTCTATTGACCATGTGCTGTTCTCAGCCTGTTGTGTAAATGTAGAGTGCGAGATGTTGAATCAGATTGTGTACATTTAGATATGCTAGTTTAGTCAACATTTGTCTTGTTAGCTCCTTACTACATTTGAAATAGTTTCTAATAGTCGTCTGTTCTGTAGAAAAGAGTAACTTGCACCCTCATGTACCTGCTGTTCTTTAATGAAGTGACTTTGTTTGTTTGTATGTCCGTGTTCGCTCAGGCGGTCATCAGGACAACTACAAGGCGATGTGGTTCGAGCGACGCGTCGACCCCGCGACAGGAGAGCCCACGCACATCTACACAGGGGGATATTGGGAGGCCAAGGAGCAGGGCAGCTGGGACTCCTGCCCGGATATCTTCTGATCCCAATCACGCACATGCCCCACAACACCCTCACTTTCCCCTCGCCCAGAAAAACAAACAAACGAAATCTCAGTCAGCTTCCCCCTTCTCTTCCCGTATCGTAGTACATCAAGACGCACTTCGCCAGCCGTGCTGTACTCAGTGGACAATAAGGGACACCCAAACGGTTCGGGAACGATCTCCCAACACCATCCACTGTGTGTCGCTCTCGATTCCTCGTGGCCACGGGATTATTAAACCATAGGGTTCATGGATCAGTTAACGCTAGCATTAGAAAAACACACCCTTCCGAATCCCTGTCCCGCTCCACACGTCTTCCTCAGGCTGTGGACGCCACCCTTCTTAAACATCCCGGGGATATGAGGCCTGTTTGCTGGTGTGTGTGTGTGTGTGTGTGAATTAGCGAATGAGTGAGTGAGTTTAGAGAAGCGCTGTAGTGCTCATTGTTTGTGTGAGAGACGTAGTTTAAGAGCTCGCCTTGGTTTGTGGATTTTAAAGAAATAGTTTGCAGAAATATGAAGGATCTGTCGTTGCTTACTCGCAGACACATGCAGCTCTTTTGTCAAGCACCAAAAACACACATGATAAAAGTATCATGAATGCCATTTGTGAAGCTATATATTCCAAGTGTTCTGAATCTATACGATGCGAGGAATTTCGATTGGCACACTAATTACCGTCAAATCTAGTGACCGTCAAATCGCACCTCTTTTTAAAATGAGCTTTGGCTCATGGGAAGATTATCATTGAATAGCAATGTAAATTTCAGTCTCTTCCTCACAATATGCTACCGTATTACTTGAAATTATGAAATATAAGTCATATGCATCACTTTTATGGTGCGTTGAAGTCGTCATTTTTGGTATTTTTGACAGCCTACGAACTGTTTTACAGAAAAAGTCAGCAAAATGTGGGTTTTTGAACAACCCGAGTGCGAGTAGATAATGGCAATTTGCATAATTTTTGCATGAACTATTCCTTTGAAATCAATCACAGTTGGATTGTCCTTATCAGAAGCTGAGGACCGTGTCAGCGTCATTCTGATATTCTTACTAACACCTGCTAAAATGACTTAAACTGACAAATGAATTGTCCAGAGTGTTTCTAACCTCCAGAACAGCACATCTGTTGGTCCTCACGAGGGACTAGGAGAGCCATGTCAAAGAACAGCATCAATGTAGCCAGAGGAACACGTGCACCGCTGAAACCGACAGGGCGCTGTGATGATGTGCACACGACTCCAGAGGAACATGTTCCTTGATGTTCCCTTTCAGCCTGCGCACAGATGCATTATGGGTCCGTGGTGAAGAAAAACGGTGTCCACAAACTGAGGCGTGTGAACGTGTGTGTGTGAGTGTTTTCAAATGGGCATGTGAGGTCAAGGGAGAACTCTCAAACTACTCTGTGTGTGTGTGATCATGAGTAACGTATTTGGGGTTTGTTGTATATTCCAGTGAAACAAAAAAGAAACTTTTTTTTATTTTCAAGTGTACTTAAACACATGCGTGGGGGAAAACAGCAAGAATACAGCAATGCAAAAACATTGCAGATATTTGTGTATGTATATATATCACATAATATTCATACTAATAATACCAATTCTTCTAATGCTGATACTGTCAGATAGTTATAATTATGATGGTAATTTTGATGTAGTTTGAGGGCTCAACACAATTATTTAGACTTTTTATCCGTTTCTTTTTGTCTGTTTGACACGGGAAGTGACGATCGGTTTCCTCACATAGCGAAGACAATTTGTTTGCTCGTTGTCCTTGAATGGATTCAGACTAATGGAAATTTTATATGTACATGTACATCTATCCCATCATCGTCCTATTCCGTTGAAACGGCAGTTTTACTGCTGTTTGTAATAATTACAGATTCTATTTTCTTTGTTTGCAGTCTCTTTTTATTTGTACAACTGTCGTCATTTGTTTTCTTTGACTGTCATTCCTGCAGTTTTGTTTGTTCTTTGTCCTGTCCGTGTCGTCCCTCTCTCGGCCTCTGATCAGTGTGTTACGGCACAGAATTGCTCTTGACTGTGGTCATGGTGCAGATGATGATGATGATAATAAAAGCCGGTTTAAAAAGGAATCGGTCAAACACACCACATTCTGTCACGCCTGTCATTATGAAGAGTCACCCGTTGCATATTTTTCTTAGCAATCAAGAATGCAGATGCTGTTGTTGAACAGTGAGTTTCGGTTTCCTGACTAATGCTCTGGAGGAGCGCCACCCTTTTTTTTAACGAAAAATACGTTTTCCTCAAGATATGCAGCTGGAGCAGGCTTCTCATGAGATATGCAGGCCTGGAATTTTGGTTTGTTTTTTGCTATAAATGACTTCATTGGCTAAATATTGATAGATATTCATTAGGGGGTTTTTTTCTTGAGAAATGTGTACACTAATTCTATAAATGAGTTAATTATAAGGATTTGTACTGTACCAATGGAAAACTGCCTAGATGTTCAAATGGACTCCCACCCATATTCTCTATAAAATTAATTTTAATTAATTACGACCAAATTATTGGTAAAAGTGTGTTCAATGCCTTTAGTTTTAGTTTTTTTTTTTCTGAAACTCCTCATATTAGTGTAAATACGTTTTTAATCTGTTCATTTAAATCATATCAGAGCAGTAAGTGAGTACACTACACTTGCCCAACACTGTAATGTGTCATAGTTAAATGCCTAAATGCACTGCATATTTACACTGTTAAATTTGACAGATTTCTTTGTGTAAATGTTTTAGGTCCTAATAACAACAAAAAGTTTACAACATTGAACTCAATGCACACAAGTTATTATTAGTGTATTAAATGTGTAATATTATTACTATTAAATCTTTATTAATTTATTTTGAATTCGATTTTAACTTGATTGTTATCAGCTTTTTAGGAACCAGTTGCCAACATACATCACATTAGTTTTTTCGTTTTATTTGAGTAAATATTAATTTGAGTAAATTTTATGTTTTTGTCAGTTTTCTTTAACCTATTTTTTTTATTATTATTCATTTTTATTATTTTTAAGCAAAAATTACTGTAGAAATGTTGCCTTGGCAATTAACTGCTTTTTTATTTACACGTTTTAATTTGAAATGTTTTTAAGGATGCTATATGTTAAATTTCAGATGCATTCGCCAATTAAAGTAATTGTTTTAATAGTTTGTTTTAGTTAACAGTAATAACACTGACATGAGATATGTTTGCAATAGGGTACTCTTATTGCCTGTATATATATGTATATTAGTGCAAATGTACATAAAAATATATATTTCCAAGATCCCACTCGTTGCATTAAACACACAATGCAATGGGGTCAAAGTGACATTATATCATACTAATATTGTTCCACAACAATTTTAAGTGTATTGTTCATTTCTCAGGAAATTAGTAGACTTAAGTTTCTGTTTCCCAGCTCTGAACTCTCCAAAGGGGGGTGTGTCTTGAAGGAATCATTTTAAAACTGCGCCTTCCTCTCACCTCAGCTGCAGATCCATAACCAGATCACTGCCAGAGACTTCAGGATCAGGCTACAAGCTACAAGGTACAAGTTCAGATGTTTTTGTCGTCCATATTGTAAATGCTTGTGATGCTTAACCTATGTGCTTCTCTTCCACTTGTTTAAGGGAGATACTGTGAGAAGCAGAAACAACTGCAGGAAATAACCTTTATACATTGACTTTTCACATTTTCTGCTATAGTTAACATGGGATAAGTACAGTCATTTAATAAAAAACACTCAAATATTTTCAACAATCTCAATTTTAATGATGCAATTTAAAGAAAAGAGGAAATATATGTTGTACTGCTGAAAAAAACTAGTTCATAATAGTTATGTTGTATAATTGTATGGTACACGGTATTGAATTGTAAAAAACACTAAATTGTATTATGCATATTGAGTCTACATGGAATATGTTTATATTTTATAGTTGTAAAATTCACTTAGGGTTAGTTATTCTATAAATAAGAAATGAATTATAGCTTCTAACTACAGTAGTGTAATTAGATTAGCCTACTGTACTAATTACTCTAAAAAGTATGCTGAAAATCTAAAAAATAAAAATACTCTAAAAATTTGCATGACTTGTTACTAATTTCTAAATCCCATATCAACCTCAATGTTGAACAATACATTAAACTGCTCTTTTAATTCTTGCAAGTAAACAATGTAAAATTGCATGCATTATTACTGAACTGACCAGAGTATTTCATGGGAGAAGGTTACATTAAAAACATGCGGTTTAACATTAGATTTTGGTGGTAAATCAAATGTATAGAATTGTTCTATAGTCTATAGAGTATTCAATGCAATTACATCAGAAGTAACTGTAGTTAAATTATAGAAAAATGAAGAGTAATTCCTTACTTTACAGTAATTACAGTAATGAATTTCTTAGTAATGCATTAATAAACCCAACACCAATTATAACATCGCCACTGATTTTTTTATTTTTTATTAAAAGGGGTTAGAAAATAAAAATGGTTATAAGTTACAGCATCTAAAATGCACTTTCCCTTCAAAAAGATAAATAGATTTGAACTGGATTTAAAAAGATTTTAAATTTCAAGTCTATTTTTTAAAGGGATAGTTCACCCAAAAGTTCATGGGCCCCATTGACTTCCATAGTATGGGAAGAAATATGGTGTTCATCAAACTAGAAGCTAATACAGGTTTGGGTGAGTGGCCTAAATTATGACAAAATGTTCATTTTTGAGTGAACTATCCGTTTAAAAACAGACTTGGATTTTTTTTTCTTGTATGTTTTTCCTATTAGTCTAAATCTTTGAATATTTCATCACTGGCTCTTTCTCTCACACAGTCCTCCATCATGGTGAAAGATACGCTGAATGAACTGTCCCAGCTGAAGCGATCAGGCTTCGGTCAGCCGTGGCCACAGAGACATGGCCTGAATCTGTTGTACTGGTTTGTTCATGACTATCTAGACTTCAGTAACTGTGGTGAAATTGCCCTGAGGTTCAGGCCTCCGCAGGGAGACTTCGGCTTTCACAAGTACCACAACAGAATTGATGAAGAGGATCCCATTGTCCCAATCGTGCCGACTCAAAATTTCCCATACTATGAGGTGGGCAACCTAAATTATACAGGAGCAGACAAGCTCCCAAGCTATGTCAGGAAAAATTACAGCCACAATATTCCTGACAGTAACAAAGACCGGGTTATTGTGCGTCTGGACGCCAATGGCAGATTCAACAGGGTGTATGTGACTGAACACAGCGACCCGAAACGATTCGACCCCAGCAAAACCTTCCGTGTGAGTCAGGGCCTCCTCCAGATCATCAAGAACATGAGTCAAGCTCAGTATCTCTCTCAGCTCTCCAACACTGGAGAGAATAGATTTTTTACAGAGCAGTGTCATTATGTGACAGGACCAACACATAACTCTCAACTCCACAGCACTCAAGTACAGGCTGGATTTACACCACAGAGGCATTATGACCCGCCGCCTAACAACGACTCCTGGTGTACCATTCTTTAAATAGGCTATAAACGGTCATTAAACTACACATATTTTATTCGTGATTATTATATACACATTTTTATAATCTTTTACCTTCAACCGAATAAAATATTCATTGGTGATGTGCGGGAAATCATGTCTTTATGAATCTTTCGAGTGTGTGAATCGAGTGCGTGAATCGGATCAAGTGCCTGCCGAAGTCACGTGACTTCTTTGTTTTGAAATGTTATCGGTGTGAGGATGGGATGGAATTATTAAATGTATTAAACGTGTGATTGTAATACAATCTCGAGTCATTTTTATAATCTAAGTTTATCAAAGTTGATTGGAATGCATTTACATGACTTAAACCAGTAGATGTCGTCTCGAGTTTCGAGAGCTCGAAGATTCATTAAGCAATTGGTTCAGTTGAATCAAAGTTTCAGAAAGACTCAGTTCTCTTCTGTCATGTTATGTCTCTTGTTAACACACACTTTGATTATTTTGCTTATTTCCTTTAAAAAAAAAAAAGTTATTTCTCTGGCTTGGTTTGAAATAAAATGACTTTGGAAAATCCTACTTCGAATGTGTTTTTGTTGTTGTTGTTGTTGTTGTAAATGCATCTCAGCTGTGTAATATATCAGATGCCCTTGAAAACAGATTTGCCTACAAAGGCCGTGAAGGAGACTGGGGCGGGTTGACAGATTTCCATTCTTTATTGAGTATTTCTGATGGAACAAACAATATGATTTTAGTGTTAAAAGGGAAGCAACAATCTGAAAAGGTTAAAAATGCTAATAATATTAAACCAAACTTACTCCACTTAACACGCATTAGCCTGTCAGTTCTTCTGCTCATGCAAATATCTGGAATATTACAGCATCACTTTCTGTTTGCAGATCTCTGCTCCACCCTCAAAAGATATTATTACACTCCTATCACTTCTGCAGGGCCGGATGGAGCATTTAATGCGCTCCTATAGCTGATTATTATTACTTTCCAGTTTTCTTTAGACTCTGTGGAAGCTGCGACATGCAAGGCTGGATACTACAATCTTTTTCAAATGCAGAACTATCAGAGACATGGTGAGAGTCCCTATTGAGAGACCTTTTTATTTATTTAAAAACATAAATTATGAATCAGAACCAAATTAGCTGTAATGGCACATCCGATCTGGTTCAGAGGTTGTAATGATGCAGTGATCTTTCTATATGTATATTTCTTTTATTTATATTTCTACTTTCTTAATAATGTGTGCTGTGTTTCGGTCATAGTCAGGACCCAACAAACTTTAATGTGCTGATTTTGACAGAAAGTCTGAATGGATTTTAAAAGGCTATGATAGTTGTGAGCTGATCTGAAAACCCCATCAATACAGCCCAAATATTGAACAATTCTGCAGTTCACCAATGAGAGCTGATTTAACTGAAGTTCGGCTGCTTCTTGGGTTTGCATTTTGCATTTTTTTCGGTTTGATATTAAAGGTGCCCTAGAATGGTTTTTATTTTTATTGTATAATGTTTTCTGGGTTGCCCTTATAAAGTTAGTATGATTTTTAGATAAAATAATAGTCATAATTTAGAAATGAAAGGCATTTTTCCTAGCCTGATTTCAGCCCTGAGCCCAAACGCTCTGTTTGAAGGGGCGTGTCTGTGTGTAACCGGCCTCTGCTGTGATTGGCTGACATGCTTGCATATGAAATAGCTACGTATTACATGTGAAACTCTCTCGAATACTTTTACTACAGATATTATACGTTTTTACTATTACAGCTATCGAGATTAACGAATCGTGAGATGTTTTTAAAGTATTTAGATCTATTCCCATCACATAAAATGTTGCCGTGATGAGCATTGAGCAAACAGATGACAGTGTGTTGATCGCGAGAATAAAGATCTTATCATTGCAACGCAGTTTCTGCACTCTCTCTAATGCTTTCACCAATGCAAACACGATGATGTAAATACAGTATTGAACGATTTTGAGAGAAAGATTAACTTACCTGTCTGAACTTGAACAATTACACATTCAGAAAGTGTTGCTTGGTAGCTCGATCGATCGAGGCCAGCTCTGTATTGGCCCAAGTTGAGGAAACAGTCTCGTCGGTGAAATGTTTGGAAATTTCCAGAGAAAATAAAATTAACCCATTGTTTCTTCAGAGGCTCGGATGAAGGAACTAAATACCTTTGTGTTCATTTGTACATCCAAACACTGAGCAACTGCCATGCTTCGGCTGCGCAGTTCCGCCTGTCATTGAACATGGGCTGGCATATGCTAATTTTTGGAGTCGTACATATTAATGATCCCGACTGTTGCGTCACAGTCGGTGTTATGTGGAGATTCGCCTGTTTTTCAGGGGTGTTTTTCAAAAACGAGATTTAAGTAAGAATGAGAAAACAATGGTGTTTGAGACTCACTGTATGTCATGTCCATGTACTGAACTCTTGTTATTTCACTATGCCAGAATAAATTCAATTTCACATTCTAGGGCACCTTTAAAAATATTCATCTTTGCATTACAAGTGCGCCATTGTTAGAGTAAATCCAGTTGTGTTCTTTACATTTTATGTTCCAGCAGAATTAATATGATGTGAACTCTGTATAATGTGTGTGATCTGAGAGAGTCCAGGTTCGGTCGGCCTCCTCACACACACGGTCTGGTCTTGCTGTGGTGGTTTTCATGACTGTGTTCAAAATGACTCCAATGGACATATAATTGCTTTCTGAAATGCAATTGGAGAAATTCAATCCTGCAAATGGAGCTTTTGGCAACTCTTCAAATGGCGCCCGCAGCCGAATCCTCCATCCGTCC